>CM055276.1:26265310-26648579 GCA_029237695.1 Conchocele bisecta
TGTTTGAACGTCCGTCCGTCCGTCCGTCCGTCCGTCCGTCCGTCCGTCCGTCCGTCCGTCCGTCGTCCCGTCCGTCCGTCCGTCCGTCCGTCCGTCCGTCCGTCCGTCCGTCCGTCCGTCCGTCCGGGCACACGAATTGGCAGTTACGTGACTATGTCACATAGGGATGGACTTGTTAAAGGTTAGGGTTAGTAACATAACTAATAGAAAAAACTAACGAATAATTTATTTATGTGACACTTATTCCGTTTATGTGACACCTTTTTAAAGAACAAATGGTCACATAAGTATCCATTCGCGAGAACGTCCGTCCGTCCGTCCGTCCGTCCGTCCGTCCGTCCGTCCGTCCGTCCGGGCCAACATCGGGGGTTTAGGAGCTTAGGGTAAGGGTTAGTAACAAAGGATTCCTTTGTTATAGTCGGTAAGCTCGTAATTCCATTGATCTTTAGGAGCTAATCCTTTGATCTTTTAAAGAACAAAAAGCTCATAACTCCCAAATGTTTGAACATCCGTCCGTCCGTCCGTCCGTCCGTCCGTCCGTCCGGGCCAACATCGGGGGTTTAGGAGCTTAGGGTAAGGGTTATTAACAAAGGATTCCTTTGTTATAGTCGGTAAGCTCGTAATTCCATTGATCTTTAGACAATGCCATTGATCAAATGTTAGACGCAGACATTATTATGTATTCACGTAGTAAATGGGATTTTCCTTGTGTTATCGTCTCAAAATAAGATGAAAGTAATCGATTTTGTGTTGATTTTTGAAGGTTAAATAAAATTACAAAGTATGTACTTTACCACTCATTGATGACTTACTAGCCTCCTTAGGCAGTGCAAAATATTTTTCAAATATTGATATGAAAAGCGCGTTCTGATAAACAAGTCTAAGTGAGGATTCTAAAGAGAAAACCACATCTACATGTCACCGAGGATTGTTTGAACTGAATTGTATGCTCTATGGTTTGATGAATTCGCCCGGCCGTGCACCAACGTTTGATGTCTATATGTCTCCAAGGACTATCTCATTTTCCTGTAGCGTACTTAGACGATATACTAATTTTCTCAGAAACTGTGGAAGAACATAGCTCCCATATACAGCAAGTGTTTAACAGGTTGAAACAACACAAACTCAAACTGAAATTAACCAAATGCAATATTATGAGTCCACAAACAAAATATTTAGGTTTCATAATAGATGACAATGGGCTCAAACCGGACACAGAGGTATGTGTTCATGGTACAGACGTTTTATACCCAACGTTTTTGGCATAGCAGGCCCAGTGATAGAGTTAACAAAGAAATATGCACGCTTCAGTTGGACAGACACATGTCAATCAGCTTTTGATTTCATTATGGACAGTTTATCTGTTGTTGCTAACTTGCGGACATAAACACATAGTCAGAATGCAATTGGGGCCGTACTGGTACAATTGGTTGACAGTGACAAAAACGACAATTTTAACGGCGCGAAATTGGAGAAACACATTCATTTCTTATCGCATAGACCTAGCCCAACTCAGTGCCGATACAGCACAATTGAAAAAGAGGCCTATGCAATGTATTACTCCTTGCAAAAGCTACTATTTACACACTGCTGAATTTGTCATTCGAACGGACCACACGCCTCTAAAATACCTTCTAGATTCTCCCATGACCAACAAAACAATACAATTATGGAGTTTATCAATCGGCGCATGTAATTGTAACATAGAATACATACCAGGCACAGAAAATTCCTGCGCAGATCTATTGTCCAGATTGCCGACCGCCTCCCAGTATAACAATGGAAGCAACGATAACAAACAATTGCCTTCTGAATTAATCCGACGGCCGCCGTATGAATGCGATTCTGGCCCAGACATTTCCGAACACACCTTTAGTCTTTTAGAATCAAGTCGCATTTACCCAACCAAATATGAAGCAATTAAGCCGCCAGACAGTGATCTGTTGGATTTGCCATTTTAGACCTTAAATGACCTTGATATGGTTACAGAACAGAAATTATTACAATTATTAAACAGCTCAGTACTGGTGATGCACCCAAGACATTGCAGAAAAACTACATTGTCATGGAAAAAATCTTATATTATTTGTGAAACGTAGACACAGACCCAATAATTACCTAGGCAAATCAGTAATTAACCAATATCACGACCAAAATGGACATATGGGTATAGACAAGTGTTTTGATGGAATCAAATTAAAATATTTTGGCCGAATCTGTACAATGATATATACGCACACATTGATGTTTGTGTAACATGTCAACAGCGCATTATGCAATCAATTAAGGCACCTGGCCAGATCACAGACACACCTGCATACCCGTTTCCGAAACTTAGTTTGGATCTATCTGGAGATCATATATGTGTACTCCGGTTGGCCCGAAAGTATACACTTTCCACACAAGTATATGATAATTTAACGAAGCAAAGCATACACATTTCGGGAGAGTTTTTGTTTTTGGCAAATGCGCTTTAAATCAGCACCACAATAGCGTAAAACAACTAGTTACATGACACATGAATAATACAGTCATGTACATTCACATATAATACATGTAGTACTCTAAACAAACGGTATATGATTGTCTGGTATGAAATGACATAAATACACGTCGACTTGGTGATCAGCGTAGTCCCAGATCAGCCTGCGCATTCGCACAGCCTTTTCTGAGACTGTACTGTGCATTTTATATAAATATTTCTATCAATAATTATACATAATTGATTTCCAGTTATTTCAAGAATAAATTACTACATACAGTACTGTATATCTGTTTAGCTGAGATATCATTTAGTTACGTTTCTCGAACGCTCTGAAAACGAAATTACCAAGGTTTCGTATATAAGACGCCCTATCTGAGTGAAACAGTGTTACTAATTTTAACATGTTGGGTCTACTTCTATAGTATTGGCCGATGTAGCGTACCCTCAAGTCATTGTAGACAGGACATATAAACAAGAAATGAAATTCATCTTCTAACACGTTACATAATTTACATTTACGATCATCAAAGGGTGTACTAATTGGTCTATGCCATCTGCCGGTTTCAACCTCCAGCCTGAGGGCAGATACACGCAGTCTGGTTAGAACCACTCTAAACCTTTTCACACTGATGAAATCGAGATAGCATTGATATTCAAAAGATGAAATATTTTTATAAGATAAAGCTCTACTAGATTCACTTATTCTAGTGTTCCAGTCCTGAACTAAATTGTATGTTAAGCGTTGTTTTAATGCTGATAAAAATCTTATTATATCACCCACACCTTGCGAAAGCCATACATTGTAAAAACCAAGCTGTGTTAACATAGATTAATCAGAGAGGCCAAATTGTTCACAGTTGGTGACCGTTCAACATCATTAATTAAGCATCATGTGATATATACATTTAATATATTTCCGGTCACTTGATCCGATTACTTTGAACCAATATTTAATTATATTATATAAACGACCTGTTCTAAGCGATGTTCTGCCTAGCTCACTGTAAACAAAATCGTGTTGTGTTGATATTTTGACACCTAGCACGCGTTTACAAAATTGTAAATGCACTCTTTCAATTTGCATGGACTGTGAAAATCCCCATACTTCACCGGCATAATTCAGGGTAGGGAGGACAAGTTTATCAAATAATTCCAGCATATGCTTAGGGGATAAGTCGGTAAATTGTTTCAAATATGTATATAATTTGAAAATTGCCTTTTTTTCCTGTCCCGATAAGGTATTATTGGCCTCTGAAAAGGAGCCACCTGGCGTGAAAACCACTCCTAAGTATGAAAATTGTGTTACTATTTCTATTTCGTAATTGCTATAATAGAATTTCAAATTTGCGGGAAGTCGGCCACCTTTTTTAAAAATCATAATTTTAGTTTTCTTAGTATTTACTGTAAGTTTCCATTTTTGGCAATAATTGTATAATGTGTCTAGCCCTTCTTGTAAATGAACTGCTGACGTTGCTAAAATTGCAATGTCATCAGCATATAACAACAACAAAATATGTATCATGCCAATATCTATCGCATCTATTCCGTTTAAATAGAACTCATCTTCTAAATCATTCATATACATTGCAAATATAAATGGTGATAAGCATTCCCCTTGACGCACCCCTACCATACAGGTAAATTCTTCGCTTAATTGATTATTAAATTTTACTTTTGATTTTATGTTATCATACATAGATTTGATTACAATTAACAAGTTGCCCCTCACTCCTATGCGTATTAATTTATACCAGATATTTTCTCTCACAATATAATCGAATGCCTTCGTCAAATCAACAAAAGCGCAGTGTAGTTGTTTCCCTTGGTTAAGTAAATGTGTAATCTTTCCATGTAGTATAAATAGATGATCAACAGTTGACATATGTTTTCTAAAGCCAGCTTGTGATTCAACATATACACAATATTGCTCGGCCCACAATGTGAGCCTATTGTTTAATAGTCTTGAATATAATTTTTAATAGTACTAAGTAATGTAATTCCCCTATAGTTAATTACATCATTTACGTTACCTTGTTTATGAAGTGGCACCATATAAACTTCAGACCAGTCCTCCGAGAAATAACCATTTCTGAAAGTAGTATTAAACAGTTTGTACAGACATGGTGAAATTAGTATTTTTCCATGAATTAGAAATTCGTTTAAATACATATCTGGTCCCCCACTCCGTTCATTTGATAACTGGGAAATTGATCATGTTGATTGCAAAAGTTCCTCCTTAGAAATTTCCATATTCAATTTAGCTAACATTATTTTTATTTCCGACTCAAACTATACCTCATTAAAATGAATAATATCGTCATCTGGCTGAAAAAAAAATAGTATGTTGGATTATTTATGGCTTTGAAATATTGTAAAAGAAAATCAGCAGAAATGTTGTTTGATTTGGGTGAGCCTGCATTTTCTTTCGACATTTGCCAGTACTGTTTGGCATTTTTTCGTCGAGCTTGTAATAACTTATTTGTTTCGGATTTTGCTTGCTCATACATGTAACCACGATGACACTGCTTATAATCACTCCTCGACTTTACTAGTTGTGTTAGATTATAATATGTATCATCCCTCCTGTAGTTATTCAAATTATTGAAAAATATTCGTTTTGCCGGTTCAGTATTTTCGTCTAATTTGTATTTTACTGGTCCAGCTATGTTTTTATTTTGTGCTTTTATCGGTTTTTTAAATAAATGTTCGCAAACAGAGTCAATCAGATTATTAAAACTAGAAACGGCCTTATCAATATCATTTTTGGACGACTTAATTACTTAATGTTTGTGTTAGTCGATCGAGTTGCTCGGTAACGCCAGGTGAGCACAACGCGCTTTTGTAGGCATCTATATTATCATTTTGTCATTCATATTTATGCGTTTATTGTTGGCTATTATTCGTACTTTGATGAACGGAATGATGCTCAGTACGACTACAACTCATTGAAAAATGTACAATACAATGATCAGATAATATATTTGGATCTTTGACAACAAATGTGGAAAATAAATGTAATAATTGTCCATTTATCAGGACTATGTCAACGAGACTACTAGCCTCTGCTGGCACAACAGTCACACTTTACTAAATTCCCAAGACGATCGAAATTATTGAAATTATTATTGGACAATTGTTACGCTATTCGAATACAGTGTTTAATTATAAACTTACGAATATGAACATTAATAAAATCTATTTACTCATTAAAAAAGTCGGAACTGATTTAAACCAGCATGTGTCTTTTTCAATCACTTACGTCACGCCCTAAATTGGACTACAACTATGGTGATAGTTGTACAAGTTTGCTGCAAAGTATATCCCACTTACTATAAGTGAAATCACATGTTATCTGTGTGTTGAATTGGCTTCATAAATATGTGTATGTTGTGTTTATGAGTAACGTGTTGTACCAATTCTGCTGTTGCTATTGCTACTCAAAATGGCTGGGGTTTCGCGAGTTCGCAAACTGAGCTGCTGCGCACAATCAGACTACAGATCAATGTATTAACTTCTAATCAACAGAATATCGTACACGCTGTAGATCAACAAATGTCGGTGTTAAATGTTTCGCGAAAAAATAGCATGGATAATCGAAAATCCATAAATGCGTCAATTATCTCGCTCGGACAAATAGAGGCAACACTGGATAACGTGACGATCGCAGTTAATTCTGAACATTCTCGTTATATACCTCTTACTCATACTGAAATGCAATCATGTGGTGACATTGCCATTGAATACTGCCCATTACAGGCAGCGGTGTTGCCCATTAGTCTAAGCAAATTATGTGTAATTGCCTTGTTCATAAAACATGAACGTCACATGAATAAGCATTGTCAAAGAATTGTATTCCCTAATACCATTTTACCCTATGCAGAATAATTATCCAATGGTATATGGTCCATTTTCACCGAAATGACGCTCCGATTTACGATAGTGTGTCATAATGGTGAGTCGTCGAACACCGAAATTATCATTCAGCCGCCTATAGGATCTATTGAACTTGAAATGGCATGTTCCGCATCTAACGATTATATAACATTATTGCCATATTTTGAGAGGAAGTCCGACATGCAAATACACGACTCTCTAACTAAGGTACTAAGACTAACACATTTTTCCAATGTAAGAATCTGGGATCCCGTTATTAAGTCTTTGATTAACACATCAGCAATCAGCTTGCCCCTGGGACTTGGACAAATTGAGCAAATTTCCATGCACAAGTTGATTGAACAAATGCGACAACCTCAGTTACATGGAAAAGCCGCCAAGATATCCCTTTCATTAATAATTGCTATCTCGACGGCCACTTTTCTATTTATAATTATTTGCATTGCTTCCGTCTGTTATTTCCACAAAACACTCATAACAAGACTATACGCCATATTAAGTAGTAGCAATGCAGAGCAGTCAACGCCGTCTGGACATTCGGCCGGAGCAGACATTGGGTTGAGACCAGTTTCCACTGAAGGCGATCCAACGCATTTGAGGGCGAGCCTGCCCTCCTCACCCAAGGATGATGGAAGGAGCATAGCTAGACACTTATACCCTAAGCTGGATTTTAACACGATGTCGGACGTTTCCAGTGCAACTATGCCTTCAAATCCAACTGGCCCGGTTGATGCCGAGTAAATTGGTCACCGCTGATTGGATCATTAATCAAGCGATGACACCCATACTATTGTGGCAACGTGTTGTTATTGTTGTCATGATGTGAAAACTACGATTAATCGCGTGTTCGTGTGTATTGATGTTGTACTATTCTTCACAAATGGATCGGATGCGAAATTCAGTAAAAACATGTGGAACATTTAACAATTGCTTGCAATTGACGGGCAAGTTACCGCGTATTAAAACTGACTTTCACTTGTACGAGATGGGCGAGTTATCGCGAATTATACGTGTCCACATGGGGAAGATACGGGGCGCCATGCAGGACAGGTTAATTATGTGTACAAAACCAATTTTGTCCAGACAAAATTGAGTTTTGTAACACTAAAAATCACAAAATCCAATTATGAACAATTCTGATATACAAAATTCATTTTTGTTATAAAGGATTCAATTTTGTAAGACAGAATTGAGTTTTGTGAACAAAATTCAGTTCTGTGGGACAGAATTCAGTTTTGTCCACAAAAGTCAGTTTTGTCCACAAAAATTAGTTTGCGTAACTGATAGTCTATGTCATCTCTACGTTGATTGGTTGAGATCGGTCTTAGTCCATTTTACTAGATGGTGGAGTACACTTGCAGATTTAAATATTTCAATGCGAAAATATAACCCAATATATCAATATTCAGGGGCGTAGCTAGCCAATTTGAATCTGCAGGCCCGGTTGACTATTTCGAGCACCATTGGTGCGAGTATGCTAGGGGGGTCAGAAAAAAAAATCGAAACTAGAAGGTAAATGATGCACTCTGGCAAATTATTTTTTCCATTTTCTCGAAAATTCTGCAGGCCCGGGCCTGCAGTGCCTTAATTTTAAGTGCCTTAATTTTAGTTATATTATGATTACAAAATATATACCTCTAGTTCTATCCAAGAATCTTATTGTGACTAATCATGTATGCGGATGCCAGGGCGGCCAAATAACAACTAGTTTATATAAACATTTTAACAATAGCATCGTTTTATTTCAAGTAACCAACATTGGGATAGCGTTATTAAATGTATGTACATAGTCAATACATAATTACAATAAACGGTTGTCATGGCAACCAATTCACAAAATGTTATTTTCCATCCAAGTTCCATCATGTTTGTTGCTGATATATTTGTATACATATTATTCAGGCCACATTTTTGTCATACTGTATCTGACCAATGGTAGTCCTTCTTACATGCGTGTGCCATATTTGGGCAACAGAATCGAAACTTATGCAAATACGTATACGAAACCTATGCAGAATTGAATTTTGTGACACAAAATTGAATTTTGTGACACAAAATTGAATTTTGTGACACAGAATTGAGTTTTGTGGCACAAAAGTGAGTGAATTTTGTGACACAGAATTGAGTTTTGCGGCACAAAAGTGAATTTTGTTGACAAAATCAGTATATATTTAATTTTGTTTTGTTTTCGTCAAGTTTATAGGTACAAAAATGAATTTTGTTGACAAAATTGAGCCATGTCCCACTTGGCGCCCCGTAGAAGAGACATACTTGCATAAGTTGCTTATTTCATGAAATTGCATTATTCATGATGTTGTTGTTTCGTGTATATGTTACATAGTGAATTATTGCCGTTGTTGAAATTTCAGGGTATAACAAAAGTTCAATTTCTGGCGTTGAAGGAATGTAGAACAATGAGGGCTCTGAGAATTATGCGGAAATAACCGGTCAGCATAGGAAAACACTGTGCTGGCCAGAACATACAATGTTGGTCTTTGATTTTCATTACCTCCATACAGAGAACTATTCTGAAGCCTTTGTCCGATGTTCCATAAAGAGTAACAGTAGTGTCAAGTCCACATTAATCATATTGCCGGCTGATTCTTGCTACTGTATTATAATAATCTCATGATGAATTCATAGCTTACATGAATTTATTAGGAAGCAGCGAATCAGAGATGTATACTTCATGATACGCGATAATGTTTCAGTTAATAAACATGAGCCCACGCTGTTCAGTTCCTATGTGATACTAAAATACAGTTTTGATTAGATTTTTCGGCACAACAGTCACACTTTACTAAATTCCCAAGACGATCGAAATTATTGAAATTAGTATTGGACAATTGTTATACTATTCGAATAGAGAGTTTAATTATAAACTTACGAATATGAAAATTAGAAAATCTACTTATTCATTAAAAAAGTCGGAACAGATTTAAACCATCAATGTGTTTGTTCAATCACTTACGTCACGCCCTGAATTGGACTACACCTATTGTGACAATTGTACACCAACTAAAGTTATTACAACTGTCCAGAACTATGCTGTTAACCACAACAATACTGCATTTGTCATCACGTATCAATGATCA
Organism: Conchocele bisecta; assembly: GCA_029237695.1. Lineage (NCBI taxonomy): Eukaryota > Metazoa > Mollusca > Bivalvia > Lucinida > Thyasiridae > Conchocele > Conchocele bisecta. Next base: position 26,274,785 of record CM055276.1, read on the forward strand.
CTGGAACAGATACTCTTTGTCGCGTGACACGTGCATTCTTGTACATTCCGGATTTCCGTATAATTGTATATTTGTGATGTGTGGTACTGTGTTGTATTGTTGTGCGTACTATTGATTTCACATACCTATGATTCCACATACCTGTGATTTCACACACCTGTGAATTAGCATGTACATTTGCCATGTACAATGTGCGTGTAATAACGGGGCTTATGTTGTATTGGTGGAAATACGTTTATGCCTGTCCTTATTTGCGGATTTAAATACACGTCCATTTTATGAGCAATGTTGTACTGATGTCACGCCATATTTGCCACAGACTATGCATGTTTGTGGTAGAGAACTTTGTGACTGCATGTGCTGGTTTCGCTAGTGAAAATACCCTTTTGGTATTACGGACGTCCACTATCCGTGCGCGGCCGAGTTTGTCCGCGTGTCAGTTGTTCACCAGATAAGGGACATTCTGTAGGTGAAGCCAGTATATAGCGCAGACCATACCATGGTCTGCCCTGTTATGTATGCTACGGGTTAGTGTTTCAGCATATCCTGGTACTGGCCAACACGGGTATATCCGATCCCATACTGATGATGCTTTGTGTCGTGATATTTCCGTAAATGACCACGATACTTGAGTTTAGTATGTGCGACACTCTCATTTGAGTGTACAGCCCGTAGTACCGATATGGACGGGCTTGGCGGGTCCAAATAGCGACCCTCGTATGTCGAGACCAGTCGAGTCCATTTCGCATTATGAGATCTGGGTCTATAGTGTGCAGATTTATGGTAGTGTGGGATATACCATGTTGGATGGTATTTATTCCGCGAGGGTTGTACACTAGTTTGGTTGAATTTATGGCGTGGGAACATATATTTATGCCAAATATAACCCACGGGTGAAATGGCAAAAGCCATGGTTTTGTAATATTTATGCTGAGATGTCGAACGAGTTAGGCATATTCATTATTCCCTGCGTAGATTCGCTGGTGCGTATATAAGCGATGTTGGGACACATATTTTCTGGTAGCAGAATGATAGTACTGTATTCGCCAGTGACACGGAGGATTTTGGTATGTACCTACAACATTTTATTTCAGCTGTGATTTGCCGTTGTTCGATTCCCGTTTTAGTCCGTTGTGCATCATGTATGTCCGTCTGTGCGTATTTGTCCAGTAATTGGAGGCTCATTTCATTTTGTAGCCTCTTGAGATCGCTACAGTGAGCCAGATTGGATGTTTTGGTCCACTCGTTGAGGGCAGACCCCAGTCAGTGCAGAGTACCAGGTCGTCCGAATGTCCGTACGTCTGTCTGGCGCAGTGTGTGCAGCAGCTCCGGGTACAGGCCTGTATAGAGCAGTGTGTGATTGCTACATCGAGTTCAGCAGACAGTCACAGCCATAGATTAGTGAAGTGAAACACCATACACATATATCATATTATTATACTACCACCGAGTTGAATGTCACCTATGTGAAACTTTTCCCGGCGTCTTAGCCAACGTGATAATCGCCATTTGTATTATATCGGAACTTTACATCCGGTCTACCACTTCCGGTATTACAACCAATTGATTCACCATGGATACTTTACATCCGGTCCACCACATCCGGGTTGCTACAGTCTAGTGATACCATAGGAACTTTACATCTGGTTCACCACTTCCGGAAATAATACTTCGCGACAGTCTACCTTTGGAACTTTACTTCCGGTACCAGCTTCAGGAACATTATCGTTATTGACTACCATGTGATGTAACCACATCCGGCCTTGACTTTGGCATTCAGACTTTGGAAATACATTGCATAGACAATACATATGTATACTTTGATATTGTATGGTAATACTCCAATCATGGCATATCATGGCTAAGGGATTGTAGTAAGACTACATATATTGTTTATGGAGTAATCCACTTGAAGTTGGATAATAGCCATATTGGTGACTAGACCTCATACTGCGGGTGAGGCAGACCTTGGGACCTTGAATACTCAGAGGTTACCACTATCTATTGAGATACGCCAGCACTGGGGTAGCTCAGATGATTGTCATTTGTCCTCCAATGTTCGTTCTGCCATGTTGTGCTTGTATGTTATTTCACTTTGGTTAAAGTACTTGTGCATTCCATACTATTGTCCACTACGGGACCATTGAGGTACCACATACTGAGTTTATTCGTCTATAGCTTTTAAGTTGTGTTAAAGAATAACAGTCGATTGGCTTACAACCTTGTAATTGAATAGTATCATGCACCGTACAGTGATGTTCGCATATCAATGTATCATGTATTCCTGTGTGTTCCCCATGTAATATAGTGTACATTATAAGTGAGTAAGTGACTACGTGTACTTATCTGCTCTAGCCTATCCCTTACACTTCAACTGCATTGTTACCACTTTTCGTTCGTCAGATCAAGCTACACTGGCCATAACGTCATAGCAATTGAAGTATACTTGGTTCATATGATAATAGGGGAGACAATTTGTCTCGATCATTCCTGACCTTGGTAATGACCTTGACAATCTTATATATTTAGCAATTACCATGCTCTCCTTACTTGTACGTCACGCCGTATTTGTGCATACATCCTGTATTTTATCTCCTATGCCACCACGTTATGGCCAGATATATATTTAATCCAATAAAGGTTGTCCATTTATCTCGTGGCCACGAGATAAAAAATAACAAAAACACATGTCCCCTCCATGCTTCCGTAGGTTTGACATGTCAACAAGACTCACAAGAATGTCAGAAATTTAAACACAAATATAATTATATAAAAGGGAATGGCTAACCCGAATTTTCAGTCTGTAACGCAGGTTTTGTTTGTTTGTTGGGGTTTAACGGCCTATCAACATCTAAGGTCATTTAAGGCCGGGTCAATGGGTTGAGTACTAAATCCCATGTATTACCTGTACAGTATTACATGTATTACCTGTATTAACTGTATTAACTGTATTAACTGTATTAACTGTATTAACTGTATTAACTGTATTAACTGTATTAACTGTATTAACTGTATTAACTGTATTACCTGTACATGTTCAAGTGTGGGTGGCAGGTGGGAGCACGCGATGGGTAACTTAACGATCGGGGTTCATCCTTACCGGAATCGCGACTGGAGACCTGGTTTGGCCCTCACATACGTCTTTGGCATTTTGTATGTGACAGTTGAATCTGGTTATACCCCTTATGTGAGTATTACGATATTCGTAATCCTATTTTTGGGAAGGGGCCAAGTGACTTTGGTGTGGTATGGACCTGGCACCAGGTCAGGTTATTCTAATTTCAGGGCTGAATATATTTGTTCTCGATGTAAATATTCTGTTCTGATTTTGGGATTTTCCCTCCAATGCAGCAGATTAAAATGGGATCGAACCCGTTTGCCCGGCCTTACATGACCTTAGCTGTTGATAGGCCGTTAAACACTAATAAACAAACAAACAAAACATGTTCAAGTACAGTAAAAGTCACCATGCGTTACAGACAGAAAATTTGGGTTAGGCAACGGCAGGAATATAATTCACAATGTAAATACAGCTGTACATGGCTTGAGACATTGTGACAAAGTTGAGGAATGAAATATTTTGGATCACATCATAGAAATTATTTGTGCAGACATTGGCCTGTATTAAACAACTTTGTGTAAAATTAAGATTTAATGAAAATAAAAAAATACATATATTTTGTTTCACACTTTCCCTATTTTACATAATAAATCATACAAGTTCATACTGAACAATGTCATTTAAATTTGCAGTACTGGTAAAGGGACGGACTCAAGATCTGAACTGTTCGCCACTCCATCAATGAAACACACGGCAAACTTCAAACAAGCAATATATCGTTTTCCGGCTACAAGAGCGTGATCAGGAGTTACACTGGTCACAAATCTCATAAGCCCCTTTTCTCCAGTCACAGTCACATTTGACACGCCGTATGATTTTGTACATAATAACATGTGCGATTGTTCATGAAATATATTTACATAAACTGTGATATTTTCTGTAAATGACGTCGTAAGATGACGTAATTTCCATGGCAAATGCGATTCCGTATAAATTTTGCTATGAAAATTTCGTCAACTTTCGAAGTCTAATGAGGAAAATAACGTAAAACAGGCTCCAGTTTTGTTTGAGCAAATCCAGTTGCTCAAAATAGCGACCCCATATGCATAAGGAGGGTTATGAAAAATTCAGACTGCACTTGACTATGAAAATTATCATAATATTTCACCACATTCTAGGAACAGACATTAGGAACAGACATTCAGTATACGACATAGCATACTATCTCTGCGATCTCCTTTGCCTTCAAGCGTTGTGAAATTGTTCATAAGAATTTCTCAGCAATCACCTGTGCAACCACCGCTGTGACTCACAAATTGAAATTACTATGAAAATATTCATAACATTCCGTTCTGAGACAAACAATTTTTCATAAAATGTACTATCACTCTCGCTATGAAAAATTTCATAAACCGGACTATGAAAATGTTCATGAAGCGTAATATACCTCTCCTTATGAAAATTTTCATAAATCTTAATATCACTCTCACGATTAAAATTTTCATAAAATGTAATATACCTCTCGCTATGAAAATTTTCATAAGCATAATATCACTCTCACTATTAAATTTTTCATAAAATGTAATATAATTCTCGCTATGAACATTTTCATAAAGCGTAATATCACTCTCACTATGAAAAATTTAATAAAATGTAATATACCTCTCACTATGAAAATTTTCATAAACCGTTCTATCACTCTCACATATTGAAGTCGCTATGAAAATTATTGCTTTCAGACAAATTTTAGTCGCTATGAAAATTTTCATAAAACGTACCATCGCTCCCGCATATTGTAGCCGCTAAGAACATTTTCCTAACATTCCCGTTCTCAGACAAACATTAGTCGCTATGAAAATTTGCATAAGATTTCCGTTCTCTGACAATCATTAGTAGCTATGAAAATGTGATGTAATGAGGTCAATATGAAAAGGTTCATAATATTATCTTTCTGAAACAAGCATTTGTCACAATGAACTTGGTCATAAAATGCAGTTAGGTTTACTAATTATTCCTATTGACGGTTAATTGTCACAATGTTAATGTTCCAAAAATATGTCAAGTTAACGGACTCTCTGAATTATACCATAACTGCTGCACGTGTATTAAACATTCTTGTCAAATATAAGTTAGTTGGTTAGTGTTTGAAACAGCTATTGTAAGCAGAAATAGGAACATAAATGTGACTGTGACAGGCAACATTGGGTTTATGCGATTTATGTGTAGTTCCTGATCAAATATGACACCTATTTTGGCTAATACCGATATACAATGTATGTTGCTTTAGAAACATGACGGGCGTTTCATTCATGGAATAGCGAACGGTGTAGACCATGATCAGACTACACGGATGCGCATACTACGCTGGTGGCATACCCCATAAGCCCCGTTTTTCCAGTCTCATCCACAAATACAGTGGTTATAAGCAAACAATGAATAAGCACTAAACCTTGTATTTTCATGTGGGGCATGCACAATAAAGCAGACTGTCTAGACATACATGCAAAACAGTTCAGTGAAATCGACATTAGACAGTCGGACATGGTTTTCAGATTCACATGTATGCACACGTGTCGTTACCAACTATCATTTGTCCTCCTTACGCATCAGGAATCAGAAAAAATGTTCGTTCCATTAAATAGATTAACGTATTCCTGTAGTGTCATATCCTCTGAAAATATAAACAAACGAGTTAAAAGGTGACCATACTATATACATGTATGACAAACATTACGTCACAAGTCATGATCGGAAACAGTGAAAACTAGAAACAAAGTCCCAAATAACAAAGGCATTTCCCCTTAAATATAGAACCCATATGAAATTCATCGCGTGCAAATGACGTCCACCTTACAGTATGTATACATGTAGGTACGATTTTCATAATACTTGTATGTAGGGTTGGCCCTAAGCATTATTAAATAACGTATACATGCCTGAGTAAAATCCAGTGTTCCGCAGTCAAAACGGAAAGCGAGATATACCGCCGAAACTATAGTGCCTCAGGGTCTGTTATCTAATTAATGGGTTCATACGTTCAGTCAGCCAATCAGATGTTCCATAATATTCGCGGTAAAAACGATGGGGGCGGGATTAAATGCTGCGCGGTTAATCATGTCTGGATGCATGACTAACCCTTACAATGCTGAATTCCTCTTTGTCGTCTGCCTTTTAATTTTAGTTTTACACCGGTCTCGGTAGAGCCGGTGGCATATCGTGTTTGGACTGTGTATCATTGTGTCCGTCCTTCTCAAGTTCGCTGTTGTTTCGAAAGTATATCTGCCACCCTGTGTAATTCGTGTGCCGACAGGCCACATTATCTTGTACGTAATGAAAACCTGGTTTGTAAGCACCTGATAATTGTCTCCTGTGTAGACAATTATCATGTGCTGTCCAACATGTGCATTGTTAAAACATATCTGAAAAATTACGAAGCAGACGATACTCTCCGGTTTTGGCCTTTTAAGAGTTAATTATAAGTTTAGTTTTTTTCACTATAAGACACGTGTATGTAGACACATGCAATGGGATAACACGCATACAATATTAGTTCTGAGTACATAACTCTAATTTAATTTAATTACACTGCATTACATAAGCGTTATGACGGAGTAATCCTTCCAAATTTGCGATTGTTTCATTTCTACTTCGTGGAAAGTGACATAACAATCTTGCTAATACACACTTTCTTAGGTAAGTTTATGGTAATAGTTGTGTGTTATATTGTAGAATTGTTTCTCAAAAACAATATAGCGAATTATGAACGTCAACGCCCTGCAGGTTTTCCCTATATTTTAGTGCGCGGAACGTAAATAAAAGTGTTGACCGTGGTGTAGCCATATAGTGCATCCTGTGCAGCTAATACAAAATGTGACGATACCCTACCGGGATATGGTCCCAAAACGTTTACACAAGTAATCAACGGATCGTCATGTCGCAGTCACACTGCACTGGCAATCATACATTGCGGATACTTATATTATCACTAGTAAATTGAATTACAATGGTACCACATGTGTTATAATTCTCATGAGAAGATTCTAATAAATGCAGTGCACCAGATAACCATATGGATGCGATTCTCATGTGCAGTACTCTATGACTAAATTTATTAAAAATCGGTGCATTCAATTAGCCTATAAAACACGATGAAGCAGAAATGTTGGCGCTTTCGCGAACTTAACAGTGGGGCAAATTTATTTTAATTTCTGCTTCCTTTCACACAGCTCCTTGATATTCGTTAAACTAAAGCACCACCAGGCGCGCTTCGTTGTCTTCTGACAACTCTTGTTACCATATCCATTGATACGCATTTTCCAAAGATGATGCGCCAGATAGTACGATACTACGATAAACCGTGTTCTGTTAAGGCCATCGTAATATCGCTATCGGGTCGATACAATGAGATCACGACAATACGATGACGATAGTACGATACTACGATGACGATAGTACGATATAATAGCGTAGTGTCGTCATCGTACTATCGTGGTTTCGCGTTATCGTCATCGTGGTATCGTACTATCGTCATCGTGTTATCGTATCGTAGTATCGTACTATCTTCATCGTAGTATCGTACTATTGTAGTATCGACCCGTTAGCGATATTACGTTGGCCTTAACGGCACACCGTAATTTCCGCAACATGCGGCATGTTTACACTATTCAGTAATAATTTGCATAAGAGTGTCACATAAATCGTGCCAACACATAGCAGGGTGCCCGAGTTGCGCGATGAAAATACGCGTGAGTAATTAACACAGGTCGATGTGCACCAGCCTGCGAGTGATATTTGGAAATCGGGTGATTATCGGAAAGGAGATAAGAATTCGTAGAAAACTAACTTGATCCCGTTTACTGGATCTACTTGACACAGATTAAATTACGATTAAATAGAAATATATTGTCTTATGTATGATCGGATGTTGTATGCTAGTTACATTTGCAAGCAGTGTACGTAGTTCCTGATCAAAATGTACGTGTACAATCAGGGATGCTACGATGACATAGTACGATATAATTATGACAATAGTATAACTATATAATATCGTAATATCGTCATCGTCATCGTTCTATCGTGATATCGCATCATCGTTATCGTGTTATCGTTGTATCGACCCGATATCGATATTACGATGGCCTAAACGGAACACCGTACATTCATACTGTTAAGCTGCCATATAGCGGTTTACAATAAGAATGTTGGATAGTAATGACCACCATTGTCCTATATATCGTAGTATCGTCATCTTGCTATCATGATATCGCGTCATCGTCATCATAGTGTCGGGTTATAATAGTATCGACCCGATAGCGATAGTACGATGGCCTAAACGGAACACCATGTATTCATATATTAAAACTGACATATAACGGATTACCATAGGAGAGTCACATAGTAATCACCATTTTCCTACATTTAAACCCATATATTCTGATAATGTTCGCTAAATATTTCGGGCAGTGTTGTTTATCCCATGAATAATGAGTCCCCAAGATATTTGTATAGTATTTTCAGCCGCGGCCTTTGGTATTAAAAGAAACACATTATTGTGAAAGTTCAGCAACAAACTATAGGACCACCAGAGAAAGGGCTGTTTGTAAGATGATTTGCTGACATATTACTATATTTACGTAAATGCGAAGTCAATGCACAGAATTGTGAACTGGTGACAATACGAGTCTCATGAGAGAAATTCATGTGAAATATGAAGAAGTTCGGTGGAAGGAAACATATTTGATAACAAACATACCCCGAATCTGATATTCTAATATGTGTGGCATGCGTACGTGTATGCTTGTATATTGGTTTTCGTTTAACGTGCCGAAAGATGGATATGCTACTCGCAATACATTACAATATTGCGTTTTACCAATCCGATACATATTAGACACATGTTAGATGCCGGGCAAAATCATAATTCGGCAGCACGAAATCCTGGGGCCATCACATGATGTCCGTTTTATAGGGGTTTACTGAATGTTTGACGCTAGACCTTCACATAAAATATACATGTACATGTATTTACCTCATCATACCCCCGGCATACGGAGTATGTCGAGGGGTATATAGTTTTCGTTATTCCGTCCGTCCTTCCGTCCGTTCATTTGTCCGTTTGCTCGTCCGTCCGTCCACGTTAACGTTCTTGGGTACCAATTATCTCTATAACGGTAAGTCGGATTGGCCCCAAACTCCATATACTTCCTTATAATCATACTATAATACTTCCTTATAATATACTTCCCTAACCCTTATAACCGGGGGTATACGTGAGCCTCAGCTCACGTTCTCTAGTTTAATAATATACTTATACATATGTATCTAAAAAATTGACCAAACTGGAGAAACATATTTGAACATGTCGATATAATTATATTTACGTGTATTTAGCATATTACTTGTTCCATGCATAGTCATTGTGTCATAGATATGTTCCTCATGTTGTCATATGTATATGACCTGCGTGAATAAACGAATTTTAAAATGAAAAAATAAATGTGTTCATCTGTTCACATTTTCTTAGCTAAGACAGATCAATTGACAGGTCAAAACATGGTCAGCATTTAACTAGTCAATTTTATGATTTTTTCACTTTACTGCCTGTGGATGTAGACTATGCTGGCCTTCACTAATTTTAATTGGTAAGAACTGGAGCAGTATGGTGGGAACATCCTGCATATTAAATTACTCGACAAACCCAATGCGCCTGAACCGGGATATGTACCATCTGGTACCTCTGCAGTACAGTGTTGGTGTATATGTTATGCGTGGCGAACATGGCGAATAATAATATGGTGCGTGTATATAACCCCATGTGGCGGTCAAGTACCAATGTTAATGCAATTACATACACATGTATTGCGACCGTTATGTACGGATAATGATACAACAGGTTCAAATGGATGATGTGTTAAATAAGGTAATGGTGAAATAAGGTAAGATTATCAAAAACTTGATCTTATCTGTGGAAATAACTATGTTGAGTAGCTTGTGAGTAAAAGTACAGATAATGATAATAGCCTACTTTTATCACACATGCCGTAATGACATTTTCATCAGCCGGCGGCCGAAGTATGATTTTGTCTGACATCGAATGGTTATCGGTTTGATAAAACGCATATTGTAATGTATTGCGAGTAACATATACACCGGCACGTTAAACGGAAACCAATATGCAAGCATACACGTAGTACTACGCATGACACATATATTAAAATATCATTATTGGGTTAATACTGTATGTTTTGTTATCAAATATGGTTCCTTCCACTGAACTTCTTCACAGTGCATATGCATTTCTCTCATGATACTCATATTGTCACATACAGTTCACAGGTTATGTGCATTGACTTGGCATTCACGTAAATATATTAATATTTCAGCAATTCATCTTTCAAACATGCTTTCTCTGGTGCTACTACAGTTTGTTGCTGAAAGTTCATAATACTGCGTCTCAACTAATACCAAAGGCCGCGGCTGAAAATACTAGACAAATATCTTGGGGAATTATTATTCATGGAATAAACAACACTGCCCGAAATATTTAGCGAACATTATCAGAATGTATGGGCTTAAGTGTAGGAAAATGGTGATTACTATCTTACTCTCCTATGGTAATCCGTTATATGACAGTTTTAACATTAGTATGCATACATGGTGTTCCGTTTAGGCCATCGTAATATCGCTATCAGGTCGATACTACGGTAAGTCGACACTACGATGTCGATGACGCGATATCACGATAGTACGATGACGATGCTGCGATATTATATCGTAGTATCGTCATCGTCGTATCGTAGTATCATGCCATGGTATTTGTAGCATCATACTATCGTCGTCGTGTATAATACTATGTCATCGTAGCTTCGAACTATTGTCATCGTAGTATGGTACTATCGTCATCATAGTATCGTACAATAGAGCATAGCAATACTGCCGGGAACCAGTCTAAAGCACCGAGAGTATCCGGTTGCATGAAAACATTGCAGATTATTTGCTCTGCTGGTGATCACAATGACAGCTATATGTGCGCTAGTGTGTGCTCCAATGTCTGTGTCTGTATGTCGGTTTAAAACATTAGTTCAAGCTTTTATTTACTGAAAACGAATTATTAAGCCACCTTGATAAACAAAATCACATGCATCATGATATGGCTACATATTTACGGGTACTATTTCCCTGGATATTATGCCCCATATGGGACAGCAAGGGTGCATATTGCGTTGCTCTTGTACATTTACGTCGAAAAGTTTGTAAGAGTCTTTCCAGTTCGAGTCCAGTATGCCACCGGGGAATATCCATGATTTAGGAACATACTTTCTAGTTATTTTCACGAATATGTGTGCACGCGTAATGAGCGAAAATAAAAATTACCACAAAAAAACACATGAAAATTACAACTTTACAGTGCTTGTATATGCCCGCACTCTATGAGAGAGGTGGCAGGAGTTTTGTGCTTTCAATTTCTGGCTATCTGACAGATTGTTGTTTCATGTATTTCAGTATATCAATATCATAATGCATGCAGTTACAACATGTAAAAGCCATGTATTTACATTACTAGTGCTGTTTTATGTAACGTTACCGATATATCTACTTAATTATTATATAATGCATGCACCATGAAATAGCAAGGCACAACTAGAAAGTATGTGTGTATTTACTTTATTTAATGGTGGATAATGGCCTGCCAACAGCTAAGGTCAATTTAGGCCAGTCAACTGGGTCGAATCAACTATTTCACCTGTATGGATGGGGGTATGGGTGGGGGAATCCCAAAATCAGAATCGAATAAGTTTAGTAAAAATGCAAATTTAGCCCTGAAATTATCATACATGTATGTTGATCTGGTACCGGGTCCTCAGCACAACAGAGTCACTTAGCTACACTATCTAAAAGTAATATGATTAATACTGATATGACTACTTTGTAATGGGTATAACCGGATTCAACTCTCAAGTAACGAGAAAGCCAAACATGTATCTGAGGGCAAAACCATGGATATCGGGATGAACCCCATCAAAAGTATAGATACATTTACATCGTCGTATCATAATATCGTCTTCCTACACTCGTATTATCGTCATTGTGTTATCACAATCGTCATTGTGGTATATTGTAGTATTATAATAGTATCAATCGTCATCGTACGTGTAGTATCGTACTATCGTCATCGTAGTACATGTTCCTTATGGACAGTGTATGCGCTTTGTTGTCAGCGAAAATTGCATTTGAAACTTACTATCTTTAAGACAAGTATATGTTTAATACCTGTTTTGTGTTGGATGCGTTTGCGTTAATACGAACAGACCCGGTGAAAAACAATAGCCATTAATAAACACGACACAAACAATATTAGCTCTTACACCATCCATGTAGCATATTGCAACTTTAAGAAATGTAATACTATACGATTCAATGCAGCGCGAAAGCATCCAACATATATTTATTAAAAAACAAACGCACTTTTTGTTGACAACAATACACATGCGCAGATCTAACCGGAAGGCGATACCACAATAACGATAGTAAGATAATGATATTACGATGGCATTAACGGAACACCGTGCATGTATATGCCATTTCCTTTGAAATCGATGGATGTTTATGGTAGTCATTACGGTGCGAACAAACTCCAAATGGAGATTGAAATAATGAAATATTCTGATACAGCACAGTAAAATTATTTAGAAAAATAGTATTTACCATATTTTCATAAGACTGCATAAAACAGTATTCTAGCTGAAAATGGCTCAATTCAATAAATGGGTAGCCGGCTGAAAAGAGGGATATTACGCTGATCTGATCAGGGAATGCGCTGGTCGCTATGTTACAAACATAATGCCTCTGAATAACACTTTTGAATGTTCTCTGATCGCAGGTGCAGGTTAAGTCATATTGACCTGTGTCAATTACTCGCGCGGATAAGCCATCGCGCAATTTGGGAACCCTGCTATGTGTTAGCACGATTTATGTGACACTCTTATGCAAGTTCTTACAGGATAGTATAAACATGCCGCATTTTGCGGAACTACGTGTTGATGCCAGTTTATCATGTCTGGCTACCTCGATTGTGCAGCTGCGGTGGCTACATGTAAGTGGTTGATGTAATGACCATAAGAACCGTCGTACCGGTTTCAAAACTCGCAGGGTAATTTTAGTGTGTTAATATGCAAAATAGAAATAGTATTCCCAGATGTTACTGAAAATACTATATATATTTAAACTATACTGAGAAGGAAAAAGGAAAGTTTACTCCCGTTAAGCCGCAATAACTTGTTTATTATTTCATCATTCTCGATACATGCATCGTCTCTGGCGCATCATCTTTGGAAAACGCGTATAAATATATTTGGTAACAAAAGTTTGTCAGAAGAGTCAGTGCGGGTGTTTCATTGCTGTAATGGCGAATATATCATATCATGACCAGACTGTGCGGGTGCACAGGATGATCTGGGTCAACACTAGTCGCAAAACCCATGAGCCCCATTTCCCCAATCACAGCCATAAAAATACGTTACTACACGGCGTGGAAACAAACAATTTATAGGCCATTTGATTTGCATATGGGTATACAAATGTAGCGCGGCGGAACGAGTGGCATATATCCATAAACAAAGCCAATCGCATACAAACATATACAGAATATCCACTCATATACACAAACATGTGCAAGCATAAATACATGACATACGTACATAAACAGACATATACAGAATATCCACTCGTATACACAAACATGTGCAAGCATAAATACATGACATACGTACATAAACAGTGACTGTGTTTCACAAACGAAATGATCTGACAACCGAATACGCACAGTTTCCATTCATTGGAGCGGGCGGTTTACTACTGACATGTATATGATAATCAAGTAGTGATAATATAGTCTTATACCTTGTACATGTATGCAGGTGTAACACTTTCTAGGTTGATATATATATATGCAAAGTACGGAACATTGAGTTAATTAAAGGGTGCTGGTGAGGAACATTTCGTTTGTGACAACTTTGTGAAAAAAATAAGGCATAAGCTTTGAACAGTGTTCCCGAAATTAATAGTTTATGTATTGCTAGTATTTTGATGTGGATATATGTTCAATACGATAACATGTGATTGTTTTAGACATCTGGTGATAATAATGTGTGGTGGCTAATTGAAAAGAAGAGTATGTAGATCTTTGGTAGGAGTACGGGTGTACATGTGTGGGGTGAGTTGGGTTGTATGTGGGGTTGGCACGGTTTTAATATGATATTGATCGATATTAATATGAGATCTCTTAATTCCTTAAAACAATAAAATGGTTTGTGATGTGTTTTTGCATCATGAAATTTTAAATAAGACAGAGAATAGGTTAAAATGGTTCAAATTATTGTTATGACAGTGATCCTATAAAAATATGGTTTACACAGCCGTACATTCGTGACGTAATTTGACACCTATGAATTGTTTGCCCTTGTGTTCAGCGTAGATCCTGATCAGCGTGCACCCCGCGCAGTCTCACTATGAACATAGGAAGGACAACTCAGTTCAGATATATAGGTTTTTACGAACGGTAGAAAATGTTATTAAGTGTCTGGTTACCAAACTGTGTAGTTCGTAATAAGACTGATCGCTGTAATCTCTGCCAGGTCATTTTTCAACCAATGGATTGTGAGTCCATCATTTACAATATGACTGACCAGCTGACCATTTTTAATTGCTGTAAGGATATCATACCGGGGTATAATTACGTCTCTGGGGTATTGAATGCTCCACTGCTTAGAGCTGGATGTTGCTAATTAGATCGTTGTCGGCAATACATGTACATATCGTTCGTTAGAAGTATGCACCCTGATCAACAACGATTTCCAGCTTTGACAAGCTTATGAGAATAAATCCATTCACACACAGGCCATAGGTTGAAGACTCGGACCTAGGACTCGAGACTTGGCTCATTTGGAAAACGTTACCCCACCGACCCATTTCCATACACTATACATCATTGTACAGCTTTTTAAAGGCTGTAATATATAGTGTATGGAAATGGGCGGGCGGGGTAACGTTTTCCAAATGAGCCAAGTATTGGGTCCTAGGTCCGAGTCTTCCACCTGTGACACAGGCGACCCCTAAAAGCCGGTACTTCCCGCCGCTGTAGGTGGTTTTAGTAAGTAGGTGCGAACCCAGGCTCATCGGATTTAATATGTGCAACGAATCAGCATGTTGTAAAACAACACAAAAATGTACACTGTAGTTGGGTAATTAATAACTGTATACGCCCCTGTGGGCCACACCATTGTACTCAAATTGGAATTCAGTAAACTGATTTATGCTGCGTTAATAAACAAAAAACAATATTCGTATTTCACGGAACCTATACATTATTTAAATAACATTTATTTATAATATATATATGTTTTCATTTTGAATTAACACATATTGCAACATAAATGCTGTCAGTTTTATAATTACGATAATAAATATTTGGCTGTGACTGGAGAAATTGGGCTTCTGGCATTTGTGACTAGTGTAGATCTTGATCAAATAGCACACCCATATAGCATTTAAATATACATAATGCTTGATAGCAGCATGATGGGTGTTTCATTGATGTAATGCAGATCAGTGCAGATCTTGATCAGACTGTACGGATGCACAGGCTGATCTTGATCTACACTGGTCGCAAAGCGCATGTATAAGCCCCATACGCCACATTCTAACGTTTATCCTACACGAGTAAAGTAATGGCCACTTGGCAGCTGGTTGACAAAAAGAACCTTATGACAATTGCAAGTAAGTAATGATCGAGATTCCCGACCACTCTGCAATATTCTCATAGGCTGCAGTAAAATCACTATAATTCACTGACTGAATGGCTATCAGTGTACATGTCTATTATGATTTAAATATTTTTTAGATTTAATGTGTTTAATAGCCAAAAGTTCGTCGGCAGAAAAACGTGGAACAGACAGTAAGAAGATGTTCATTATATACGATATAAGAAAACGCATGTAGTGATTTTGTACCTGTTTGTACACAATCACCTGCGTTAATCTTGCCAAGATGTCAACGTTTCTGAACATTGGCAATCTAAACTCACAAGCAAAAACGTGGAACGTGGAACAGACATAAGGTACAAAATCATTGAATGTGTTTTCTCGTATTACATATACTATTCGTCCAAATATTTATCATATTCTTATTAAAAAAAATATTTTACAGGTGGTTATTTCTCATGTAGATGCACTGTTGTTTCAGTAGCCTATTTCACCAACATTGCAAAGTATACTTTTCTAGCAAAGTATACTTTGAGGGAGTAATCATTGATTTTTCCTGAAATGCATTATTTCATATAGAACTCACAAATGCATATATTTCATGATTAAAAGCATGCAGAAGTATTATACTGAATGTATTACATTATCAAAGCCAAATTGGCTGTGATAATGTAATAAATTCAGTATTATAAAAATTTATAAATTTATTCTAAAATTGAAAATTTCTCCCTCAAAGTATACTTTGCTAGAAAAGTATACTTTGCAATGTTGGTGAAATGGGCTACAGATATCCAATATGCGGGTTTTTCACTTAATTGACCTCAAATAACGAATATCAACCAAATGCACTATTTGATTTGATCAAATTCCAAATGGTTCGTGTTTTATCTACTATGTACTATTCTGGACTGTGATACACAGGGGAGATAATTTGATAACGCATCTCGGCTATTCCTGTAACAGGAAACACAATTTGTGAAACATACCATTTTTTAGTTGTGTAATTATTATATAATAACACTATGCCATCTATAGAAAGAGATTTTCATTCTAGACACTATATATATATATACAATGTATATAGCATATTGTAGCTGGTTTAATTAATTTAAATAAAACTGAATTAGTAAACTATGATTGCACGAAATCTAGCGTTGTCAACCCTAGTCATTTTTCAGTAGTATTAACATTTTTTACAAAGGCCCAATTGTTGTCAAGCGACGTATCGGACTAATTTGGTTCAGAGCTACGAAGATATATGAAGAACTCGTCTACTAAAATATGTTTTTACTAATTTGTTTCATCAATTTCTTTGCATATCTTAAAGTGCACTGGGTATCAGATATGCAAATGAATATGGGAAACCTATTTTCACATGAAATAAAAAAATATTTGTTTAGACATTTATCGTTTTTTTTTTAAATATATTCATTTTATATATACAAGGTGTATGATCACGTGGTACTAACAACAACAAACAGTACTGAAATTTCCAGAATCCATCTGATTCAAAGTACGTATTCTTTTATAGTGTCCTTATTACGTAACGGATTTTGATGAAATATGGCGCATCAAACGCGTCTTGTTATGCTGCATTTGGTGGTCTCTGTATTTTCGCCCAAACTTCTGTCGTTTTTGCGAAGAATCGATTTCCGTGTCTCCGACACGGAAATCGATTCTTCGCAAAAACGATATAAGTCTGTGTCAAACTCCCTGGACCACCAAATGCAGCTCATGAAGACGCGTTTGCTGCGCCATATTTCATCATAATCCGTTGCATATTAAGGAAAATATCAAATAATACTTACTTTGGAGTGGGCGACGTTGTTGTTGTTGTAACCACGTGATCATGCACCTTGATATATATGTACAGGTTATTTTATTTGTATGTGTATAAATGCATGAGTTCCGCAGCGTGCGATATTGCGCGAATTTAGGAGCGCAATAGCGTTGCGCTGCGGAACGAATGGCATATATCCACATACAAATCAAATAACCATTTTAGTATATACATACATCATTCGCAATTTATATGCGCTTCAAAAATGTACAAAATATTAATACAATAAACAAATTAGCAGTGATTTAGAAGGAACTGTTTAGCTTCATCCACTGCATTTGACCTACTGTCTGTTTCACGAAACCTGCCCAAATATTACGGCCATGTAAACAATGCAAAAACAATATTTTGTACGATACTATTAAATTTTATCAAAATTTAAGAATGAGCCTTCTTTTTATTTCATGAAATTTTGTCAAACATTAATTTTATTACGAAGATGAGTTCTCTATGGGAATGTAACATGGGGAAAAAAGAGGTGGAGAAGACGGAGAATGAGACGAAAAACAAATATTTTGGAAATTGCTTCCGAAACCTGGCTAGATAGCTTGGAAATGATTTAACTAAGAAAACAAAAGTTACATTTTGAAAATCAGTCCACGATTTCTGAAATTAGAAAAATTTCCTCATGTTAAATCCCCATATACATCTTCACTATGTCTATGAGGATTTAACATGGTTATGCATACGACCCACGTCCGACTGCCCAAGGTCACTGAGGACGTATGTTCATCATGTTTTTAAGGCAAAAATGTTAAAGTTTTTTTTTCATTTTTCAATAACTCGTCAACTCTTCACTGATTTTGATGATATTTGGCCACACTGTGTGTCTAGGGACGCTATTTTCTTTTGCATACGACCTCACCCACGTCTGACCGGTCAAGGTCACTGAGGACTTGGTTATTGTTTTATTACCGCTGCCAGCGAGGGTATAAGCTTCGATTAAGTATGTCATTTCTTGTTTTGATTTTTAAAACAATATGTTTGCCACCGTTTTGATAAAATAGCTATTAATTAACATATGCAGACTAATAGCAGTTAATTGGTATATTGTACAAAAATAATGCTGTTTACGATGCCAATCTCATGGGGGTATTATCAGATCACTTCATTTGGTTGGTAGTTACGGCGCAAATTTAGTTTAATATTTACTTTGAAAAGAGTGATGTGCACGAGTCGCGTCGTGAAGTTTTGAAGCGTGTTTTACTTTTCCTATATCCAGCACTTTCTTCAACACATGTAAGTTACAACCTGCTGCCGCCGTTACTTACTACATATTGTGCTGTTAAGATTAAATGTGCATTATTGTGTGATACTCATTCATGTATACTTAGTTAATTTACTTTAAAACGTATACTTGTATATAATTTAGTTTAAAGGGACCTGTGTCTGAGATGTCAACGGAAAGAGTTGATACCCGTTTCAAGTGTATACGGATTATTCCTATTAATATGAGCTAAGTGACTATGGTGTTGGGAGTACCTGGCACATGCCAGCTTACACTGATCTAATCTCAGGGCTGAATATATACGTTTTGTTTTAAATATTCAGCTCTGATTTTGGAATTTAAATCCCAAATGTCTCTAGCTCTTGATAGGTCATGAAACACCATTAAACAAACAACTGCAGTAAACAAGGTGGCACAAAAACACACATTGCCTATCTGCGGCATCATCTGAGACACAGTTGCTTTACGTACAATATGGGTCACGATCTGACAAAACCGGCTGAATATACTTTTCTTGATGTAAATGAATTTTAAACACCAGTGAATAAACAAAATCGAATTTGCTGTTTGTTGACAGGCCATTATACACCATTTAACTAACAAACAGGAATCTATCGTGATGACCTTGCTCCATCCCAATCAATCAGTAATTGATAGAACGGTGGACATACTGCAAAGATGTACAGTCTGGTCTGAGTTGACCCCTATAATAAGCTATGGCAAGAATGCCGCTTTTGTCAAATCAGATAATGCAAATTTAATCTATTTCTTATATATCCGTTGGAGACTTGGAGTACATATCTTGCCATGTCTGTTCCAATACTGAATACATATTATATTTGATTTTAAACCCAGCCTTGTTCTTGTCACCCCTATACTCTATAGCCTTTATGGGACGTGTTCCAAAACAAAACATGTTATGTACTGCAGAAATATTTTGTTCCAAAGTAAAACACCAAGATGTTTAAAAGCAAAACATGTGACACGTGTCGGTGTTTAAAAAGTGTAACAGAAAAGGTGTTTTGCTATGGAACATGTTACATGTTTTAGTTTTAAACATGGTACACGTTCCATTGCTAAACACATGGGTGCTTAAAAGAAGAACATGTAACAGGTATTTAGAAAATAAACACGTTGGGTGTTTAAGTTTCAAACATGATACGTGTTCCATAAGTAAGCACATTGGTGTTTAGAATCAAAACACGTTACATGTGTTTAGATATTAAACACGTTACGTGTTCCATAGCAAAATGCTTAGGCATTTAAGAGCAAAACACGTGACACGCGGTGTTTAAAAAGAAAGTGTAACAGAAAGGTGTTTTCGTACGTGTTTAATTTCTAAACAATATTTTTTACAGTGTAGGTGGTACATTTCGCATGTTTGTGATCAATGTATGCGTATTGTCTGTGTATTATTGTCTGTTCCGGGACATTGACAAACATGATAAACCCTGATGAGATGCACCCCCAGTGCACCCCCCACAATATGTAGGTGAATAATTTTAAATGCGCACTAATCACTTGCAAAATACGCGTTTGGTTAAGGTCTGAAACAGATATGAATTATGAAGTTCCCAAACCTGAAAGTAATCTATTTAAAAACAGCTTTTCATACTCAGGCGCGCTGATCTGGAATATTATTCCAATCGACATAAAACGTTCCACGTCGTTAAATACATTTTCCCGTAATTGTCTTAACTGGATGAATGGTCAATAGCAGCTGAAGTAGCGGTATTATCTATTAATATAAAATTGTTAATTGTGCCCCCCGCTAGCGTCCTAATCACGAAATTACGATGTATGATATATAGTTTACAATGACCGCGTGTTTGATTTGCCATGATAAAATTGGTCTTGTGGAGCTTAGCGACCGTGTAACCCTATATCAGACGGACGAGAACCAATTTAGCATCTTATAGCAAACACTGAAATTATCACTGAGAAATAAACGTAATCGACCCAGATCAAGCTGCTGCACCGATGCGCAGTCTGATATGGGATTGTTGGGAAACAGGTACCATTTTTCGTCATGGCTCATCATTGTTGTTTCTTCCTGTTAAATTCACGTATGTAATCATTGCAACATGTATTGTATATTTATGTATGTATATGCACTTCTTCGGGGAAGATTGGTTCCGATCAACCGAGTCATCCTCTATAAAAAAAGAATAAATATTTATTTATCTATCTAACCTGATCCAGGGCTACACTCGTTGCAAATGTTGTCTGCTACCTTCTTCTATGAACGGACTGATGTTCGACAGGAACACAGCAGTGAGAAAATGAGGTCTACCGTGACAATGATATATCAGCAACAGCATAGCCAAGTATGCTGTCTGCGCATTTGTTGTATACGCATAATTGCATTGTGACATAAACGTGTGATATTGTATTTGTGGATCCGATGAATGCGGTGCTCATATGATCTGTTTTATCATGTTTTGTTGGCTAAGTGAATGCACCGATTTTAATACTTTTAGTCATGAGTAATGCTCATGAGAATCGCCTACATGTGGTTATCTGACGCACTGGAATTATTAGAATACTCTCATCATAATTACAATACATGTGGTACCATTATAATTCAATGTACTAGTGATATTATAATTATCCGCTAGGTATGATTGCCGGTGCAGTGTGACGGTGACATGACGATCCGTTGATTACTTGTATAAACGTTTTGGGACCATATCACGGTAGGTTATCGTCATATTTTGTACTTGCTGCACAGGATGCACTATATGGCTACACCACGGTCAAAGGTAAACAATTGCGTAATTTTATTTACTTTTCGCGCACTAAAATATAGGGAAAACATGCAGGGCGTTGACGTTCATAATTCGCTATTATTTTGTTATTGAGAAACAATTCTACAATATAACACAAAGCTATTACCATAAACTTACATAAACTGTGTATTAGCAATATTGTTAGGTCAGTCTCAACGAAGTAGAAATGAAACAAACGCACATTTGGAAGGACTCCTCTGACATAGCGCTTATGTAATGCAGTGTAATTAAATTCAATTAGAGTTATGTACTCATAATGAATAGTGTATGTTTGTAAATAGAGTTTAGTACATATATGTACGTCTATTTATCCTAGAATGATAGTTGGTTTCAACAGTTAGGTGAACTACTGTGCGAACATGTTTGGTTCATGATATCGTCTCCCCTTTGCATTGCATTCTCCGCATGTTGTTGTATTTATCCTTGAAAGGAAGAGTCCCGAATATTGTGAACTGCAATATTTCACTAGGGGTTTGTTGGATCCATGTATTCTGAAATAATGTGCAAACGTTGTGTAAGAAATATACTGTATGTTTCAGAAATAATCTGTTAATATAACAATTTTACAACCGCAATTCGTGTCCCGTGGTGATGCTTTCCACTACTTGCATTGCGCCAGCATCCCCTCACATAATAATATGCGCTAGCCGGGAAAGGGTTACCCTATTACACGTGTCTACATACACGTGTCTTATAGTGAAACAGATTAAACTTATAATTATCTCTTAAAACGTGTCTACATACACGTGTCTTATAGTGAAACAGATTAAACTTATAATTATCTCTTAAAAGGCCAAAACCGGATATTATCGTCTGCTTTTATATTTGTCAGACATGTTTTAACAATGCACATGTTGGACAGCACATGATAATTGTCTACATTGGAGACAATTATCAGGTGCTTACAAAACAGATTTTCATTACGTTCAAGAAAATGTGGCCTGTGGGCACACGAATTCCACAGGGTGGCAGATTTACTTTCGAAACTCCGGCGAACTTGTGACGGACGGACACACGGACACACAGTCCAAACACGATATGCCACCGGCTCTACCGAGACCGGTGTAAAACTAAAATTAAAAGGCAGACGACAAAGAGGAATTCAGCATTGTAAGGGTTAGTCATGCATCCAGACATGATTAACCGCGCAGCATTTAATCCCGCCCCCATCGTTTTTACCGCGAATATTATGGAACATCTGATTGGCTGATTGAACGTATGAACCCATTAATTAGATAACCGACCCTAACAGGCACTATAGTTTCGGCGGTATATCTCGCTTTCCGTTTTGACTGCGGAACACTGGATTTTACTCAGGCATGTATACGTTATTTAATTTTGTTTAGGGCCAACCCTACATACGAGTATTATGAAAATCGTACCTACATGTATACATACTGTAAGGTGGATGTCATTTGCGCGTGATGAATTTCATATGGGTTCTATATTTAAGGGGAAATTCCTTTGTTATTTGGGACTTTTTTTCTAGTTTTCACTGTTTCGGATCATGACTTGTGACGTAATGTTTGTCATACATGTATATAGTATGGTCACCTTTTAACTCGTTTGTTTATATTTTCAGAGGATATGACACTACAGGAATACGTTAATCTATTTAATGGAACGAACATTTTTTCTGATTCCTGATGCGTAAGGAGGACAAATGATAGTTGGTAACGACACGTGTGCATACATGTGAATCAGAACACCATGTCCGACTGTCTAAGGTCGATTTCACTGAACTGTTTTGCATGTATGTCTAGACAGTCTGCTTTATTGTGCATGCCCCACATGAAAATACAAGGTTTAGTGCTTATTCATTGTTTGCTTATAACCACTGTATTTGTGGATGAGACTGGAAAAACGGGGCTTATGGGGTATGCCACCAGCGTAGTATGCGCATCCGTGTAGTCTGATCATGGTCTACACCGTTCGCTATTCCATGAATGAAACGCCCGTCATGTGGCTAAAGCAACATACATTGTATATCGTTATTAGCCAAAATAGGTGTCATATTTGATCAGGAACTACACATAAATCGCATAAACCCAATGTTGCCTGTCACAGTCACATTTATGTTCCAATTTCTGCTTACAATAGCTGTTTCAATCACTAACCAACTAACTAATATTTGACAAGAATATTTAATACACGTGCAGCAGTTATGGTATAATTCAGAGAGTCCGTTAACTTGACATATTTTTGGAACATTAACATTGTGACAATTAACCGTCAATAGGAACAATTAGTAAACCTAACTGCATTTTATGACCAAGTTCATTGTGACAAATGCTTGTTTCAGAACGATAATATTATGAACCTTTTCATATTGACCTCATTACATCACATTTTCATAGCTACTAATGATTGTCAGAGAACGGAAATCTTATGCAAATTTTCATAGCGACTAATGTTTGTCTGAGAACGGGAATGTTAGGAAAATTTTCATAGCGGCTACAATATGCGGGAGCGATGGTACGTTTTATGAAAATTTTCATAGCGACTAAAATTTGTCTGAAAGCAGTAATTTTCATAGCGACTTCAATATGTGAGAGTGATAGAACGGTTTATGAAAATTTTCATAGTGAGAGGTATATTACATTTTATTAAATTTTCCATAGTGAGAGTGATATTACTCTTTATAAAAATTTTCATAGCGAGAATTATATTACATTTTATGAAAAATTTAATAGTGAGAGTGATATTATGCTTATGAAAATTTTCATAGCGAGAGGTATATTACATTTTATGAAAATTTTAATCGTGAGAGTGATATTAAGATTTATGAAAATTTTCATAAGGAGAGGTATATTACGCTTCATGAACATTTTCATAGTCCGGTTTATGAAATTTTTCATAGCGAGAATGATAGTACATTTTATGAAAAATTGTTTGTCTCAGAACGGAATGTTATGAATATTTTCATAGTAATTTCAATTTGTGAGTCACAGCGGTGGTTGCACAGGTGATTGCTGAGAAATTCTTATGAACAATTTCACAACGCTTGAAGGCAAATGAGATCGCAGAGATAGTATGCTATGTCGTATACTGAATGTCTGTTCCTAATGTCTGTTCCTAGAATGTGGTGAAATATTATGATAATTTTCATAGTCAAATGCAGTCTGAATTTTTCATAACCCTCCTTATGCATATGGGGTCGCTATTTTGAGCAACTGGATTTGCTCAAACAAAACTGGAGCCTGTTGTAAGTGTGTCATTTGTTTGTTTATTTGTTTGTTGGGGTTTGACGGCCTATCAACAGCTAAGGTCATTTAAGGCCGGGTCAATGGGTTTAGTACAAAATCCCATATATTACCTGTACAAGAACATGTACATGTTCAAGTACATGTACAAAAGGGGGGATCCTAAAATCAGAACTGAATATTTACAATAACACAACTATATATTCAGCCCTGAAATCAGAATAATCCTGATCTTATGCCAGGTCCTCGCCACACCAGAATCACTTGGTCCCTCCCAAAAGCAGTAATCAGTAATAATCTTACTACTTTTATAATGGGCAATAACCCAATTCAACTCCCAGGTAACAAAACAGCCAAGGATAAAAAACGTACCTGAGGGTCAATCCAGGCAAATCGTGATTCCTATAGGGAGGAACCGCTACCGTTAGTATAATTTCCATTGGAAATGATTCTAAAGTGCTGTCAAACCATGTTTGATTGAGAAATAAGGCAAGATATAAAAGCAAGAGCAGATGACAATCGTTGGGCGTAGCAGTCTAAGGGTTAATATTAGATAATACAATGAAAATTATATTCAGACGATTAATTTGATTCAGAAGTATGTGCTTGTGTACAATATTTCTTGCATTCAGAAATATGTGCTGGATTCCTGATGTTACTAAGTGAGTCATGCAGAAATTTATACCTTGCCAACTCATAATTGTCATAACAATACTATCTTTATTTCCTACAATAGGAGAGCGCAAATAATAAATAATGTGCATGAAATTCATGAGGTGAACAAAAATAAAGCAAGCATTGTGAAGGAAATTGCATCATGAGAAAAAGTGCTAACTGAGCGCCGTGTCCGACAAACTCAGGACCAGACCAGTATGGGTAGCCACGCACACTGACCAGAACCTGCGTTTGTTTTGTTTTACTTGGATAATATTCTTCATATATACCGACCTAAATACGTAGCAGCATTCAGAACCAGAGCGCAGCTCCCACTTTACTCTTGACACGTCACATTATAATAGTTGTATACAATAGCATTACAGATTGAACATTGTAAATCTCTGATACAAGTCTAATTACGGTATTTAAATACTACTTTACATGTATAGGTACAACGTAAGCCTTTCAGCGTCACAGACCATACTTCAATGTTAACAAACTCTACAGATCCAGATGAGCCAGCTCGTAATGAGCTGTCTAATCATGATCTGCAGTGTTTGCCGCTAGTATTTTAAGGTTGTTTGATCCACACCCGATTCATGAATGCGACTGTAATGGTCGAAAATAGAATCAACAACGGCGAGTACTTGGCGGCGAAAGGGTTAAGCCACATCCGACGAATAATTCCGTCTCTCAGAGCATCTTTTGTCTCAACTGTATGGATTATGTCAAACGTGACCTGTTACCAAAGTGCAAAGTATCTGGGCGCATTCAGATAACGTATGAAGCCACATAGGTTCCCAGAATACAGCGCCCCATTATTGTCATAATTTATCTGCTCTGTTCATTAAGGTACCTACAACCCTATATATTATACATAAGTCTAATCGTGTGTAGAAAACATGCAGAGACATTTAACATAGCGTCAACTTGCATATTCAGCAGTTCATTTGCATAACCAAATAGAGTATGTGTTTGTTGCTCTGGCGGAAGTGCAATGAAAGATGTGAACAATTCACAGCCACATATTTGAATCAGCTGACGCCAAAATATTGTCCTGGGCTTGTCGGAATACCTACATTCGTAAATGCAATGAAACACTTTACTTTCTGTGCTGACGCAACATTTGGGGCAGTACTGTGTATAACGTTCGGAGAACATTCTACACATTAATATCACTGCCAACCTACACTGGTTTCGTCTGTTAGTATTGTGTACACTGAATGTCCAGAGGGCACACGGCGCGACCGGTTCCAAAATCACCAGCAGTTGTGGCATTGGTGTATTAGTACCTAATCGGGATTCTACCTGTTGATTTTCGTAGTCCAATATTGCTCTATTCGTAAGTGTTTTCTATGCGAGTTTTCGCATAAAATTATCACTGCTTAAGAATTCCTCTAAAACGTAATCCAATGAATATTTTCGTAAAATACGATATAGATCCGGTACAAAGCCCTGTGTGTTAATAGGGCTGATCATATATGCAGTTAACCTGTTAAGAAAAATAACTCTTGTTGGCTTATTGTCTTGTAGCGTGCACAGTTGTCCGAAAAATCGTAGTTTTGATCTGTCTATTATTGATTCCACTGGCAGGCACGCAATTGCGTTCAGCGCTATATCCGTTTTAGTTAGTCGCGGTATACTTTGCATGTACTTAATGCAGAACCGATGTGCTTGCTCCATTTTAACAATATCTTTTGGCACCAACTTATTCCAAAGCTCACACCCATATAGGGCTCTGGGTAATACAACCGATTCATATATGCGTTTTGACGTGAGTGGGTGAAAGCCAAAGTTGTTGATTCCGCTATTGATGAGTCCAAAAAATGTACCTCTAATTTTATTGCAGGCATTATTCACGCTTACTTCGAGGCTCATATATTTGTGACAGACTATCCCTAGATGCGTGTATTGTTCACATTCGTGTACAGTTTCTCCTCCAATGTTCCAAGTCCGGTTACTGGCACCATAGTCTGTTTTACTTTCATTAAACACAATGACGTTGCATTTAGAAGCATTATACTGTTACCTCCATTTCTGGGAATATCGGTTGCATACATCCATCATATTTAACAAACCATTTCTTCAGAAAGGTACAAAAACCATATCATCGGCAACATTGGGACTGCAACATTGTTCATCGTATAAAATTAATCCATCTGCCGATGATACCAATTCCTGCATCAATTCGTTAATATAGGACAGATACATGAACGAGGAGCTAACCCCACCCTGTTTCGTTCCCTGTAACACTTTAAGCCATATTGACACGTGTCCTAGGTGCATTCCCTGGTTGGACATGTTGTCGTACATGCTTATAAATTATTTCAGCACTATATCACTAACTTCAGTCTAAGCCAGTTTATAGAATAAGCCGTTATGCCACACAGTGTCAAATGCCTTTTGCGCATCCAAAAACGCACGTACAATTTGCTAGAATTTTCTTTAGCATAGTATATACTTTCTCGTAGTAGAAATGACGTCATCTGGCAGCTGCAGCCCTTCTGGAATCCTCCTTGTAGATTCGCCGGTGTTACTACGTGTAATGGGAGTCTATCTAATAGAAGTCTTTCATAGATCTTTAATAGGACGGATGATAATGTAATCGCGCGGTAGTTATTCGGGTCATCTTTCCGTTTCTTGCCGCCTTTATGAAGAGTAATGATAACCCCTTCTTCATCTCAACAGGAGTATGTTCAATGCGAAACACAGCTGTGAAAAACGTTGATAATATAGTATGCAGAGTATGTCCTCCGTGTATCAAATGTTCATAACATATTTTATCGCATCTACTAGCCTTTCCGGGTTTACCTTGCTTCTTAATAACCGAGTACACGTCATCGTCGGTGAATGGTTCTACTGATTGTGAATTATGAGACAAGTTCGACATCTGATTGTATATAATTTGCATTTCACGATCAATGCTTTATGATGGTCCATGTAACTAGGGTCTGTTTTTGGTGAATACAGGTTCTCAAATTATTGTCCCCAACAGTTTGCAAATTTTTCCGTATCTCTGATTATCGTTCCTTGAAAATTCATTTCCGCGCCGGCGGCAGTACAGCTTCTATTTCTTCTGTTATTATACAACCGCCAGAAGTCGTCACTATTAATTTCAGCTGCTTGATCGATATCTTTATCCTGTTGTTGTATGTAGGAACTCGTACACTGCCTATGGTAGTTTCGAAAATTAAATTTTGCCTCCTTATAGTCTTCACAGAATATATTGTTACAGTCACGTGGACGACCCTGCTGAATCCATATAATCTGCATTTCGGATTGCCGCCTGTGCAGTTGTTCTAGGTCTCTATTCCAGTATGGTCTTAAGTAATGTTTAAACGATGATTTTGGAATACAGGAGTCACTACACTGGTTAAGCGTTGATACAATTGACTCATACATAGGATCAATGTCATGCCGCGAGACGGACCTATGCACGTTGAATACGTCACTTTCTTGAAGTACATCTAACCTGTCCCTTAACTGTTTTTGGTAGCGAAGATGATGCTCCTCCAATTTGTGCGAGCAACGTCTTCACCAAGTGTTGAATCTATGTACGGGATATTCATTTCACAAATAATTGGTCTGTGTCGCGAAACAGCTAAAACATCGTCGTCATCCACGATTTTACATTGGATTACTGTGTCTGCCTGATCACAGCCCATTACTATATGGTCTATCATTGACCTAAATCTGCCATCATATGACAACAATGTTGCGTCAGCACCCTTACAAATATCCGTTGCATTTACCGACACAAGATTATTGCTATTCAAGAATTTATCAAAGTACATGCCCCTATTGTCCATATATTTAACAAATGAGCTACCGTTAATGTGTGCATTGAAGTCACTCATGAGTATTACAGCACCTTTGTCGGCATATTGACATGTTACATCATGCAATATATCAATATAATATTTGAAAACGTCAATGGGATGATTGCTAGATAGTAGATACACCTGAAATATATAGAGATAGGCTGAGCTCGATATTTGATACTGGATACCAATAATTCGATCATCATCCACAAGCAATGGTGTTATGCTGTTGTGAATACGTTTATTCCACAACAGCGCAACACCTCCTTTGCCCACTCGCCTGTTCCCTGGCAAACGCAAATCATCATCAGATGTAATGTGACACACATACTGACTAGTGATGCAGTCCATAAAGTGATGATCGTGTTCATATAGCCAATGTTCAGAAAAACCACATATATCAACTGCATCAGATACCAACAGGTCACACAGACACGAGCTACTAGACATGATGACCGTGACATTCCAAGTCATTAATGTTAGTTTGTTCTCCATAATTGTTGATTTGTGCTTGTTGTGTAACAAGCCAGACTGCTCGGAATTACTCGTATAATGTATATATTATATTATATATATGACTAATCTACATCTAGATCCTGGTCTTCAGGATATAGATAAGGATTATACAAATCCACGTAATGCGGATACTCATGTCGCGAACCATCATACATATCAGCTGAATACCCGTTATATCCTACACCTGATTCTTTGTTAGCACGCTGCAATTTATACCTATTTTGCGACACCCACGGTCTACATGTAACCCTGCTGGGCCAAAAGTATGGTTCCTCAATACGAGAGCTGTTGACATTGCTTTCCACATTTAGCCGTATGACTATGCTCTTGTACCGTCTCGGTCTAAATATGCGTATCATGGTTACTGTTACACCGCGTTTCACAACATATCTATACAGATTTTGTTCAGTCACAGACGGTTTACCACCAACGAAGAATCATTTTGTACGCTTGCGGATATGTTGTATGAACTCGTCATCCTCAGGATCAGAGACAGTCTGTGACATTGGGACTCGGCTGCACACAGTTGGAATTCTAGAGAACTAGAGATGTTTGAGGAGACATATCACCAGTCGAGTTATCAACATGATTACTCTCATTACTACCAGATACAGTATGTGCATTACAAACGTTCCCATTGAGTGACACACTATTACTTTCATTGGGACTATTCTGGTGACTAGATATGCCTGTGACATTTGGATAAGCAACCATCGGTTCTATTTGG
Organism: Conchocele bisecta; assembly: GCA_029237695.1. Lineage (NCBI taxonomy): Eukaryota > Metazoa > Mollusca > Bivalvia > Lucinida > Thyasiridae > Conchocele > Conchocele bisecta. The sequence continues at coordinate 26,305,385 of CM055276.1, forward strand.
TCGCCTGAGTAAACGTGCTGTAGAGCATTAATATATCGTGGTATGATAGTGCTGCTACTATCAACCGCTATTGGTAAACCCGCACCATTACCAACATCAGTACACGTGGTTGTGTCTGGTTGTGCAACAGGTACCAGGCCGTTACCCACACCAATAGGATATGCTATGCAGGGGCCATAACAGCCCGGTGGACCGCTATTGTACGGTACAGGATATCCCGGGACATGTAATGTTTCGAGCACACATATTCTCGTTTGATTGAATCTTCTCACTATGAGGCTGAATGCCAATAGAGTCGAGAGTAGCTGACGAATCACATACCGTTATATATATGGTCTTGGTTAATGTTTGTTCATCGTTTGATATATCAACATGACTGAGTTTGTCTACACTTCGATCACCGTTTGGAAGCCTGTATGCGCCGTCGGCTCCCGTGATGTCACCACTGACGTCAGTCACAGCTTGCTCGGCAGTATATAACGTCGTGGGAGCAACGCTCGCATTAATACTTACAACCGTGTGAGCGTCACTAACACTTGGCTCAACGCCATGCCCTCCAGAGTCTATGACGGCATCCACATTGCTGGGTATAAGTGAACAATTATTTACTACGGCTACGTTACGGCCGCCGTTAGAAGACGCTTGAGTGTGTTTACCGGCTGTTGGTTTTTTAATTTTCTTGGATTTATCAGTGTGCATATATTGTGGCATATCCGTCTGATCTTCGACAGTTTTCACCTTGTCAGTCAATAACTTGAAGTCACTGCGTAGGCTGGTTATTCCAAGGCTACGCTCGTTCCCCAGTCGCGTGACGGCCAATTGCAGCTCATTAGAATACGTGCCTACGGTTTCATTCCTACGTTTGATATCAGTACTGATGCTTTGTACAGAGGCATTCAGTGTTGTCAGCTGCTCATTCTTCATTTCAATGGCGACGTCTTTCTGCTTCAGTAACAGGATGTCTGCCTTCAACTGAGCGAGTTCATGTTTTACAACGTTAATTTCAACTGAGCATGCACACTGTTGTGACGAACAACTTTGTGAGACAGACTGTGAACGAGATTTTGTCGGCCGTGGCAAACTCATAACTTCTGAGAGGTCCGCGAATTCTGCCCCATCAATTACCGACAGTATTACATGTATATCTCTACTTAGTTTGGTGACAACGGACTCGCCTTGTCAGTCAATAACTTGAAGTCACTGCGTAGGCTGGTTATTCCAAGGCTACGCTCGTTCCCCAGTCGCGTGACGGCCAATTGCAGCTCATTAGAATACGTGCCTACGGTTTCATTCATACGTTTGATATCAGTACTGATGCTTTGTACAGAGGCATTCAGTGTTGTCAGCTGCTCATTCTTAATTTCAATGGCGACGTCTTTCTGCTTCAGTAACAGGATGTCTGCCTTCAACTGAGCGAGTTCATGTTTTTACAACGTTAATTTCAACTGAGCATGCACACTGTTGTGACGAACAACTTTGTGAGACAGACTGTGAACGAGATTTTGTCGGCCGTGGCAAACTCATAACTTCTGAGAGGTCCGCGAATTCTGCCTCATCAATTACCGACAGTATTACATGTATATCTCTACTTAGTTTGGTGACAACGGACTCGCCATTCCTAGTGTGTATCCGTTTCTTCAACTCAACCTGCGGCCCGTATGGAAACTCCTCAAACGCCTTTGTATGTTCGAATAATTATAACCGTATATCTTCAAGATTTTCCTCTGAGGAATTGTACACGGTTATCAACTTGCTCACGAACATGTCCTTTGGTAAGCATCTAAAGAGATTTGACAGTCGATTAATCCTGCCCTCTGCATAATATTCGGATTCTGTACCTAGACATATGAGTGACTTGTCGGCAGTATGTCCATCGTTAACAAATGGCTGCCCGCTTTCACAACGATAACTATCCTGTGAGTTTGCGTCAATAAACCAGTCGTATGCGTCGTGCCTTGCAACGGAGTCATCGTTTACGGCGCTGTGCTCGAGGTTAACATCGACAGAAGTACTAGTATATGGTACCTTGATACACGTGTTATCACCCAGCATTACAGGGGTCAATTCTGTCAAGACAGGGTCACTCGGATTTTGACCCTCCTCCATTACAATTAAATAACGCCAAACAGACCGGCTGTCTGCCACCCCTGGTCAGGAGCGCTCCAGTGAGGTGTGACCGCATCGGCGCAATACAACACACTGCGCGTGTACTTATCCTGGTCACTAGACCGTGACGAAGTTTCAATCATGCCCCGTATACCGATAATCTGACTAGAGTTCATACTTTAACAATTATAGGCCTTCGGGGCATGTTAATTGGGCAGAAATCAATTGTTATCGATCACATACAATATTTTCAAATAACACACATATTTTAAAATGTTACCTCACGTAACTTCACATTTCCATGACATACATCTTTACACACACAATATCCAAAAATTGTCACAATACATTCCGTATTCAATAATTTAAACCATAATTAGCCAAGAGCGATTCAAAAAACGTTTCCAACACACGCGCATGCGTAAACCCATATTGTAGCATAAGGACATATTTGATATGATTTATTTGTGTTTAACATCCAAGCAATATATAAGGTCTCATTTTAGGCAGGTTCAACGGTCATTTTAGGTAGGTTCAACGGACCGATCTCGTATTTAGACAAACGCATTGATGAAAGAAACCCCTAAAATGACATAATTAATATCTAAGTGTCATTATGTGGGGTGCGACGGTTGAGATCATAGATGGCATGATCAACAGAATAAATATTCAGATAAGGTAGAAATTCTGCATCAGGTTCTTAAGTAACATACATACAACTAGTTTATACATGTACAAGGATCTTGAAAAGCATGTAGTTACCAGAACCTTCCATATTGACAAGAAATCATGCATGATTATTTCACCATATCATTATATCTAGCCGGTTATCCATGTATATTAAATTAAACAGAATTATTAATAATGATTTAAAAATAGAGTATCCATGTATATTAAATTAAGCTACATACCGACTTACAAGCCAAAATTGGAAAAATCAAGCAAATACTGGTATGTATAGTTGTCACTCATTACATATACATCAAAATAAGCCCATGACAGGCACAAAATGTCAATGCGACAAACTTGAGAAGTCACCAGGGTATGAGTTGTTTCGCGATATGCACAGATGTATCTTACACAATTTTGCGAGGTTTGGAGACCACAGCAGGATGCTTCCAGCCTACTTGTTATTGCAATCCTTATATTTTACATAGTATATAACCGTATTCCGTAAAAATGTTGACCCCTATTTGATCCCCCGGGCCATGGCCATTTTTGACCCAGTGGTCACCATTTCAACAGCTTTGAAAAAGCATTGTACATGAATCATTCCTGTCAAGTTTCGTCGAAATCGGTCTGGTGGTTCGTGAAAAGATATTTAAAAAATGTATGCTATTTTTAGACGGCGGCCATATTGGATTAACGACGACAGCCATTCTAACAAAACTGAAAAGGCTTTACCAATCAACCATAACTGCGAAATTTGGCCACCAATGGCCATGCGGTTTGTATGAAGAAGACATTTGAATCTCTAATAAAAATACGACCTTTTGACCTTTCGGCGGCCATCTTGGATGATGTAATCATCCGATTCGATGAAAACGGCACCACAGCGGGCACCTCATCAATACCTTTGATTTGATATATTATAAGACCATATTCCGTCAAAAATGAGATTTGACCCGTGTTTAACCCCATTTTTCACCCAGGGGTCACCGTTTTAACAAATTTGAAACAGCATTGTACATCGATCATTTCTGCCAAGTTTCGTAGAAATAGGTCTGGTGGTTTGTGAGAAGAAGATTTTTTAAAATGTTGTGCTATTTTTAGACGGCCACCATATTGGATTAACGATAACCGCCATTTTAACAAAACCGAAAAGGCTTTACCAATTGACCATAACTGCGAAGTTTGCTACCAAAGCGGTTTGTATGAAGAAGACGTTGAAATCTCTAATAAAATAACGACCGTTTGACCTTTCCGGGGCCATTTCGGATGATGTAATGATCTGATTTCGGTATAAAATACTCATAAGTGATTGTTTCGTCCATACCTTCGAATTTATATATGACATTACCATATTAGGTCAAATGTGAAATTTGACCCCTACTTGACCCCTCCTGCCCAGCCCATTTTTGACCCGGGGGCCACTATTTGAAGAAATCTAACTATTGATCATTCATATCAAGCTTCGTTGAAATCGGCCTGGCGGTTCGTGAGAAGAAGATTTTTTGAGAATTTGACCTACTTTTCAACGGCGGCCATCTTGGATTTCGCGATGACCATCATTTTAACAAAGTTTTACGACATACAAGGTTGGTGACGGACGGACAGAAGGACGGACGGGACGGACAGACAAGGGTAACATTAAATGTCCCTTCCACTATCGTGGTTGGGCATAAAAATGTGAGAAATGGTGAAAAGCATGTAATCCGACTGAATATACAAAATTTTGTTAGCATATTGTATCTAACATCCATTAGTTATAATTTGCAATAAAATATTAGCTATATATTCTAGAGTTAAGATGTGTTTAGATATGTCGTTTTACTATCAGCATAATATGCGTGTTAGTCTAAGTATTGTTGTGTGTATGTTATGTCATTTTAATCAATGTGGTGTCATTCGTGTCCGTGGTGTCATATCGATTAGGTTGATGCATTAATTGCCCATGCAGTGTACACATATTTATTGATTATTTATACTTATTAAATATTTCACCTGAAAAAATAATATTTAATAATAATACAGATTATAAAGTATGATCATTGCACATCAAAAAATAAATACAGATAATACATATTAATGTCCGTTATCATTTTAAGGAAACACAGTTATCGCCCCTGATACAGGTGGGGAAATTTATGTCTGATATAAAATGTGAAATAATGCCAATTAATATGTGGGGTGATTGGGGGATAATCGAAAAGTTGTACTGCCTTGCGGTATAAGCCGGCTTTTATAGCAACATGGCAGAGGTTTCGTCTCTCACACTGGTGGCCTGGGGTTCGACCCCAGCCGGTGACAAGATATTTTTCACTTCAGAGCTCCAGATAAGCTGCACATTTGCTTAAATACCCAATTAAAATTGCCAAAAACCCAATTGAAATCAGAAGTAACGAGTATCAACAAATAATAAAAAGTTTGTGGTACCTTTATCATGCTGCAGAAAACAATAAACAGACCACAAATATAGCATATTTTTCTTATTTTCCATGAAAACAAATCTTAGTATTTAATTATAATTGTCTAATGATATACCAAGATATGTTTTCATTTCGAAGCAAACTATTCAATAATTGCTGTCTGTTGATGTGTAAACAGTTGTGTGATTTTATCGGGGACATGAGAAGAGAAACAAATTCTAATTCGTTCTAACGATTTCAATAATTTCGAATTCACGAAATAATTGAAATTGTAAATTAGAACGAATTTGTTTGTTTGTTTGTTGGGGTTTAACGGCCTATCAACAGCTAAGGTCATTTAAGGCCGGGTCAATGGGTTTAGTACTAAATCCCATATATTACCTGTACAAGTACATGCACATGTTCAAGTAAATATACAAATGGGGGTAAAGTCCCCAAATCAAAACTGAATATTTACAATAACAAAACTATACATTCAGCCCTGAAATAAGAATAATCCTGACCTGATGCCAGGTCTCGCCACACCAGTAGAACGAATTAGAATGCGTTGGAAGAAAATAATTGAAATCATTAGAACAAATTGGATTTGTTAGAACGAAATAATCAAATTGGTCAGAATATTTGTTTCTTTTCTCATGTTCCTTATAAGGCCCCGTACTTCAGAAATGATGGAGTGACAATACTCAATTACTAATTCCTTATCTGGAGCCATGTCACTTTATAACACATATGGTACGGGAGTAGATTGCAAGAGCTACCGTTCGCAACTAGAGAGTCTATGCAATAACCTGAAGGGAGACATTTGAGAAACAAATGTCTATTTGTAGGAAGGAGGAATGTAGTAGTACGGCCATAGTAGGATAATCGAACACTTATACTGCCTTGCGGTACAAGCCGGCTTTTATAGCGACGTGGTAATGTTCGTCTCTCACGCAGGCGGCCTAAGTTCGATTCCCAGCCACCGACAATATATTTTTCACTTTATAACACATTCCCCTCCTACTACAGGGGTAATGGTGAATGAATGTTTATTTTGCCAGATGATATCTGTTATCTGGTTATAAAGAACATGTTTTGACTACTGAGTGGGCATGTACATGTACCTTTAAATATTGTATAAAATTAGTTTTAACTTTTTTAACTAGAAAATGTGTTCATAGAACAGCGATGCCTCAAATACCGCTTTGATAGTAAAATAAGGCAAAATTCCAAGTCCAAAAGGGGGAGATAATCCGTGCCTCAGTGTCAAATCATCACGGCAAACTTGATTTCTTAGTCTAAAAAGGGGAGATAATCCATGAGTCTGGGTGTAATACAAAATCGAAATGAACTTTGCGCATCTACTCATCACAAGGAAGCTACATACCAAGTTTCAGGTCTAGCTAAGACGCTTTAAAAGTTTTACGAGTTACAAGGCAAACTTTCCAACTTCCAAATCGAAAAGGGGATAATCAATGACCCGAGTGTCGGATCAAAAATCAAAATAAACTTTCCGCATCTATTCATCATAAGGAAGCCACATACACGTACCAAGTTTCAGGTCTGTAAGGCAAACTTGCCAAATTCTAAGTCGAAAAGGGGATAATCAATGACCTTAGTAGTATATGAGAGACAAAATGATACAAGTTCCCTATGGAAGCCCCCCGCTGCGCGCGGTGCCTCCCTCCCATAGGGAACTTGTATCATTTTTGACTCCCATAAACTACTTGGATTTTTCCCCACTGTTCGCGCGGTATGGATGAGAAGAGTGGCCAGGCTATATGTATAATAGCGATAACTCGCTGGTGTGGTGGTGGACAGGCACCGTGTGCTTCACAGGCACCACGTGCTGGACAGGCACCGTGAGCTGGACAGACACTATGTGCTGGACAGGCACCGTGTGCTGGACAGGAACCGCGTGCCGGTACGTAACCACGGCGGTGTACTTGTTTCGTGTATTGGTTTAACCACATGCGACAAAGTATCTAGTCAGGTTATATATATAATAATCAACTTGCTGATGTAGTGCTGGACAGGCACCGTGTGCTGGAAAGGCACCACGTGCTGGAAAGGCACCGTGTACTAGACAGGCACCACGTGTTGGACAGGCACCGTGTGCTGGACAGGCACCACGTGCTGGCCAGGCACCGTGTGCTGGACAGGCACCGCGTGCCGATACGTAACCACGGCGGTGTACTTGTTTCGTGTATTGGTTTAACCACATGTGACAAAATATCTAGCCAGGCTATATATAATAGCGATACGTCGCTGGTGTGTTACACACACATACATATCAACAACTTGCACCCTATTGAAGATAAGAAGCGCTTGGTTATACTCACAGTATAATACAGCAATCTGTCATGCATATCAACATCTGACACCCTATTAGAGATAAAAATACATTGGTTATGCTCAGTATAATACAGCAATCTGTCATACATAGCAACAACTTACACCCTATTAGAGATAAGAAATCCATTGGTTATACTCAGTATATACAGCAATCTGCCATACATAGCAGACCTGTCATATATATCAACAATTTACACCCTATCATAGATAAGTTATCCGTTGGTTATACTCAGTATAATACAGCAATCTGGCATACATATCAACAGATTACACCCTATTAGAGATAATAATACATTGGTTATACTCAGCATAATGCCTACCATAAAGCAAATGAGAGAGCAAGCTAAGAGTTGGGGAATTTCCCTAAGAGGTTTTTGAGACTCCAGAAAGCTATAGCAGATAGGATAAGTTACGCGCGAGACGTCGTTCGCGAGGAGAGGCTGCGGCGTGCGGTTTCGAGACCCGGAGGGAGACCCGATGGGTGTTGTAGCGAGGCACGAGCTCTGGATCGCGAATACCTCGGTCACGATAACGGACCGGATAGTAAGGGAATCCCCCTGTATGATATTAAGAAGGTCGAAGAGCACTTCAAGCTGGACATTCGTGTTTACGAGCCCACCGACGACGGAGTGTGGTACCTCATGAAGTCTCCGGCAAACTACGACACGGTTGGGGAGAAGATCATGACGATAGGAATGTTTGGAGGTCACTCGTTCCTCATCAAGAACCTCTGCAAGATGACGAACGAGTACGGGCGCACCGGATGTCAACAACGGTTCACAAAGTCGTATAACATGCACAGGCACGCGACCACCTGCATGGGTGGGAAGACCGTGGTGATATGTCCGGGTAAGAGGATAGAGAGACCGCAGTCGGCATACGAGAAGGCGTTCTACCCCAAGGGGTCAGCGAGCGCGATGTCGATTCAATGGTTGAGCAGTGATGATGAGAGAGTGGAAAAGCACATACATCACGCGAGATGCGGTCACGGCGGCGAGAGGTGGGTTGCCGGCGATCCGGTCGACGGCTACTGTCACGAGACCAAGACCGTGTTTCAGTTTCACGGATGATACTGGCACAGGTATCCGACGCATTGCAGGAGAAGTAACGCGAGATCGCTGTACGGGAGGACGAAAATCCAAGACGCCAAGATAAGGGAGGCGGGTTACGAGCTGATGGTGATGTGGGAGTATGCGTGGTTGAATGAGGGGACTCGCCACTATCAACCACCACCGCGCGAGGAGGACACCTAACCCGGACTCTGTACCCTCACCAGATAGTCTGCGACTACCACGCGACCCACCACCTGACATTCGAGGTCGAGCACGTCCCTATATCGGTGTCGTTGGGGGATACAATGCACAAGGGGATCACCCACATCTGCGAACGAGATCCCGACACGCTGGTCGAGAATTCCTTGACCGAGCTACAGAGGAGAAGCAATGTCATCAGGGAGGGGGTTAGGAAGAATTATATGCCGACCGACATAGAGATGCTGTCGAAGCCTCAGCAAGAGAAGATCGTCTCGTGGATCGACCAAGTCCCGGTGGTGGGGTTCAACTTACCAGGTACGACCCGAATCTCATCAAGCAGTACCTTGTCGAGAAGAAGTTGGCGGCCACCGTGAATAAGGTGATGGTCGGAAAGAGGGCCAGCACGACGATGTTTATGTTTACCCCGGAGTTTAGATTTCTTGACATCATCCAGTATCTGGGACCCGGTACCAAGTACGACCGGTGGGTTAAGGCGTTCGACTGTAAAACGGTAAAGTCCCACTTCCCGTACGAGTGGTTCGATAGCGCGGACAAGCTCGACCATCCTGGGCTGCCCGACTATCCCGAGTGGTACTCGAAGTTGAAGGGTGAGTACCTACTGTCGATGTCTGAGTGGAAATAGTGCAAGAAGGTCTTCCGAGATAAGGGGATGAAGATGTTCCAGGAATGGTTGCAACACTACAACGACGTGGACGTCGGACCGTTCCTGGAGGCCCAGACTAAAATGACGGAGTTCTACAGGGGGAGAGGTGTGGACATACTCAAGGACGCTGTGTCTCTGCCCGGTGTTTTCCATCAGTACCTCCTCCGCGGGGCGATCGATGGTAGGGCGGACACGCACGAGCGGTGGTCGCCGAAGGATGAGACTTACGCGATGATGAAGGAGGGATTGGTCGGTGGTCCGTCCATAGTGTTCTCCAGATACGCCGAGGCTGGCAGGTCGACCATCAGGGGTCAGGTAGGGAGTCGGGAGGAGAAGATGTGCAAGACGGTGCTGGGGTACTACGCCAATGCGCTGTACCTGTCTACTCTGTCGAAGAACATGCCGTGCGTGGAGGAGAAGATATGGACGTGTGACGACCCGGAAAGACAGTCGTGTATAGACCGTTTCGTGAGGAAGGTCACACGTGACGAGTGGTTCGGATTTGCAGAGTTGGAATAGAGGTCCCTGAAACGTTGCGAGACAAGTTCTCCGAAATGTCGCCGTTGTTCGTTAATCGAGAAGTCGACGAGATCGAGGTTCCGCAGCACATGAAGGACTACCTGACCAGGACCGAGAGGACTAGGGTCGAAGGTCAGAGAAAGCTCGTGGGGGCTCTGTCCGCCAAGAAGATGATCCTATACGCCCCGCTGCTAAAGTGGTATCTGGAGCACGGTCTGGTCGTCAAGGCGGTGCATAGGGTGATATATTACACGCCCGGCAAACCGTTCCAGTGGTTCGTGGAAGAGGTCACCGCCGCCAGACGGACGGGGGACGTCGACAAGAGCAAGGCGGTGTTGGCGGAGATATTCAAACTGGTTGACAACGCGTGTTGTGGCAAGCTGATAGTGGCACAAGAGAAACATCTGAACACCACGAAGGATGAGAAAACTGTCGACCGGGCACTGAGGTCGGCGGTGTTCGAAGACCTGGAGGAGATTGGAGAGGCTTACGAGATATCGAGCAGGAAGACTCGAGTGGTGATCAACATACCGTTTCAGTGTGGGATAGCGGTCTACCAGTTGGCCAAGCTCCGGATGCTGGAGTTCTACTACGACTTCTTGGACAAGTACGTGGATCGCGGAGATTTCGAACTGATGCAGATGGACACTGACATCATGTACTTCGCGGTGTCGGAGAAGACGCTGGCGGCGGTGGTAAGAAAGAAGATGAAGAGATTGATTTATTCTGGATCGGCAGAAACGTACTCGCCACTGCTGCGTAGAACTGAATGACTGCCGCCCATAGGGTTTTCGTCATCTGCTAGGCCTGCCCCCTGGAACATGTGCAGCGAGCCTTGGCACCGCTGCGAAGTCGCGGTTTCTGACGTGTTGGCAATCGTGTTGGCAGTTGTTCCTACAGGTCCAGCCGTGTCGGCAATCGTACCGACAGTCGGCACGACTGTTTCTTCCATTACCTGATCGAGAAGTTCGTCGCCGTTCATTTTGAGTGCTATTCTGACTAGTCTCAAAAGTCTAACATATTGCCAAGCGCACCACCCGATACTTGTGATCACCGTTATGCTCGCATCAGAGCAACAAATTGATTCCCACATTGTTCATCAATTGTTCAGCATTTGTTAACCATTGTTCACCATTTGTTCAACATTTGTTCAGCATTGTTAAGCAATGTTAAGCATTTGTCAACCATTGTTCAGCATTGTTAAGCATTGTTCAGCATTTGTTTAACATTTGTTCAGCTTTGTTAAGCATTTGTTAAGCATTTGTTAACAATTGTTCAGCAATTTTTAACAAATGCTCAGCAGTTACTAATGAGCGTTAAGCATAATCTAAGCTGCGCTTAATAATTGATTATTACTTTGTAAGCAGTTGGTTGATCAGTCTTTAACAGAAGCTTGGTGTGCTTAGTTTCTGAAAGCATATGTCGAACCTCCAGGCGCTCCTCGCGCGTTGGGATAACATCGTTCTCTCGAAGACAGTCATCGAATGAGTCTCGGTCCTTGCAGTGGAAGAGGGCGACTCCTTTCGTTTGCTCGCGCAGATCCTTGAGGACGGCGTTGTGCTTCTGAGTGGAGATCCATACGCTATGCACCGCATGGCGGCCAGAAAATACGAGCTCGGAGAGCATGTCCTTCTTTTTGGTCATCGCCGCCTTGGCCGAGCAGTCGCCAATCACGTATAGGGTGGGCTCGCCCTGAAAGGCTTGGTAGAAGCCACGCAGCCAATCGTGAAGCATGTCGCCGGGGTCAACTACGTATACCTCAGGGTCGGTCCATATCCACGGGTGCCGCTGATAGCTCTTGTTTTGCCGCATAGTGGGAGACAGGATCACAATGTGTCGCTGAATGAAATCAACGTGGGCCGATGTGAAAGACCATGGTACTGGTGGCACGAAGTCGGTATTCTTTAGTTTTACTGATGGAGGCGGATCCTTTAGGTGCTTCAGAAACCCCATACCCGTCATGTAAGCGTCACCTAAACCGAGAGCTGAGCGTTGTACTTCTGAAAGGAGATCCATACGCTTTGCCCCGCATGGCGGCCAGAAAATGCAAGCTCGGAGGGCATGTCCTTCTTTTTGATCATCGCCGCCTTGGCAGAACAGTCGCCAATCACGTGTAGGGTGGGCTCGCCCTGAAATGCTTGGTAGAAGCGACGCAGCCAATCGTGAAGCCTGTCGCCGGGGTCAACGACGTATACCTCAGGGTCGGTCCATATCCATGGCGCCAGTGATAAGTCTTGTTGTGCCGCACAGTGGGACACAGGATCAAAATCTGTCGAAAGGCCTCGCGGTAGGAGCCCTCGAGCATGTCCAGGTTGAAAACTGTGGGCATTCTTCGTAAAACACAGAGGTTTTTTAGTAGAGTGTTGAGACGTATCGACCATCTTCGATGTTGAGTTGCGCATTTGTGATTCTATATAGGTACACGTTCAATGCGCCAGCTCCGTCCGCCTCATTGGTTATCTGGATTGTCGCACCCTCGCTCGCGTTCTCAACTTGTCGTCCACTACCGTGCAGTTGGTCGTCGTCGCTGGTTCGCATGTCTAGTCATAGCGCGTACTTGTAAGTCATGAACTCCGCGAGGGAGACGTCCGAGAGCTGCAGATCTTTAGCAACCGCGGCAACCTCCGGGGCGCGCTTAGAGCCGGCAGCAAACTGCTTTTTGACTTCGCCCCACTGCTGGTGCGCGCGAAGGCCCTGGCTGTATAGCTCATTGGGGACTCCCTCGATCGTCACCTCGACCTTTGTGATTTTGGGGTTATACAATTTGTCGGTTTTTCTAGCTCCGAGCGCGAACTAAGCCACCTCGAACAGCATCAGTATACCTTTCATCGAACGGGCTGGGACGTTGACATTAATATTCCACAATGTGTCGCTTTTGTCTTTCATCATCTTGCGATGGCGAAGAACTCGGTCGTAAAGTATGGCAACGCGCCCGGCGTACTGGGTTCTGATAAATCGCGCGAGTTCGGGCATCGTGACCATGTCGTACTCCAGCGACACCTTGTCGATCGTATACGTCGATGCGATGTCAGTGGCTATGAAAATTCGGCCGTAGACGTTGAACGTTAGTTCGTATTCGAGACGGTCCGCCAAAGCACTCTGATAGTAGGGCATGTGGCTCTCCAGCAACTCAAAGTCGAGCAGGATGTAGAAGCGGTTGCCGTAAGCGGCCGCGATCTCGTCGTCGCTCGTGACGTTATCCGCCTTGTCACCAGCCCCGATTCCAAGTCTGGTTACGTTCCTATTTCGGCTGGTAGCAATACCCTGATAGACCGCATTTTCGCGCTCTTGCGCCGTCTTCCACAGGTCCTGATAGCAATGGTAGACGTCGCTATCGTCGATCGTCATCACCTCATTACCAGAAATCTTTGTCATAGTCTTCTTGACGATGGCGCGACCCAGGTTCTGAACGACGGTTCGGTCCGCGTCTGTCGACGTCAGCGAAAGAGTGAAAGCGAGGCGAACAGTCCCCGGCACAATAACTTCGTTAGTTCCGAGGTTGGGGAAGCGGGCCAAGAGCTGCTGGTTCTGGTCGATCGTTGATGGGTTGTTCGTAATAACGAAGCTCTGTCTCACGCCTTTTGCCCCGAGGGGCTCCCGCAGTCTGCGGTATGGATTGAGATTGCGCCCGTATTGACTCGAAGCCATATTTTCAATGAAACTCTATTAAACCTGTATGGTCTTTTGTTCAATACATCGGAACGATGGCAGGTCACGACATTAACATGAACGAATTCGATCACACTACGGGCGACCGAGACGATTACCTCGATGATGACCTCGATTATAAGAGCGCCGACAATGACGAAACGCCCTTCATAGAGACGCCAGGAACTTCAGCTGTTGGCAATGTTGACGATATGTGAGAGGCCTCACCCGAGACTCCGGCATGTGTGGGCGGTACCGAGATTCCTGCGGGGATGTCCCTAGTTCTAGCTATCACGGGTGGTGATGGTGCGTCGGCTGCGCCCGCGCCAGTACCCGCGCCGGCCAGCGGAGCCAATATTGTGAAATGATATTACTACACCAGTCAGAAATTAGTTTCCATTATTGTCGCTAGTGAAATGAATTTAACCCTTACATCGCTATCTTCATATTTGTGTCATCAGTCCAGCACATCACCGACCGAATCAAGTCGTGATGGCTGCTATTTGTTTATTGGCATTTTATATTTTTCAATACAACTGAACATATACAGAATTTAACTGTACAAACACTTGAATTGAACCCATGTCTACACTTACAAACATACACCAGCATTATATTGTTAATTTCAATGCAATGTTATACCAAACAAAAAAATATTCTCAATTTTTTTAAAGCTTAAAATATTTCACAACAACTATTTACAGTGTACTGTAATAACCTAGAAATTATTTAATTTAAAAATATGTAAATTTGATATTTTATCACTGTTCTTTTCACAGGAAAATACCACTTTAATATCAAGACAGTCGTGAAGTCACAACTATTTGGTCGTCTGTTGTTCATTTTGAAAATTTCCATTTTCCATTTTTATCATCAAAAACATGTTTTGACAGCACTTTACAAATGTCGTCTGCTGTTACTTTTATATCTTGCCTTATTTCTCAATAAAACATGGTTACAACATGCTTCGACAGCACTTCAGAATCATTTGCAATGAAAATGACTCTGAAGTGCTGTCGAAGCAAGATATAAAACAACAGCAGACGACAATTGTTGTGTGTAGCGGTCTAAGGGTTAAATACAATAAATTTGTAAAAAAGCACGTTTATACTACTGGAAAATAACTAGTTATTTTTCAGTATTATAAACATTATAACAAAATATTATTATCACAAATTTCATTTTTCACAATCACATTTTTTCCAGACGACTCATAGGTATAACTGGGATAACACAATAAGATACAAATCTACAATCAACCCATGTTTTCCTGATCTGGTTCATCCATGTCTACGTATATCTGAGACCCAGTGCCTTTAATGTCCGAGACGAAATACTTTTATACATTCATTATCTCCCATTAAATCCTGAGATACGTATAGACAATTGTCGTGTTGGTTGTAACAGATGTTGTAAGGCTGCGATAACCGTCCGTCCCCGAATACTTCAATACGGGTACAATCCGCCGTTATGTGGTGGATGTTGCCAGACTTGTAGCCGCAGATATAGATACTTCCGTCTGGGTGGACGGTGAGTCCGTGTGGAGCCGCCAAGTTGTCTCCCTTGTATCGGGCCCGCATGACGCCATCTCGGGTCACACGTGTTACCCCACCGCCATTGTCTGTCGTGATCAACTCACCATGGGTGTTGTGCCTTATATACCGGAGCTCGCCATCAGGACATGTCCATACAGTTGTCACCTTCCTACCCGTCATGTTAATCTCCACAATGTCTCGTGATGAATAATATACCGCCGCCAGGTTGTCGCCACATCTGGTCACACTGTGGCATGGCACTGCGGTCTGGATGACCCGCCCGGGGGTCAGGGTGCCCGACACTGACACAAACTGGATGGTCTTGTTGAGTGGCATACATACAGCTACCAGCCCGCCGGCTGTCTCCGCAATGTCGGTGGGAGAGAATTGTAGTGGAACGTGGGACACCAGTGTATGGTTGTCGTCAAACAGTTTTATATTCTTATTGCACCAGTCCGACAGTAGTAGCCTGCCGTCGGCGAGCAAGAGTAAGCATGAGACGTCACACGTGTCGCCATCTGTAGGTCCACGGATATTGATGTCGTCACTCAGATATGGGAAGGTTTCCGTCACTAATTGTCCAATAGCACCAACACTGTGTAAATGATCCAATAATGTTTCATTTCCTACAAACACGCACGGCTTCACGTTGCATTTATGTTGAACCCGGGAAGTTAATGTTTTGCACTCGGCTATCAAAGTATCAGCCTCCTTCAACAATGGAACGAGTTTATTATCGCGGCCTGTCTTTGCTTTGTCGCTGATGTTCGTCCGTACGGACGTGATACGATCAATGTAATCGCGACTTAACTTGCAGACGTCGTGCGTTATGGCGTCCACATGGTCCAAATACTTCTTCTCGGCGTCGTCAACGAGTCGGTCAATGATGGCCATTACCGTATCGTCCTCCCCGCTGTCTCCGTCACCGGCCTTATTGGACGTGGCCCCCGCTCCTGCCATATCTGCTATATTCAACAGGACGTGATTCCTGGTGAGCTTTACTCTGGGGTGGATTTGGAAACATTCCTGACACAGGTATTCTCCACAGTCCTGGCAATACCATCGGGCCTCTCGATGTTTGCCCTCCTCGTGACACGGCTGGCAGCGGAGTTCGTGTTGGTCCGTCCTTGACTTTTTAACCTTATTGTGGCCACCTGTCGCCTTCCCTCCATCAACTTCACCATCTGTCGCCCTCTTTCTAGACCCTTCCATAGTTACAACGACGATGTTCTGGTACGTTTTCCAATTTATTCACTGTGTATCAAGCTGTATGTAAGTATCCACAATGCCGCGCACTCCAATGTTGTGTCTGTGTTGGTCGGTCGCTAAGCTGTAAGTGTAAGAAGTTATAAAACATGTGAGTACAATATGGTTCGATAATAGTGCAGAGGGATATTTAGGGGGCCGTGTAATATCTCCCCACTCGCTGTTAACTATAAACCATATTCAACGAGAAAACATTATCTAACTAATGTATTGCACGGATACGGAGGAAACCTGAGATAAATATGGAACCCTTTTGTACAGTTTGTTCTACCTTTTATACAAATACAATAACTTCATCATTTAATTCCAGACACTCCCCTTGGTTACTTCGCTTGATGCACTCAATGTCTTGCAATCACATGTTGGTTAACGACATGACAAAACCGGCTTGCTCAGCTTGCAATCATTGCTTAACCAACCAGGCCTGCACATCTGCGCAGTCTGATCAGTGTCCACAGTATTAGCTGTTTTCATATAGAGCCATCTTGGCGTGGGCGCCATACATTTTTCTCAGCGCATTCTCCAAATTCGTATTATTTCGTGTGTGCCGAGGCTGAGCATAGCTCAGCTCAGCATCGACCAGTCATTATTTTCTAATTTCGATTAAAATAACAGAATACATGTACTCATATTTGTTTTCAAGCAAGGCGGAAATCATATTCATTATTATCCGATATTTGTCCCCAACTGGGTCGCCGCCACGTCGTCTCTGTCTACATAGCCGGATAGACGCAGATAGAATTGCAACAACGCTGGCTGCAAAGACAAAGAAGACTGTTTTCTCGTGAAATGTACAGTGAATCGCGTGGCACATAGTTCGACAACTAGGACGATATCAGAGGCGTCTGCAACAAACTAATATTGGGGAGGCGGCAGTCGACCCGAGTGAGGCGAGGGAGAGCTGGAGGGTCTGGGGGCATGACCCCACTCCCCCCGTATTTTTATTAATTGTAGTTGACATTTCATGCATTCTGCTGCATTTAACTGACAACATTAGTAGGTATCTCACACATATTTTTGTAGCAAAAAGCACTGGTAAAAATGGGTAATTCACTGGTAATGTTATGACAATTATTAAAAAGCTTTGTCTGATTTGTATGAGGTTTCACCATCTATTCATATTTGGAAGTGTTGAAAATGCAAATATCGATAGTATGCTTATACTATATCATTTTGCATGTGAGTAATCTGTTTTAATATGTGCATGTATTACAAACAAAATAAACAAACAACATATTACAGTCAGTTGTCAGGAATGGCACTGTTCCCGCGCTCGTTAAAGTCAATAGTTTACATTTGAAATTATATAATAAAATTAACATTTTATTACAAGGATACGCACTACATTACACGAGGTGTTTGTTTACCCAAAAATCACGATCACGTCCCGATCCCAAATTCACAAAAAAATAAAATGTTGGTCCAAATATTGGGGCGGCGGTCGCCGCCCCTGCCGTCCCGGTTCCGACGCCACTGGATACTTGATTCGAGGTTTAATATTGCATGCCCACTCAGTACGCACAAAGTGTTGTTTATATCAGAGACATCATCTGAGACATTTCCTCAATACGCAAACATTGTATTAGCGAGGGAACCTCACCAAATCCGCGCTTATCAACGTAAACCGAGGGTTTGGTGAGGTAGCCGCGCAATAGGTAATGCGGTCAAATAGACCGCGATTCAGTGACTATTATCGGCCAGTAAATTGTGTTTTAAGCATTTGTAGTATGTATTTTCTATATTTGTAATACTTAAATATATCATATCGGTACTCCTTTAAATAGAATTTGTATATTTTAAATGTTTTCATGTTCTCTATATTACGCATGAATATAACTAAAGACTAATGCAGAGTGCAGAGGCAAATCACACAGCAGTATAAAAATAGTGCTGCAGTATAAACCATATAATAGTATATTATGCATAATTATATCACTATTAAACATTAATTACAATATGTATGCATATTTTTAAAACAAAAGATGCTATCGCTGTTTCGTTATATATATATATATATAAAACATTTTTTTATATTTGACCGCGTACGAATTTTCTGTCACACGAAGCGCCATTTTCAGTTGGTATTTTGACGATTACAGATCATGCAAGATAGCTAAATCGCGAAAACAATGGCCACATTAAATTACACACTTGGAGAGGAGGTGGAAGCTGTCGATGGAGTAGGGAGATGGGAGCGTGGCATGACGAAGAAGGAAGGAGATGGAAAACTGCTCGTCAGTTTCACCGGGTGGAGCAGCCGTTTTGATCGGTGGGTCGGACCGGACGAAGTTCGAAGTCGACGTCATTTTGAATTTACAGCTGAGGGTAAGCTTGCAAATTATTTTGATTACCTACATTCTCTTCAATTCGACGCTTTTATTGTGTTATGCAGTTTATTTTTTACTTTTTCTTATAGTCCATGCTAGTATGTCTAAATCTTGAATTTCCACCTCCGTCCCATTTCATTTCGTGCCCATCCCAATTCGTACACGATGTCCTTTTCACGTGTGTTAGAGATCGATGTGGGTCTCCGTCAGGGAATCCACTTCGCGTTGTGTTTTAAGATGGCTAACCCGGTGTTGTATATGAGTACTGAGGATGGAGCTAAATTAAAAGTTACCGTTTGCAACTAATGAAGACACCGATGCCATAGTTTTGAGTACATAACTTATTACTCTGGTACGGTATTACAGAAATAGTCTTTCCAAATGAGCGTTCTTTGTTTACTTTCTACTTCGTGGAGAATGACCCGAGAATTTTGTTAATACACAGGGGTCATACCAATTATCCGGACAATCAGTTTATCGGACAAATGAAAATATATTGCGACGGTAAACATTTTAGTAATATTTGCTGACAATATTCCTCAACTCTGTTCACAAGTTGTTTGCAACATCACAAGTCTCGCGGGGGCTTGTAATCGAATACGTCCTATCTGAGTTGTTCTATAAATAAAATATGTTCTATAAATATGTTCTTTTCCAAGAAGCGAATGGTGAATGTTTTTTCTGCAGGACTACACAACGCTGTTTACACTGGTTTACAGGCGATAAAATTATGATTTCATGTTGAGAATACAAGTTATAAGACGAGTATATGTTTGTCCGGATAACTGATTGTCGATGTTAATTTTGGGGCAATCTTAGTTTAAACAATATTTATTTCAAGTTGTGGCAATTGATATATTCATACAATTGAGAACAGGATTAGAAAACAATCTTACGACTGATGATCTGACCCGATTTTAAGCGAGAAAGATGGCACAGTTTGCTAAATAGTTTATATGAGTTGAGAAAGCAAGAACCGGCGATTGTTCTGTGAAAAGTTTATGTCCGTAGTTGCTATTTTAAGAATTTTATCATTAAAAACTGCCATTTTTGTCCGATAATCTGGAGGATCCCTGTAGCGAAGTATGAACGTCGACATCATGCATGTTTTTCGAGAAATCATCTGATACATTTTCTGGCAAAATAAACTTTAATTCACCATTACCCCAAATATTGATTGACATTATTATACATTTTATATCGGACGTAAGTTTTCACACTGATATCAGGGGTGATTACCATATTTCCTTAAAATGTTACAGACAGTACTATTTATTCTCTCTTCATGTACTTGTACAGGTAATATATGGGATTTAGTACTAAACCGATTTACCTGGCCTTCAATGACCTTATTCACCATTACCCCAAATATTGATTGACATTATTATGCATTTTATATCATCCGGGAGGTAAGTTTCCACACTGATATCAGGGTCGATAACCATATTTCCTTAAACTGTTACAGACACTACTATTTATTCTCTCTTCATGTACTTGAACTTGTACAGGTAATATATGGGATTTAGTACTAAACCGATTTACCTGGCCTTAAATGGGTGGTGGTCAGGCGAACGAGACGGTGTAAATTAACAGTAGGGGTTCCTTCTTATAGGAATCCCGATTTGCCTGGTTTGGCCCTCGGGTGCGTTTTTATCTTTGGCTCTTTTGTTACCTGGGAGTTGAATTGGGTTATTGCCCATTATAAAAGTAGTAAGATTATTTCTGATCCTACTGCTTTTGGGAGGGGCCAAATGATTCTGGTGTGGCGAGGACCTGGCATCAGATCAGGATAATTCTGATTTCAGGGCTGAATATATAGTTTTTGTTATTGTAAATATTTAGTTGTGAATTTGGGATTTTCCCTTAAAAATGTACATGTACTTGTACAGGTAATATATGGGATTTAGTACTAAACCCATTGACCCGGCCTTAAATGACCTTAGCTATAGGCCGTTAAACCCCAACAAACAAACATAAATGACCTTAGCTATTGATAGGCTGTTAAACCCCAAACTATTTATTCTCTGTATTTATTTTTTGATGTTGCAGATCATACTTTACAATCTGTCGAAAATATTAATTTTTCAGGCGACGCATTTAATTAGTATAAATAATTAAAAAATGCCATGCCTCATTTGCATATGACAATTGCCTGATACCATCGCGAGTCACTGTCAGTAAAATAGCTATTACTAAATGATCATATCTGTATAGTATATTTACTTACTTAATTCCTATAAAAAACGTTGTGTTTACTGTTCCTTTAATATTCGATAGTGTTGAACAATAAATTGAACCATGTGGAGATGCTTTCGCAAAAGTGTTCTGAGAAAGCTGGCAAATTATTACAATATCTCTGCCAATCTAAATTCACTTGGTGTGTACGTACATATCTGACTTGAATGATGATTTAATACGATTTTTATTAAACGAGTTGACTGGTTTCATGAGAAACGAGGTTATGTCGAGTTTATTGAAAAATAAGTCAACACGTTTACTGAATATCGTATTAGATCAACAACATGTCGGATTATATTTATTGTATATATAAGCACAGCATTATATACTGAAACTGCACTGATCACTTATCATCTGTGACTGGAGAAATGGGGCTTATGGGCGACCCGTGAATATCCAGATCAGCCTGTGTATCCGCAGCGGATCAGGATCTGCACTGTTCACCATTCGATCAATGACATGCGTTAAACCCCAAACTATTTATTCTCTGTGATGTTCGCAGATCATACTTTACAATCTGTCGAGTTGTTATCAGTCAATTAATATTACTAATGCAGGGCTCCAGATAAGGAATTAGTAATTGAGTATTGTCACTCCATCATTTCTAAAGCTTTTGGGTATTTCAAAATTTTAATTGGGTAAAATAAAATCTGTTTACACATCAACAGAAATGAAAACATGCCTTGACATTTCATTAGACAATTCTGATGAAATACCAAGATGTGTTTTCATGGAAAATAAGAAAAATATGCTATATGCGTGGTCTGTTTATTGTTTTCTGCATCATGATATGGGTACCACAACTTTTTTATTGGTTTTTGATACTCGCTACTTCTGATTTCAAATGAGTTTTGGGCACTTTTAATTGGGTATTTAAGCAAATATACAGCTTATCTGGAGCAATGACTAAAGGATTAAATCTGTATATCGGACACTTGTAATATTTAGAAAGGGTGGAATAGTGACAGTGAATTTATAATTTCTCACAAATTCATTACTACTGTCTGTTCCACGTTTTTCTGCTGACATACTTTTGGCTATTAAATTAATAACCCCCCACCACCCACTGATTATCTACCCCCTTTTCGGCCCTAGAATGTTGTCATGTACCCCATACAACTTTTAAACCGTACTAGGCTACTAGCTACATACCTGCAACCTGATGGGTATCTTCCTCATGTTGAGTAGATGCACAAAGTTTATTTTTATTAGACCCCCAGGTCGTGGATTATTTCCCCCTTTTCAACTTAGAATTTCCAAATTTTGTCTTGTAACTTGTATAACATTTAGCTACATACCTGAAACTTGGTATGTACATTTAGCTTCCTTATGATGAGTAGAACTTGATGCGCAAAGTTTATTTCATTTTTTTATTCGACCCCCGAGTCATGGATTACCTCTTTTCGACTTGGAATTTCACCATTTTGCCTCACAACTTGTCAAAACTTCTCGACCGTAATAGCTGGGGGCTTGGTATGTAGCTTCTTTATGGTGTGTAGTTGCACATGCACAGTGAATTTATATTTTTGCTTTGTCACTGAGCCATGTGTTACTTCCCCCCTTTTGGACTTTTGTAGTTTACTCAGGAGTTACGGTTATCCATAGGTTTGCCCCGCCGAGTAACAAATTAGATCCAATTCACACTTTAGTGAAAGGACATTTAGTGTTACCCTTGTCCGTCATTCCGTCCGTCACCAACCTTGTATGTCGTATAAACTTTTACACCATACTAGATACAGGTCTGAAACTTGGTATGTAGATTCCTTTTTCTGTTTCCTTGCTTGGATTTGCTTCATATTTCACACACGCATTGCTCCAAGGGTCCTCTACTGCGCTGTGGCAAATCCACGTTCATGCCGCCCCTTCTAAGCCCAGGGTCAAGGTCACATACTTTGTGCATCTCAAAACCTTAACGCTCGGGGTAAATGGTCTATATTTTCTGTTTCCTTGCTTGGATTTGCTTCATATTTCACACACACATTGCTCCAAGGGTCCTCTGCTAAGCCCAGGGTCAAGGTCAAATACTTTGTACGCTCGAAACCTTAACACGCTCTGGTAAATGGCTAATAAATTTTGTTTCCCTTATCCAGCACGTTGTTTTCAAATGTGCACTCGGTTCCTTTGCTGCCACCGTGCGCGCTTCGTTGTCCCCTGACAATTCTTGTCTAGTTTTAAATTGGAAGAAATGTCAGTATTGTGAAAGTAATACAATCTTATAATTCTGAAATAATTTGTATCATTGGACTGGAAGCT
Organism: Conchocele bisecta; assembly: GCA_029237695.1. Lineage (NCBI taxonomy): Eukaryota > Metazoa > Mollusca > Bivalvia > Lucinida > Thyasiridae > Conchocele > Conchocele bisecta. The sequence continues at coordinate 26,328,617 of CM055276.1, forward strand.
TAAATATTGCTTTTCCGGTGACTAGACAGACCCCAACATCGGCGGCGGCGTCTTCATTCAATGATAAGTTTTTGTGTTACGGTCATTACTTCAGCACCTTATCAGCTACATTCGTCAAACTTTATACATCCCTTTACTATGATATGTAGATGAATATAGGACTATTAAATTTCTCGGACCCCAAGGTCAAGGTGGAACAAGGCGAGACGTTTGATTCCGCGGAATTCCTGTTAGTTTCTAATCTAAGTTTTACACATACACAACATTCAATCAACATCTGTAAACATAACTTGAAATTAACTGAAATGAGTGTCAACCTTATGAAAATAACATATTCCAGTAATTATGACATAAATTTATATATGTAGATAATGATTACAACCGCACGTGCATATTATATACGACCTGATCTGACAAAACCGGGCTTATTGTATATTATGCGACTTGCGCAGACCAAAACTAGGTCATTTTCAGCGTAAACTGGGGGGGGGGGGGGGGGGTGGGTGGGTGGGTGTCTGTTAGAATCTTTACGGTTTTACCTGTAATGTACATACCAATCTTTTACCGGCTACCTTTTTTTCCCACAAAATATTTACACCGTATATACCTATCGGTCTCCGCGAAAGTCGTTGGTCCGACGGTAAACCGGAAACTATGCATAATTATTATACTGAATTTCTTACATTATCACAGCCAAAATTGGCTGTGATAATGTACGGTAATACTAAATTCAGTATAATAAAAATTAATAAATTTATTCTAAAATTGAAAATTTCTCCCAAGTTTACTTTGCAATGTTGGTGAAATAGGCTACTGGTGCTAGCTATCTTTTCTTATATATGACTGATATGCTTAAAAAGCTCTTGAATATAATTTTTGTCCAGTCTGCTAAATATTTCAAGTTTACCAGACCGAATGTCCTGTAACATTTTGGCAGTTTCGCGGAGACTGACCTATTTACAAGGAAACAAAAACATTCTGCGGTTTTTTGCCAAGCTGATTGAACAATTTTGATGCATTACACATATATATAAAAAATATTGACATATTTAGGCATACATATTTAAATATATTAAAGAACTAGTGTTAATTACAAATTTACCGACATTTACAAAAAACAAAATGTAAGGAAGGCATATATTTTAACTATTAAAAACATATTTTTAATTAAAATATATCAGCCTTTCCGAAACGAATTTAACCCTTAAGACCGCTATCTTAATTTTTTGTCGTTGGCTGTTTATTTTCCATTTTTGTCTAGCCTGCGAAAGTGGAAAGCAAGACATAGGTTTTGATTTTCCAGAGTCGGCGGCGGCGTCCTCATTCAATGTTGAGTTTTCGTGTTACGGTCATTACTTAAACACCTTATCAGCTACAGTCATCAAACTTTATACATACCTTTACTGTGATATGTAGATGAATATATGACTATTCTCGGGGGGCCCCAAGGTCAAGGCATTGGAAATGATTCTGAAGTGCTGTGAAACCACGTTTTTATTTAGAAATAAGGCAAGTTATAAAAGCAACAGCTGACGACAATTGTTTAGTGGTCTAAGGGTTAAAGGATTGCATTTTTTTCCCCATGAACATGATGAATGGTGTTCATTAATTAACCTTGTTAATTGATGATTCACGTAATCAGATTAATGTTAACCATTAATTAGAATAATCTGGCAATTTCAACATCTGCCTTGTGTTCCCTAATTAATCAACAATCTCCTGAATGAATTTACAAGAAAATGTTATTTGTACATGTACAAAGCAAATATTTTACCAAATGTTACTATGTTTTGCCATTGGTACTTTTTTACTTTCTTCTTTACAACTACCGTAAAGATTCTAATAGACGGGCGTCTATTAGAATCACCATTGCATCCAAAGTCCTGGGTGGGCGTTTAATAGAGGCAAGTGTTATTCAGCAAAGGGAAAATGATAAACATATTCAATTTGCTACTATTTGAACAAAAACATAACGAAGGGATGTTACTCTCAAACGTCTAACGGACGTGATTGTACTATGGCCATTTTGGACCAAGACGTTTCGGCCCACTTTGGTCATTATGGTACACTCGGTAAAAATGTTAAAATACTGGTAATGTATATATTAAGACAGCATCAATCATTAATGCTGATCAGATTTAAACCTATGGACGCTTCGGACTGTCACCGCTTCGGTCCGTATCAGTTAATTTCGGCCCACGTCCAGAACAAGACATTTTTATTTTTGCTCATCTCGTAGGAAATATCGGCCAACAATCCAACATGATGTCAATTTCACCCATTTTATACAAATTGGGTTTGAGATGCTTTGAAAAGGGCCTCTCCGTAACCGTAATTCTGATCGCCCTGTGTCCGTGCAAATAGCTACTGCCGATGAGGAATTTACTGTGACACCAGAAACAGTCGAATTTCGCTTCCGCTTTTGAAAATGAAAGTAGCAATTATGTGTTTTTTTCCCCGATTTTCAAGGATGTTGCGTTTGAAATACTGGAAAGAAAAAAATCTAGTTGGGACAATTAGCTCAGATTTCGTTTCAAGTTAGTACTGTGCGTTTATTAGAGGCACTAATTTCGTGAAAATCCGCCAAAAAATTCGTCATTTTCAACGTAAAAAGTGGGGTATGGGCGTCTTAGAATCTTTACGGTATATTTTCCCATGTACATTTTGACTTATTTTGGTATGTTTTGGAAATGTAAAATCTATTTTCTCAACCTTCTACAATTGTAAAATTTGTTTCAGAATAATTAGTTTGTATTACTTTTATAATAGTTTTTTCAGATGCAAAATGTATAAACTATGTCACAATATTAAATTAATTGCTATTCACTATGCTGCAGCAGAAGCCTATTAGAGGAATCGTAACTGGCTATGGACGGTACAGGAGTAGATTGCAAGAGTTACTGTTTGCAATTATTTTTATCCTTGCAGAATATCTGTTTAAACACTTTCAACGAATATTTGAGAGCCACTGTCTTTTTGTTGCGAGTGGCATTGGTGAGAATTTGTTGGTTTAGTCTAGCTTTATAAAGCCTGCATTGCCTCGACACTCTGTTTATATTGTAGATGGCCGAGTTCCCAGACGAAGGAACCAGAAGAGAACACATTCAAAGATCAGTAACCTTGAGGCTGGAGATTATGTCACTGTGAAAGTTGATGATCGACACCTTAATGCTGAGGTCAGTATAATGATGTGCACCCTTTTTTGAGACAGTCTCCAGAACTCGAGACATGATAAAATTGTATCTACAGAATATTATATGCGCTCATTTCAAGATGCGGTCAAGGAGTGGGAAATTTTCACACATTTGACCGAATATGGTCATGTTGTTTATCAAATCAAAGCTATCGAAAATAGTGAAGACGATCAGTTTCTTGTCGAAATTGGATGCTTACGTCATCCAAGATGGCCGCCGAAATGTCAAAAGGTTATCCTTTAATTAGAGAGTTCAAGTCATCTTGTGAACTGCTTGGCCAATGTTGGTCAAATTTCACATGACATGGATGATCTATGTGTGGCGTCTTGTCAAATTTGTAACATTTGGAGGTTATCACATAATCGAAATGGCCGCATTGGAAAAGTAGGTCAAATTCTTAAAAAGTCTTCTCACGAACGGCCAGACAGATTTCAACAATCTTGACAGAAACAGGCATGAGCATCTGCAGTTGATTTTGTCCATAATTTGTGTTTTCAAAATCTATCTGATTTGCTCAAATTTGATACTTTTACAAGTGGGATGAGCGTGTTTCAGTTGATTTTCAGATATTTTCAGCGATATGCTGAACATTCTCATGCCTGCAGAAATGTTCGACAGTAAATGCTCTTTCAGATTTGTAAAAATGGTGACCCAGCCGTCAAAATTGGGTGGGGCCGGGGGTCAAGGGATCAAATTTCACATGTGACCAGATATGGTGATCTCATATCAAATGTAGGGTATTGAGGAGACGATCACGCTGGGTTATCATTTTTATGCCCCCGCTACCGAAAGGTACGGGGGCATATAGTGTTACCGGCGTCCGTCCCGTAGTACGTCCGTCCCGTACGTTACTTCTACATGGCTTCACATATTATGTAAATATTTATACACGTGATACATATGAACATGCCTTACACACTCCACCCCCCAGTACTTCGACCTTGACCTTTGGCCTTGACCTTTTCTACTTTAAATGTTTACTTAGCACTTTGGGACAAATCTACGTGCACGTTTCTCAATCCTACAATAACTTCTCAATACTTTTGCCAATCCCTTAAATATTTATACACATGATACATATGAACATGCCCTACACACTCCACCACCCAGTACTTCGACCTTCACCTTTGACCTACACCTTTTCTACTTTAAATGTTTACTTAGCACTTTGGGACAAATCTACGTGCACGTTTCTCAATCCTACAATAACTTCTCAATACTTTTGCCAATCGCTCAAATATTTATACACATGATACATATGAACATGCCTTACACACACCACCACCCATTACTTCGACCTTCACCTTTGACCTTCACCTTTTCCACTTTAATTGTTTACTTGCCACTTTGGGATAAATCTACGTGCGCGTTTCTCAATTCTACACTAACTTTCACACACGCATTGCTCCAATGGTCCTCTACCGCCCTGTGACAAATCCACATTCGTCCTGCACCCGCTAAGCACAGGGTCATGGTCACAGACTTGGTGCTTTTGAAACCTTAACATTCAGTTAAATGGCTTATAATTTGTGTTTCCTTGCTCGGATCTGCTTCACATTTCACACACGCATTGCCACAATGGTCCTCTACCGCCCTGTGACAAATCCACATTTGTCCCGCCCCCACTAAGCCCAGGGTCAAGGTGCGTTCAAAACCTTAACGCTCGGGTAAATGACTTATAATCCAATATGCCTCGTTTTATTTGGCTGCCAGCGGGGGCATTCGTGTGCCGACAGGCCACATTTCTAGTTTTGTTTAAATCTGATGATTAGGTCATCCAATATGGCCGCCGAAAAGTAATTGTTTAGAGTTCAACCATCTTCTCATGTACTGCTTGGCCGATGCTGGCAACACTTCATAGTTATTGTCTTTCAGTAAAACGTTTACATATTTTTATACCCTCTATGCAATATTACTTGAAGGATTGCTTTAATATTTGGACAGTCATTCACGTGAACATATGTAACGGAATCGCACCACCTTTGTGACCTTCAGAATAGTGCTGAAACAGTAGTGTAAATACTTGTATTCAGTTCTGATTTAGCGTTTGACCCAGATAACCTAAAATAAACCTTTTTCTATTTCAGGTTCTTACTGTCGATCAATTTCAAGGTTCTGTACGTTGTGTTGTCAACGGAACTGCGACTCTCATTAGAGAGGAATATATCAATCCTGGTAAGTTGATTTCATTGCAATCGGTGAATTTATGCTTGTTACCTGACAATAGTTGGGTGTGTGAAATTATTGAAAAATGTCACTGGCCCTGAAAGGAAATTTTAACAATTCAAAGTCAGTTTGACTAGAGGCAAAGGCTTAGTATACAAATTGGCAAATAGGCCATCAAAAGTTAATTTATATCCTCCAAATATTGGGGAGGGGGGGGGGAAGACTTATTTTTTATTAAATTTTTTATAAATAGTGTTAACAAAATAATGATTTTCCTTCAAATAGAAACAAATAAAAATAAATCTGGCATTGTTTTTTATGGGGCGGGTGTGGTGATGTTCACTAAATTTCATTTGGCCATATTTCGATGTATACATTTATGGTATCAAGTGCTACCGTTATTTTCCAAATCTTGTAGTCTGAAGTAAATGAATATTCACCCCTCTAGGATCAGGGTATGGACAATTCATATCACTCTGGAGAACGTTCAGACTAGCTGCACAAGTAGTGCAGCTAAATTTTGTATTGGCGGACTCTTAGTGTAGTGTTGATGGCTGGAACATGGTAGTCATCAAAAGGAAGAAATCGCAGTCGTATTGATGAAAAATAAGGTTTACCGGAGACCTTGTCGGCACCGCCATTACCGCAGTGTAAACAATAGACCACGTGATCCCATACCCTGAGAATATTTCCCCATGTTCTCCCTCGACCCATCCGATTATTTCTGTGGTGTTGAGAGGGTTAAACGGATGCAATGCTGAACAACACCCTTCCACCATTAGTGCTAGGTGGTTTACCCTGTCCTTCCACCCGGAATCAAAATGATACATGTTGAAAAACATAAGTACGTGTAGTATTGATAAGATTAAATAAATATTGTTACATGTTCATTCTATAACCCTCTGATATTATTATAGATAATTTTAAAAACTGGACCAAATTGATCAAATCTTTCACTCGCCAAACTGGGCGAGTGCCTGTAGAAAGTACTCGACCGCCACAAAAAGCACTCGCCATGGCGAGCTGGGTGAGTGAAATTTCAACCCCTGGCACATTTCAGATCATTCAAGGTTATTGAATTACACTTATTAGTCAAAGATTGTAAGTTTGTAACATCGGACTTACTGATGTTTATTTCAATGATTCACGTCAGTATGTTAACGTTGCGACTGTAATGGGATTTCAGCCACATTTTACACGTAATTTATGCTTCCACAGCCCACATTAATGTGTGACATTCTTTGGTACACACAATTGTCGCCTTGTCTGTGATTTTGTTCTACCAGTTCTTGTGTTAACCTGGCATTTCAGCAATATTTGGTATTTTGATGGGATGCTTCTTTGCTTTGCATATGGCTCACGCCTGAACATGCAAGGTCGATGCTAGTTGCGAATGGTAACTCGTGACCAACAAAAAAAAATTCCGGCCACTTGTAGGTCCAATTAACGTACCGGTTGGTTCATAAAATATGATGTAAATCTACAGTTAAATCGTTTTTGTTCTATTTAGGTAATCTGTTTTCGGCAAATATCGGAGATACATGACCTAAGTTGAAATTACATAGTTTGTAAATTCTTGCTAAGTCACTTCATTCTAGGAGGGGGCAATTATTATTTGTCATAAATAGCCCCAAAAGTAAATAGTGAGGGACCATAATGACCCATGAGAATGCATACGACCACGAAAAAACAACATCTGAGAAGTAGTTAGTGGATTAGTCTTGTGTCTATATGATTTGTCTCTGGCATGGAAGTGACGATTTGTTTTATATATTGCATGCATGCATTTTGTATCGATATTTAAAACTGCGTATCGATATCGTACCAGTGGCGGTAATCATGAATCGATGATATATCTAGATGGTTTCAATCAATGAAACCTACGGTACATAGATTTATTATGATGAAATGACTATGTACATTTCAGGCCTCAGCAAATCCACTCATCGACTTTCTATATGGACAAGTGGTAAACTTGAAGCAACGCTAATTATGTATAGGTCCGAGTGTATACCTAATTTTCCGCTTATACATATTATGAATTGAAATCTAATATGGATGAGTGAAACATTAAGAAGTAGGCCTGTGTTTACAGTTGCTTCATGTTCTTTATAGCATGTATGTGGGGGGTGGGTGGCAGGTGGGAGCATGTGATGGGTAATTTAACTATCGGGGTTCATCCTTACCGGAATCCCGACTGGAGACCTGGTTTGGCCCTCACATACTTCTTTGGCATTTTGTATGTGACAGTTGAATCTGGTTATACCCCTTATGTGAGTATTACGATATTCGTAATCCTATTTTAGGGGAAGGGGCCAAGTGATTTGGTGTGGTATGGACCTGGCACCAGGTCAGGTTATTCTAATTTCAGGGCTGAATATATTTGTTCTCGATGTAAATATTCCGTTCTGATTTTGGGATTTTCCCCCCGATTGCAGCAGGTTAAGATGGGATCGAACCCGTTTGCCCGGCCTTACATGACCTTAGCTGTTGATAGGCCGTTAAACACTAATAAACAAACAAACTTTATAGCATGTTGCGATGTATACCCGTGCACATGCACATGGTTTTTACATTTATATGATAGTTTTAGCCTGGTCAGTATGATGATTGCAATGAGTTTTACCGGTATGTACGTTGACAGGTTGTTGATGTAATTTATAAAATTTATACTGGTGCACGTGTATATGTATTCTGGTCATGTTTTAATAAATAATTTTAAAATGTTATTGTATATGTATGCCCTCACTTCCAAATTGCATATGTGTGTAGCATTTGTGACATTGGTTTTCATAAGGTACATACATCTACTTGTAGCCACTGTATTTGTAAAAGATGGTTGCCTCATGGTACTCGTCACATGCACTATTTCTTGGTTGCTAAACTGTAAGTGGTACTCTTTGCTATGCCAGTTTCTTCACTTTTGCACAGCCATTATGCTTATAATTGCAATTATAGTATGCCTTTTCTGCCAATTGCCTATTCATACATGTATTATATATGTTTTCTACACAATATGCATATACTATACTTGGCATCAGAAGTTGAGCACCACCAAGTTTTAATCAATATCTATATATAGCACCTACATTGTACTCGGCCTAGTATTTAAGTCTGTAGTTAAAAGTATCAGGATTAGTACTGGTCCTATTACTATTTGGAGTGAGGCTCAGTGATTCTTGGGTGGCGAGGACCTGGCACGAGATCGGGTTTATTCTGATTTCAGGACTGAATATATATAATTTTATTGTAAATACTCGGTTTTGATTTCGGGATTTTCCCCATCTGTGCAGGTATGATAGGGGATTCGACCCATTCACCCGGGTGGGTGGTGGACAGGTGAAAGGAATGGTAAGGGGTTTATCCTTATTAGAAACCCGATATATCTGGTTTGGCCCTCGGGTAATTTTTAGGTATTTTTGTTACTCGAGAGTTGAATTGGGTTTTTGCCCATTATATTAGTAGTAGGATTATTACTGATAATGTTGCTTTTGTGAGTGGGGCTCAGTGATTCTGGTGTGACACCAGATCAGGCTATTGTAATTTCAGGGCTGAATATATATTTTATTGTAAATATTGAGTTCTGATTTTGGAATTATGTTTTGCACCTGTCCATCGGGAGTTATTGGCTTAGGTGTACTTGGGAACACATATACTTATTCAGTAAGGTCATAATATCTTTGTATATTATGAGCTTTTTCTATGATCTCGAACAATTGAAATAGCTCCTACTACCAAATGTTGGTGCGTCCGTCCGTCATACTTAATGTTCACTGTATGTCAGTTTCTTAACACTGTAACAACCTTGGCCAACATGATCAGTAACTAGTGTACATCAGAAACCTTGATTTGACCTTGAGGGATGGATGGGGTGTGGCTCAGAGGTAGAATACAGGACTTCAATACAGAGGATTGCGAGTTCAAAACCTACCCTAGGGCACAAACAATACTTTCATAGTACATGTATTTCCGTCCCTCTGGTCTGTCGGATGAGCCTTTAAACTGTGGTCCCGTCCCTATATGACCTTAGCAGTTGCTGGGACGTTGTGGGTGGTGCTTACCTTTTCATGTGTATAATTATAGAATTGCAGAAGACTTGTACTGTATAATCTTAACCAATATATGGTATAGATTTACGAGTTTGGTATGATCCTACCAAATATAAATACACATATTGTATTTCGGTACAGTACAGGTATCAAATATTTAATGGCCCAAAATAAAAACGTATGCTGTCACTCTAGAATGTGAATGACTAATACGTGGTGGTGGCATTTTATATCACATCTGGATGACTGTTTTAGACAGTTGATAAAAAATTCAGCCAAATCTGTTATTTTTCATTTCATTGACATTCCAAATATTGTTTAAGGGATGTGGCTGAAATTTTGATAAAAACATTAAGATAGCATTAGTGGTGGGTGGCAGGTGGGATTATGCGATGGGTAATTTAACGATCGGGGTTCATCCTTACCGAAATTCCGACTAGAGACCTGGTTTGGCCCTCACATACATACGTCTTTGACATTTTGTATGCGACTGTTGAATCTGGTTATACCCCTTATGTGAGTATTACGATTGTTCGTAATCCTATGTTAGGGGAAGGGGCCAAGTGACTTTGGTGTGGTATGCACCTGGCACCAGTTCAGGTTATTCTAATTTCAGGGCTGATTATGTTTTTTCTCGATGTAAATATTCCGTTCTGATTTTGGGATTTTCCCCCAATGCAGCTGGTTAAAATGGGATCAAACCCATTTGCCTGGCCTTATATGACCTTAGCTGTAAATAAACAAACAAACAAACTAAGATAGCATGAGACAAGATGTGGAAAATGATAATGCTATAACCCGTTTTTTATTTATTCACATTTCAAGCGTGTATCATATCCGACTATACCTCATGTTTTACCATTTCCATGCAATATCTCGTCTGGTTTACATGGTTATCAAGTGTTTTCTTGAGCAGTCTTCAAGACAATTTCACCCAATACATAACATGTCTCTGAGGAACAGTCCAATTGTGACAACTTGCATGTACCTCGTAAATTAATGGTAGGGGTTCCTCCTTATAGGAATCACGCTTTTCCTGGTTTGGCCCTCCGGTACGTTTTTATCTTTGGCTCTTTTATTAACCTGGGAGTTAAATTGGGTATAATATTATTACTGATCCTACTGCTTTTGGGAGGGGCCAAGTGATTCTTGTGTGGCGAGGACCTGGCACCGGATCAGGATTATTCTGCTTTCAGGGCTGAATATATAGTTTTGTTATTGTAAATATTCAGTCCTGAATTTGGGATTTTCCCTCCATTTGGACATGTACTTGAACAGGTAATATATGAGATTTAGTACTAAACCCATTGACTCTGCCTTAAATGACCTTAGCTGTTGATAGGCAGTTAAACCCCAACAAACAAACCTCTTCGTTCACATATATGAGAGTTGAATCTGTTTATCCCATCAATCAGTATTCTTTCCTTGTTTTTATGAGGACTGCTCAAGGCTTGGTAGCAAAATCTGCTGTGACAAAATCTACATGTATTTATATGTAAGAAATGCTACAAAAATAATATATTATATTTCAACTAAATATCTGGCTTTTTATTACAACCTTACTGACCAACTTCATTTAGTGTGCACCGGGGCGGGATCAACTGATCCTGAGAATAGTGCTGCAGTAGCCATTGCTTGTCGTAAAAGGCGACTAAACTGGCTTAACGATTGGGTTCATACTTTCCGGAAGCCACTATACCGGATTTGGCCCTCATGTACATTTTTGGCTTTCTTGTATGTGAGAGTTGAGTCGGGCTATGCCCCATATATAAAAGTAAGATTAGCGCTAATCCTATTACCTTTAGGGGATGGGATAAATGATGCTGGTGTGGCGAACGCCTGGCACCATATCAGGTTCTTCTAATTTCAGGACTGAATATATATTTTGATTGTAAATATTGAGTTCTGAAGTTGGGATTTACCCCCCTTGGACAGGTGGATACGGGACTCGACCCCGTTGACCCGTCTGCGTGTAGACTCCCTGAGGCTTGTACCTCTATGTCAGAAAAGCGGACGTTAAACCCTATTCACTCACTCACTCATTTAGTGTGTAGTTTGTAAAATGTACCAAACAATCCATGTGTGTAAAAATTGTTTACCAGCAAATATGTTGTGGATTTCGCTTGTCAAATTGATAGCCTGGACATGCCCAAGGGGTATATGACAGTGTGTCTACTCGCTTTCCTATAGTAAAAACTGTGTCGGCATTGGTGACTTATATGGAGTAGCTGTGTCGTCTTGGTAAAAACATATTTAGTACGCTTCCTGAAAGAAGTGGTGCTTATGTCATGCACCCGGCCTGTCCGGTCACCTGTCTTCAATAATTTGAAAACAAGTTCAGCGATGCGTTACGGCCTAGGGGTTAGAACACCTGACTTCCAATCCGGAGATTGTGTGTTCAAACATGGTATTGGGCATCAAAAATACATTCATAGTAGTTCCATCCCACTGGTATGTCGTAGGAGACTTTACACTGTGGTCCCTTCTCTATATGACCTTAGCTGTTGCTGGGATGTTAAACCCATTCACTTTCATTTTGGTATATTACATATGCTTACCCCTAATCATTGTCTATACATTTCCTGCCAATCTATGACTGTCCTGCTAACCCCAATGCCTCTTACAACAATGTTAGTGCTTTCACAAACTTAATAATATTGGTACAAATTAGACTGCACCGGCCTTAAATGACCTTAGCTGTTGATATGCTGTTAAACCCCAACAAACGAACAAAATTAGTTTGTAAGAGTCTCCATTTAGGACGGACCACATTGACTAGTTTGGTTCATGATTTCACATAAATCCTATCTAAAGAAAATGTGACTTCATCAGGCATGGGAAAGTTCCGGATTAATCCGGAAATCCTGATTTGAGGTCCCAGGGACCACTTTTGTGAATCTTGTAAATCCATTGAGAATGGCGATATAAAATTACAATTTTCGAAGAAAAAAAAAAGTTTGTTTTTATGCCACCGGGTTTCGAAGAAACGGGTGGCATATAGTGTTTGGACCGTCCGTCTGTCTGTCCGTCCGTCCGTCCGTCCGTCTGTCCATCCGTCCGTCACACTTTTCTGTTAACAAATTGGTCACAGTTTCTCAAATATGCTGCAGGTGGCATCCGCGTTCGACAGACGCATTTCTTGTTTTGTTTTTTTTTAAATGGCGACTCTTTTATTTTCCCCAGCGGAATCTCTGTTATACATGTACTGACTTCTTGTATTTTAAATTGAAATGGATTATGTTGCCAATTTTCCTAGTTATAGCATATTTTTTCAGGGGAAAATGTGATCTATTTAATGCTAAATATATACCTCAGAATGAAGCACAGAGCATCTAGAATTGAAAAAAAATATGGGGGGGGCATGCCTAGCAAATCCCAGCGCAATCCGCTGCTCAAATAAATTTTCAGGATTGGGGATAGTGTTCCACTCCCATGCATGTTCGTATATTACACCCTGGATAAGGGCATGCGTACCTGTGCTGCCTGACCTCTCCATGTGGATTTAAATGGAAAAAGCCCTTAAAGACGGCTGTGCTTGGTCATTGTTATGGTAAAAACTGTATGCGAAATCCTTCGTGAAACAAATTGTATTTAATGTACACTCCAGTATGATCTACCACTGTAGGGAAAGTAAAAGTAGCAACACATTTCGCTAATGGTACTCTAGTAATGAGCGATTTCTTAATTTGGGGCCAAAATCATGTTGTTAAAGAGGTTGCGAAGATTTGAACCCAATAGTAGCCTAGATAAGTTCAGCTACACGGATGACTTACTACGGTACTTCATCTGTCTTATATTATCTGTATCCTTATAGCCGAGACCCGGCCATTATAAAATATGTCGGATCACAATAACAGCTCGTTCTGTTTTGCCATTAAAACTGGAAAGAAAAGGATAATCCAGTCCAAGTTGGTATATTTACTTGTTTATTATTGGTCTGTGCAAGTTTTTTAACACAACTGCGAAGTATTAAACCGATCGCGCATGACTTAAATGCCAGGAGAGAATGGCTGTTATTGTGATATATTTGATACATACATATGTATTTATAATCATGGCCGGGTCTCGGTTATACGGATACGGATAATATACACGACATATGAATTTTTTTTTATCCTAAAATAGAAAATTTCTCCCTCAAAGTATACTTTGCTAGAAAAGTATAGGCTTTGCAATGTTGGTGAAATCGGCTACTGGTTTGGCCCTCGGGTACGTTTTTATCTTTGGACATCTGTAGCCGATAGGCCAATTTTCATAGAGACAATGTGGAATTGCTGATATACACAGTACCTCAAACTCTTTCATAGAGAAAAGGAGGAATTGCTAATATACACAGTACCTCAAACTTAAAAATATACAGTATTAAAGCTACATGCCCTCTCAGTAGGCACAAACTGTTATTTATATCGGGTACATCATCCGAGACATTTTCTGGCAAAATAAACATTCATTCACCATTACATGTATTGTCATCATTATACATTTTGTAGCAGACGTAAATGTCCACACTAATATCACGGACGATAAAATTCCTTAAAATTCTAACGGACATTACTATTTATTCTCTGTATTTATTTGTCGATGTGCAATGATCATACTTTATAATCAATCTACCGAAAATATTGTCAGGCGAGACATTTTATTATAGTATATAACCATGCCTCATTTGCATATGAAAAGGTATACCACTGCGCGTCACTATCAGTAAAATAAATAAATTACAAAATGATTATATATGTATAGCATAGCGGGCACACGTAATTGTTAGAACTGGTGGAATAGTGACAATTATACACAGAACAGTTTATGCCTACCGAGTGGACATGTACCTTTAAACGGAAATGTTTGTATAACAAAAAAAATACGCACTCTTTCATTGCTGGTTTTATAGCTATTTTTTATTAAATCATGATGTGAAAAGATTAAAATCGCAATTATATAAAAAAAAAAATAGTTGTGCCTCCGTCGAGGTTTGAACCTCCGACCCTTTCGGGAATCGGTAAGTCAATCACTAGAGACGGCAACCTTAACCTCACGACTACTGGGCCATTCACAACATTCACAACATTTATACCGCCGGTATAGTAGAATGATTATCAATCAAACACTTGAAAGTAACAATAATTATTAATTATTAAATCGGCTGCTTTTGTGTTTACAATAATACCATTACAGCGATACGCTATTTAAATATGTATTAATATCCATAATACACAAGTAATGTCATTATATATCACAGGAGATGTATTAACTATATGAAATTATAAAGGAAACAATTCAATGGCGATTGGCTTGCCTGAAAGTAGTTCCGGTAGATGTCTGGATTATCTCCCTTGCCGAAAGTAGTTCACTGATTTATTAATTCCAGATAAGACGTGTTTGCGTAATGCTGGCAAAATAATCATTCATTCACCATTACTCCACGTATTGATGTGCATTAGTAAAATGCTATTTTTTTAGATGACGCATTTAATTTCTATAAATAATTAAACAAAAAATCATGCCTTATCTGCATATGAAAAGATACCAATGCGCGTCACTATCAGCAAAATAAATATTACTAAATGATTATATCTGCATAGCGGGCACTCGTAATTGTTAGAACTGGTGGAACAGTGACATAATTATACACTTATTTAATTCCTATAATGAACATTTTGTGCCTACTGAGTGGGCATGTACCTAGGGGCGGCGGAAATGAGGTAGGGGGGATAATAATCCGGGATCGGTTGCAAGCTAACATTTTACGAGATATATGGAGGTTATTTGAATAATTTGAATATTGTAGACCCTGATCGCGCAGCACAGGTCATATTTTAATTTCCAAAACTGGGGAAAATACCAGTTCTCAAACAGTGTAGGCCCTGATCTGACAGTGCGGATGTACAGGGAGATCTGGGTCACAGTACGTAAGAACCATAGGATAGTAAGTAACAATTACCTGCTGTGGGTACACAGCCGGGCCGAAGACGATAGGTACAGTCTGTAACGTGTCGAACCACCCGTACGGTCACTATCGCCTGTGTATAAAATGCATGATATGAGTGGAACATCAACAATAACCTACCGCAAACAATAAATACTGTTCAGAGAGTTAAAACTAAAACTAGATGGCTACGGCCAGCACATCACGCATGCTGGGGTATTTCATGGAGGCAACATTGAGTACAAAACGGGGAGATAATCGATAACACGGATATTAAATACAAAATCATTGAAAAAAATGTACTTATCTTCACACCATAAGGACTCTAGATACCAAGTATCAAGCCTCCAGCTATTACGGTTTAAAAGGTTTACGAGTTGCAAGGCAAACCCGTAACCCTAACCATAAAATTATAAATAAAAAAAGGGGAGATAATTCATTCTTCAATTGCTTTAGAATATTTCTAACTATAAATTCGTAAAAAATATCATGTTTTTAAAACAAAGTTTTAAAATGACGTGTCTATTGCTATCCAGACAGGTACATGTATGCGCACACATGAAAAAACGAAACAAAAACAATACCATTGGCAAGTTAACTACATGCATTACTTGAATTCCCAAATTTTGATTTTCAGTGTTTCCAAGTAACTGGAAAATAAGCATGGTTATAACATGTAACATGTATTCACCGATAAAATGACCAAAACCAATGTGTGCTAATCGTATTCCTTATAAAAATGTTGCTATATATGAAACTATTGAAAGTACATTGTTGCAGAAATATTTAAAATTATTAGAAAAATAAAATATAAAGTCTCCAGACATTGTATAATATGTTGATTTTTACTTATTCCACAATATAGACAAACGGGTGGTTTTTACAGGTATTTATTATATGAAATGTATACTAATACATTTTATTATAATTGGTCGGAATGCAATAGATTTTAATTTATTTTTCAAATAGCGTTTTTATAAAGATCCTGTAAGATAGACACACATGAAAAAACAACAACAACATTGGCAAATTAATTACATGTACATGTGTTCCCATTTTCAATTTTTCCAGTGTTTGCAAACAACTGGAGTATCCGTAATTTTATACTACCAACGATTACTCACCCATAAAATTACAAAAGCCAATTTCTAGTACATGTAGATCTAATCACATTCCTCAAATTAATTATGCTATATGAAATTCTAAAAAATAGATTGTTGTGGATATATTTCCAGTTATTGGACAAATAAATATTAATGTCCGTTAACATTTTAAGAAAACACGGTTATCGCCCCTGATAGAAGTGTGGAAATTTACGTCTTATATAAAATGTATATTAATACCAATAAGTACGTGGGGTAATGGTGAATGAATGTTTACGTTGCCGGAAAATGTCATAACTAAGAATATACAAAACTACCTGTCTCCCTGTATTATAACCTACTGAGTGGGCATGTACCTTTAAGTATGTTCATCAATTTTCAAGACATTTTGTGATGTAAATATAAATAGAATACGTTGCCAGTGATGTGCTTGTGTTTTAATTCTGCCAAGCAAGCAAACAGGGAAATGTCACAATTTGAAATTAACATCGATTTGAATAACATGTTGCGACAGGACATGCTAATCTTCCCGAAAGGTTATCGGACGGGAAAGTTCAACAAGTTAACGTTAAGTGGCGGCACGCGTACTTAAACTGCGGGAAACGTTGTCACTAGACGTGTTTCGTTGTAACTCCGGAGTAACCCGAGTAGCTTTTGGAACAAGCACAGTTTCAACTCGGGTCAAACTCGAGTTAGAACACTAGTAATTCACCACACGGCATGGATCCCACTCGAATTATTCGAGTACGGTTCAATTTTCAACTGTATTTTGGAACTCTGTATGTTCCAGTGATACTCGGGGTTTCTGGATTAGCAGCCGGGAGTTACAACGGACAACGAGAAATCGTACCAGCGAGACAGCATAGCACGCGCCATTTTCCAAGATGTCAAAATCAACAGGAGCTAACATTCAGTTACGTATAATTATGAAATACTCTGAAAAATACACATAGTGAAGCCTCCCAAAGTCAAGCAACATTCATAAACCTATTTTTATAGACACACTGGTGTAACTTACAGGGTCGGTAGTGCAGTATATAGAAAATTGTCCACCCCCTTGTTAATGCTAGCTGCCGACTGTCCCGTGAGACCTTAAGGAAAAATGTGTTTTCCCCGAAACTGCTAGTCTCGCTCTATATTGCTAATTTAATCAATTTTGCGTAAAACACTAACAAAGAAAATGTACGAAATGAAAGCTGCTGTCGGAATCGGGTGCGGATATCGCCCACCCCCAAAATGGCGAAACGCGATGTTTCCATTTGGTGTATCGACTGAAAAATACCATGCTTACCTCCAGCCCAGCTGAACCCTGCATATTTGAGTGCAGTAAATGAAAACTGCTGGATGTTATCTTGGGACATGTTGTTCTGTCAAACAATACTGGTTAGAGGTGAAATATGACATCTTGGAAAATCAGACTTTTCCCTTAGGGAAAAATGTGTTTTCCCCGAAACTGCTTGTCTCGCTCTATATTGCTAAGTTAATCAATTTTACGTAAAACGCAAACAAACAAAAATGTATGAAATGAAAGCTGCTGTCGAAATCGGGCGCGGATATCGCCCACCCCGAAAATAGCGAAACGCGAAGTTTCCATTCGGTGTATCGTCTGAAAAATACCATGCTTACCTCTAGCCCAGCTGAACCCTGCATATTTGAGTGCAATAAATTAAAACTGCTGGATGTTATCTTGGGACATGTTGTTCTGTCAAACAATACTGGTTAGAGGTGAAATATGGACACCTTGGAAAATCAGACTTTTCCCTTAAGGCATCACGGGACGGTTGAAAATAGCCAAAATTGACTGCTTTTTTGAGGGCCGCGGGTGACTTATAAAAATCACCACCTCTCACAAGCAGCTAAGGAGGCTCTTGCGACAATTATAGAAAAATACTCTCAAATGAAGTACAAAACATGCGCCACAATAAAAATGCAGTAACCGCATCAGATGTGTTCAATTATTTTTTTACAAAGATACCCTACCTGTGCTGTTTGCCAGAAGAGTGAGGAATGCTTTATTGATTGAATGGCGAACAGTGCAGAAATCGCCCAGGGGGTATGCAAAAATAGTCCGGCATAAAAAAATGGTGCGGGTGTTTTGAGGTCACAGTCACCGTTTGCTTGGAGATCTTGATCCATTACTACCCAGTTTCACTTGAGGAACATTTTGGGGTGCTTTTAACACCAGTTTTCAGCATATTTGTAGCATTTAAAAGAAAACACTGAACCTGTTGGTCACGTGACGCAAACAGAGTTTCCGTGGTCAAAAAATGAAACACTATTGGAGGATATGACAAGGGTGGCATACATGTTGGTATAGTAGAATGTAGAATGGTTAGCTATAACACTATTTAGGGTAATGTTATGTGACTTTATGGACGTCTGTGCCTTTAATTCATTATCTATTACAATTCTCCATAGTTCTGTAGTAGCATAATTTAAGTACTTTCTGCACTGTTTGTCGCAAATTTAAAACGCACGGGGAAATGAACATGCGCAATATAAGATATCTATGGAGCTCTATAAGTGACATGAGAAGAGAAAAAAATGTTCTGACAAATTTGATTTCGTTCTAACGAATTCTTATTCGCTAGAACGTATTCCAATTCGTTCAAAGGCTTTCTAGCCAATTCGAATTCGTTAAAACGCAATCCAATTCGTTCTTTCGCATTCCAATTCGTTCTAACGATTTCCAATTCGTTCGCAACGCATTCGAATTCGTTCTAACCAATTCGAATTCGTTAGAACGCATTCCAATTCGTTATAACGCACTCCAATTCGTTCTAACGATTTCAAATTCGTTCTAACGAATTCGAATTCGAATGCGTTAGAACGAATTTGAATTGGCTAAAACGAATTGAAATGCGTTAGAACGAATTTGAATTCGCTAGAACGAAATAATTGAAATCGTTAGAACGAATTGGAAATCGTTATCTAGAACGAATTGGAATGCGTTAGAACGAATTGGAATGCGTTCTAACGAATTCGAATTGGTTAGAACGAATTGGAATGCGTTAGAACGAACTGGAATGCGCTAGAACGAATTGGAAGGCGTTAGAACGAAATAGAATACGTTCTAACGAATTAGAATTCGTTAGAACGAAATCAAAGTTGTCGGAACATTTTTTTCTCTTCCTATGTCCCTTATAAAGCTCCGTAGATATTAACTTTAAACGTGTTTATTGATGGGGGGGGGGCGGTTAGTGCCGACGGCCGGTCAGACCCGGCCCCGCTCTACGTGAAAGTGTGCCCGCAACCGTTACTTTTATTAAAGAAAATGTAAACAGTTGGCTCATTAACTGTGACACGTATTCTGGATAAAATTGGCCACGTATATAACTGGGCCAAGGTCTTAATTCATTTGATTTACTGGTTCACCTGTCGAATATTTCGAAAATCAACATAACATAAAATTTGGAAATTGTCAGAAAAATAATCGTATCACAGATAACAATTATGGTAGTGCTAATTACAGGCTCCTGGCATATCGCATCATATTGACACTGGGCCAAGCATGTTTTATTATTTAGTATTTAGTGTGTTGTATTGTGTCACATGCATATTTAATGAGAATATAATTGTAGGCACTGGCGGCCCGTTTCACTAAACTTCGTACGACTAAAATGTTCGTAAGTGCAAATCAAGGATCGTCTGGAAATTTAAATTGATGAATTTACATTTATTGAGCATAGGCTGGTCAATAAAGTGTAAATCCAATAATTTTTTACAGGAAAACGTTTTGTACTTACGAACATTTTAGTCGTACGAAGTTTAGTGAAACGGGCCCTAGGGACGTAGCCTACCGATTTGTATCTGTATCTGCTACCACTTGCATGCACCTTCTGTCACGTAATTTTTAGCGACTTTCAAAAATATCACATTGCCTCAGACGTACGATTGCCGTTTGATAACTGTTAAATATTATTTTAATTGACCACTTGTAAATATGGTTATATGAATGTATGGTATATATTTTACTAGTATTTTTGCAATCATTGCAGACCCTGATCAGGTTGCGCAGATGCACAGGTCTCCAACATTTACAATTGTCAAATTTAAGAAGTCCTACTTTAGATCGTTGTTAATTTACTTACTACTAAACACTCGATTTCTGCGTGCTTTATTGTTTTTTTTATCAAAGGGCCGTTCTAGTCGGAGGCGTGTAAATAATATAAAGCAAATACCAGGGGCGGATCCAGGATTTCAAGTTAGGGGGGGGGGTGGGACTTCTTAATTGAAATAGTTTACAATATTTAGCGAACTAGTACCGTTTGTTCGTCGACCAAGCGGAGCTGGGGAGATTGCTAGGTGGGTCCGGCGGTATGCCCTCCGGAATATTTTTGATATCTACATCCCATTTTGCTGCGCTATGGCGCATTTTAGAGCAAACATATATTTACTCGCCAAATGTTAGGGGTGCGCGCGCCGGGTTTTCCCCTACGTGAATCCAGCCTGGAACACACAAATTCTATACATGTATTTGCAGATTCAACGCGTCTAAATTCAAACGAGACGCTTCAAACAAATGTCGCAATTATGTGGTCGGTACAAATTTAGTGTGTAAACAACTGACTGGATTATATAGTGTGCAGACATGAATTCAAAATACATGTACGTACTCCACGGTGCTTTTTAGCAGTCATGGCTTGGTTGGCCACTCATTTCTTTGTGAAATGCAACACAATTAAATTGCAAATTTCGTTTTCAAATTATTTATTCCCGACGAGAGGATATATATATACACGCATCAGTACTATTATGCTTACTGCCGGTATTTTGTAACAATTATACAATCATGTATGTCACATCGCCACATTTTATTTTCCCGACATTGACAGGTGTATGTATATTTTTTTTCAAATGGTAAACCCATTATTAAAAATTCAAACCCACACATATTTAAAAATGTACAGTTATGGATAATTTCACCCTGAATGTTCTGTTGGCCACTTTTGATTTTAGCAATTATACATTCCACTTACTAAATAAATACGCATGCTGTCGCGCGGGCATCAGTCACGCACATAAAAACATATGAAGGAATCTACAAAGTACCGTTGATAAATGCGTACATATATAACATTTGAAGAAACATATATAACAACATCAGTACCGGCAGTAAATTCATAGACAGGATGGAGACGGGTAGCCCACACAGTAACATTTTTAAGCGGACACACCTAACAATATCTGCCCTCTCGGTGTGGGGGCAGTGGCGCGGCGGTGGGCAGCCGAGGTAGTGGGGGTCAGCGCAACATTGTCCCATAGACCTCCTACTTGCTAGTACGAGGTACATGTACATAAGACCGTCCGTCAGTCATATTGTCTACACAGGAAAACGTTCCTCCCGCTTTCTGAGATGTAAATTTAATTCCGAGAGTCGGGTATGGACAGTCGATTTTTAATTTGTTTAAAACTCCCCGGGGGTGTCCGACTACCCTCTAGACACCATCGGGCGCGGAAGTCATTAAATATGTGCAGCCATAGGAATATCCAAATTCTAACCAAATTCAGGTCATTCATTTCGACAGCAAAAAAGTGCATTTGTTTCAATTACAGATTGTTTCAATTTAAAACACCTGGAATGTCGTTTAGTTGTTTGTGTTTGGTCTTTGGTGAGTGACGTAATGTCTACATCAATAAATAACGTCAATTAGATTCTGAATTAAATTCTCAAATAATTACAATGTATCTTTCAGACAGTACATGTATATGCATAATATGTTATATTTGGCGATAGTAGCAAATTACGAAGTCACACATGTCGGCTAATTATAGATTTAGCATTGATAGTGGTGCGTTTGGTTTCTTCACTACATGTACATATCATAGTTTTATTCTGTTCAATGTTTGATAGTATACATACTAACATTTGTAGATACATTTAGTGTAACTTATCAGCAAATACTGTTTACAGCAAGCACAGTCAATGAGTCTATGAACACGCATTTCTACTGTATGCTGTTGTGTTGCATTGTACAAACGTCAGCATAATTTTCTGGATGACGTTACTTTTTTTTCCTTGCGTGATTCACATGGTGATACAAAAAGTGAGATAAAACAAAACTATGAAACATATTTGCATTAATTTTTCTTTTCAGCATATTGTTTTTGAAAGGTGTCCGCATAAAAAATATAAAAAAGTGCAAATTGAAAATTTTGTCATTAAGGCTGGTTTTCACAGAGTGCGGCCCATTTATTTTCCCCCGAAATGCACTATTTCATATAGAATTAACGACTGAATATATTTATTACATTATTATAGCCAAAATGGCTGTGATAATGTAATAAATTCAGTATAATATAAATAAATAAAATTACCCTTAAATTGAAAATGTCTCCCTCAAAGTATACTTTGCTATATAAGTATACTTTGCAATATTGGTAAAATTGGCTACAGATACATATTTAACCCTTCAAACACTATATACCTCTTTTGCGGTAGTGGGTTGGAAGCATTTAACGATCGGGATTCGTCTTTTACCGGAATCCCGACCGGATATCTGGTTTTGGTCTCATACTTATGTACATCTTTGGCTCTTGCACGTGCCAGCTGAATCTTGTTATATATATCCCTTATATGAGTAATACGATTATTCCTAATCCTATTTCTTTTAGGCGACGGGTCCAAGTGACTTTGTGTGGCCTGGATCTGGCACCAAGTCAGGTTATTCCAAGTTCAGGGCTGAATATATATTTTTTCTTAGTAAATATTCGGTTCTGGTTTTGGGACCCCCCCCCCCCCCCCCACCCCCCCCCCCATGGCGATGATGCGGCAGAGTAAATACGCGATTGACCCCGTTGGCCAGGCCGTAAATGATCTTAGCTGTTGATAGGCCGTTAAACACCGATAAATCAAATATATTGCGGTGTTTGCAAACAGTGCAGATCCGGATGAGCCGGCACGCTCGTAGACCTTAGCTGTTGACAGGCCGTTAAACATGTTAAACACATTTAAATAAATAAATGATTTTTCCGTAAATGAGAGCAAAAGTTTACAGACGATCTGTAGGCCAAGATCAGTACGTTAAATACTGCCAAAGATCGGAAAAAAATTAAACAAAGCTGAATTTTTCACCATTGGTCCAGAATATCATGGGAATTAACATATCAAAACTCCCCATGAATCCGAGTTGAACTTTCTTCAAAATTCAAGATGGCCGCCCAGATGGCCGCCAAAAATGGTTAAATCTCTTAATGCGCTCCAAATGAGCTACAAATGAGCCAAATGTTTACAAAAAAGAGCATATCACGGCACAACATACATTTTGAAACATATTAATATGTTTCTACCATTCAAAATGATTAAAAATGGCCGCCATAGATTTAAAATAAAAAAGATATGTCCAAATTGACTCTTTTTTTAAAAGAAATAACTTCATCTAATCGTTTCGTTACACGGACTATGTCTTCTTCCATTTTGGTGTACCTTGTATAACTGTAGTCAGAATACACAATGAATAATCTATCCGACATAAGTTTCTTATTCTGAATGGTGAATACTAATGCAAGGCATTTCATATGCTCCGCTCACGGATCGTATTTCTGATCGTCCATTAACAGTTGCATGCACTATAATAACTCAAAAATGTAGTCTAGTCTAGTTTAAATAGATCTACGTATCATAACGTAGTATAAATAATTGTGGCCGTGACTTGAGAAATGGGGCTTACGGGAGTTTTTAAATGGTGCTTATGGGATTTGTTTCCATCCTAGCTCCTGGTCCGCTAGAATTGTAATGTTTGTTATAAGCATGATGGATGTTTCACTGACTGAATGGCGAACAGTGTAGTTCCTGATCAGACTGCGCAGATGCGCAGGCTGATCTGGGGAAACACTGGTCGCATAGCCCATAAGCCCCATTTCTCCAGTCACGGCCACATATAATGAGATTTTTGTCACGAAGACGTCAAAATAGTAACGTTATGAGTTAATAGCGCTGACGCTGGTTAGTTGAGAACGTTTAACAACGCTATGCTTTGAATAGCATCACTGATAGTGAATACGATTTCGTTGACGCTGTCAGTTTTGATATTATTGAAACCTATAAAATTGATATATATCAATCTATCTACCCGCTTTCATCTAGATATAAGCAACCATTTAAGCAAAATAATGGATGTGTCATGTGTTATTTGTAAAGAGGTATTATCCTCTGCAAAGACGCAAACAGTTGGAGAAAAGGGTCACGTCTCGTTGATTTCTGCCAGCATGATTCGCAGTGATGAATTGCAGATAGTTCTACAAACACGAACATCACCTTTTGAAGTGCATGTGAATTGCTTTAAAGAATACACTCGCAAAATATCCCTCAACTCCCATTTAAAGCGGAAATTTGAACCCTCTGCAGATAATGGTGATGACAACAGAGAGGGAGTTTCAACATCGCTGCGCTCTAAATCAGACGAATTTGATTTTGAGACAGATTGTTTATTCTGTGGCAAGACGTTGTTGCATGATTCAAAACTTCCGAAATCTCGTCGACGAGAGTCTAGCAATGTTGAGACCATTGCGTATTTGCCGGAACTGATTTCATGTGCCGAGAAGAGATACGATTCTTGTGGCGAGCAAGTGTTGCTGCGTATTCGGTCTGTTAGTGACTTAGTTGCCCCAGAGGGCAAGTACCATCGTGGATGTTCGACACAGCTTAGGGGACGACAAACCGATGCTGAACGAGGCAGACCATGTGACATGTTGAAAGAGGAATCGTTTTAAAAGTTGTGTCTGCATCTTGATGAGAACGATGAATGTCAGTATTCCCTGTCAGAACTTTCAGATATTCACGAAAGCTACATGGAGGGGGCCGAAGGATATTCAGTGAAGTATCTTAGGCAGAAACTACAAGCACACTATGGAGATCAAATGATTATAACGAGCATACCAGGCATATCAAACATTGTAACCTTCCGTTACAAAGGACACAAAGTACTTCATGACAATTGGGTAGCTCAACAAAAAGCCAATGTTTTAACAGAGAAAAACCGAATCATAGACATGGCTGCCTCTATCATAAGAGATGACATCAGGACACATGCATACAATTGCGCAGAATATCCCACAATGGAATCGACGAACGATGGAAATTCACTAGTTCCTGAGAGCATTTCTCGTTTTCTGCACAAGATTATAAAGTCAACGGCATTGAATGAAAGTAAGTCTATAGAAAGACGATGTACAGCGATATCGCATTAAATAATAGCTGCGTGTAGGCCAAAGTCATTTATATCCCCAGTACTCTTAGCAGTCGCAGTGTACATACACAGAAAATATGCATCTCGTGAGCTAATTGACATCTTAAGTAGCATGTGCTTTGCTGATGATTACAAGGAAATTCAGAGACTGAATTACGCATTTCTCTCTAAGGATGAGCCATCTTACAACTTAAACGGCTTCACACAGTTTGTATTCGACAATGCTGACTTTAATGTTGCAACGCTAACAGGACATGGCACCTTTCACACAATGGGTGGAATTGCGTGTGTCACGCCCCCAGGTGAAGTAGTAAAAGAAACTCTCACTCGTTCAGTAACTGTACCCAGTGCCCAAGTAATTGGGAAGTTCGGGGATGTCCCTATAAAATCGTACAGGAAACCAACTGTTCCGGGGCTACAGCCTGTAGTGTTCTGTCCTCTAGAAGCTCCAAAACCGGACCCACCTTGTCTGAAGTTTGCCACAAGCTTAGATTGTCTGTGGATGGCCAACTTGTCCATGAATGGCTCACATGCATTCATGCAGCTGGCAGTAACAGGCGAGAATCACATGAATATTAGAATAGAAATTCTTCCATTCATCAACCTTTGCACAAAAGCAGTCCGGGAAATATGGGCTTGGTAACTGTGCAGTAACTTTTGATCAACCGCTTTATATCAAAGCGGCCGAAATAGTGTCCGCGTCTCCCGATCTTTCAAAAGTCATTGCAACGTTGGGTGGTTTTCATCTACTTATGTCATATATGGGATCAGTAGGATTTATCATGGCATGCAGTGGGCTGGGGACATTATGGGGGACTGTCTATGCCCCTGAGTCTGTCGTCCATATGCTAACTGGACATGCCTACGCAAGAGCACTTCATGCTCACCTTACACCATCAGCAGTGATAGCAGCGTTGCTGTTAGAGAAGCCCGGGTGTTTAGACAATGTTGACTTCGATCCTTTGCGTCGTTTTCACAAATCGCTTATGGAAAATTGCGATGCAACTGAAAGAGAAAAGAATGATGCATGTTTGCAGAACATTACCGAGGTAATTGCTGACGCGATGAAAAGGTGCAGCAAATGAAAGTCGAACAGGAACACTCTGGATCAATTATTTGGAACAGGTTTCTCACAGGTTGTTTATTCGGGCTGAGCGTACAGGAGACTGGGATCTACATTTGTATTGTGTCAGTAGAATGATCCCTTTCTTCCATGCTGCGGGTCATCTGGCCTACGCAAAGTCAGCCAGGCCATACCTGCACCAAATGACAGAACTTGACTCCAGCATGTCTGAAACACAACGCAGATTGTTCACCGATCATGGATACTTTACAATATGCAGGTCTGATCAGTTTTGGAGCGGCAACTTTTCGGACTAGACCATTGAGCAGGAGCTTATGCGGCTGTTGAAGTCTGCCTGAGGGATGACCCATGTACGGGGAATCACTGAAAGCATGTTGGCAAAGTGGATCCATGCATTGCCAAGTTGCATACCAATATGTGAAGCCCTTGATAAATTTACCGGTGTCCATACGAGTACCTCAGAGCAGCATAAGGATCTGCGGGTCAGCTCAGAATCTCGCGACCGCAAAGACTACAATACCTTCTTAGAGTGGATGCGGATACATTCACCATTTTCAGCTAGTAAACCAGATTCACTTGTTGCAATATACACAGGTCTGGTGGCTGATGCATCTCTGAACTGTGACATCGCCTATGAGATATGCCGGGCAGATACCCGCTACCATTGTCAATACACCGTTCACAGATGTAAAACTGAAACGGAACGACATAGTGAAGACAATAAGTGGAGCTGTTAATACAGTCAAGATTCGTGGTCAGTCAGTTGTGGTAAACCCAACTTTGCTGTTTAATAGAATCACTTGTGTTATGCAAAGCAGTTCAGAGATGGAAGAATTCTTGTCGTACGAACTGGCACCACAACCCACGTCTCTCTTCAATGAAGGCACAATGAGGAAGACTGCCAAAAGTACACTTAGTGCCCTGCTGTGGTCAAATGTTACGCCACAGTCTACATTTCCGGAAGATGCTGTCTTTGTCATTGATGGTGGTTACCTTATACAGACTGTCATTTGGCCTTCCGATGCAACGTACAAGCAAGTATGCGAGTCATATGTATCGTACATAGTAGAGCATTATGGCAGCGAAGACACAACGGTTGTCTTTGATGGATATGGAAGTCAATCATCTACTAAATCTGCTGAACAGTACAGACGGGCATCAAAATCGGTTTCTGGTGACATTATATTTGATGCCGAGATGAAAACCATGACCTCTCAAACTTCCTTCCTCGCCAATGGTTCCAATAAGACAATATTGATAGAAATGCTCACGGACGAGTTGAGACAAAGCAACATAACTGTAAAACAGGATGAAGCTGACGCTGATAGTCTGATTATCTCAACAGCATTATCAGTTTCGCAATCTCTGTCCAAACCAGTGATAGTTATTGGAACAGACACTGACTTGCTAGTAATGCTAGTGTCCCAAGCTACTCCACTCACCCGCATGCACATGATGTTCAAGAGAAATCCGTTATGTGTATACGACATTACAGATATTCAACACTCAATTGGGGGCGCAAAGAAACACCTGATGGCTGTTCACGCTATTACCGGATGTGATACGGTATCAGCACTGTTTGGACAAGGAAAACGGAAAGCATTTAAACTTGTTGAAAAAGACAGTGACAATGCTGGTTTGGATTATTTTGCAGCCACACACTGTACGAAGGAGAACGTGGCTGCGGCTAGGGAACAATTTCTCCTTCGGCTGCCCAGAAGACAGACACACTTGACAAATACCGATACATAGCTTACAACCGATCTATAAGCCATGCATCTCTGTTCACTACGCTTAAGCTAGAAGCACTACCACCTACGAGTGCAGCAGCCAGGCAGCATTCCTATCATACGTACCATACTGTACAGCAATGGTTGGGCAATGAACTTTCCCCAACAGAGTGGGGCTGGCATTTCCATGGCGATTGTTTGCTATCGACCAAGTCAGAAGCTCCTATTGAAGCTGTGGGCGGCTATGCGGATGCCGAAAGCTAGGACTCCGCTGTTCATCCATGTGTAGTCAATGCATGGGGCAAACATGCACAAACATCCCCCAGATGTCTTCATATTGTACTACATTAGATGATGACATACAGTGAAACGTTAGTGATTCCAGCGATGAGCACTCAAAAGACAGTCGATTGATTAAGCAGACAAATGACTACTGATATGCAATTTATTGTTAATATGAGTAATGATGTGCACTGTGCGATTAGTCATGTACGGTCCCCAAAAATAATACAATATCAACTAATAACAGTAAACAGTAACAATAACATGAAAGCAATGGAAGCTCCATAAGGAAGCAACACACTCGCAACAAATCGTAAGTGATAGAAATAGCAAACAAACATGAAAATGGGGAACATTTAAATGAAGTTACATTGTTATGAATGTAAAATGGCATACCATTGTTTATAATAACACATTTCTTCTTGGTGTTTCTTCTGTACACTAGATTGTAGTATCTCTATAAATGTGAAAATGGCCTATTGACGTGTTTCTGTATTCATCGTTATGCTACGAAGCTTGATATTTGAACATAATTGGTCGTTTACGCTCAAAATAAGCATTTTCCGTGTTTGACGGCCATCTTGGACGCCATTTTGAAGTTTGTAAAAACATCATTATGACCTGAAATAGTGCTTACGTTAATTGTACTGTTATGCTGATCATTTTCTGAAAGTATAGGGTAATTTGGGACAGATTTAGGTTTATTGCATATTTTGGCAGCCATCTTGGACGCCATCTTGAATTCTGAGGAAAATTCAACTCGGATTCATGGGGAGTTTTGATATGTTAATTCTCATGATATCCGGGACCTATGGTGAAAAAATCAGCTTTGTTTAATTTTTTTCCGATCTAAAACGCTCTACTCTTGGCCTACTGACAATGTTTGAGGTCCTTACTTGACCATACATGTGTATGGTACGGAATAATCTATTTAGTACATTCAATTGCTAAAACAGAGTGCCCTTACAATATGTTGATCGGTTTTCTATATTGCGTCGTTGTATTCAATTAGAATTACATGTTTGTTTTCTATTTGAAAGAAATACTTAAATTATAACTACCGGCACAATGTGCTACACACCCGCCTGGTATCTTGTCCCGATTATCACCGTTTCACAACATATATTGGTAATGCAAATTTGCTTGCTTTCTAGAATAATATGCAAGTATTTTGAAATAAAGAAATTGACAAATATTGGCAAGGCCAGTTTCAATATAATACATTCCGACAACCCCCGTATTTGTTAGATTACTTTCCATACAAAATCTGCAAAACTGTCCCTTTAAATAATGTTATAACTTTGTATAATTATATAACAAACTTGCAGATCCTACTAATATTCGTTTCATAATTATTGGTATTATAGACGGTTGTCGAAGATAAGACACATACAATTGTTTGTAATTACTAAATTATGAATGCACCAACGGGTATGCACCTACAGCGTTTTTGTAATGAGAACAGCCGCAAAAATCATTTTCGTAACTGGCGCACGGATGTACAAGCCCTTACAAAGTTAAACAGAAAATAAGGTGGTTACAAACGTCACCAAATTGTCTTATCTCACACCATTTTGCATACTAAATCTCATTATCGTTTGTTACGTTTTAACTTTCAGATATCAGAGACAATATCATAAATAACCCGAGTTTTCGTCCTGCAAGTTCGATTCTATGTATTGCACAAGCTCAACATCACACATTGAATGCATACCTATCCACACTACGTGGTATCTGCGGCGGAATCTCGTACATATTTATTAAAGGATTGTATTATGATTGAATACAGTATATTATTACACTGCCAACGCACATTTTCTGTAATAAAAATGTTTACCAGACAGCACGTATGCACAATAAAACCCTCTAAACCGGACAGCAAGACCACATGTGACATTTTTTGACAATTTTGGTAACATTACCCGTACTGTACTTATATTGGTAATACCTGTTCATGATCGCAATGCATACACATATGTATTGCGGCACTCATATACCCGAATTACAGTGGAACCTCTTTAAACCGGACATCCTGAGGCCCAGGATGTCCGGTTTGAAGAGGTTCCACTGTACATGTACTGGAAGTTCACAAGCTCGACTGGTTACAAATGCCATAAGCCCCATTTGTTCAGTCGCAACGACATATAACCAACATATTTCATGAACATAATTGCATACACTACACTATCTTTACCCGCGTATATGTGAACTAAAAGTAGTAATTATTTCTTCAATATTTGTGCTATTGTCAATTAGTCCATTGTAAAGTTTGAAGTGGTTAACAACGGAACATGCCAAACAAATTCTTTTCAATATACGAGTATTCAATTATTGGCTCAACTTTGGCGAAGCGAAGCTCATCGATTTTGCAACCAGTTTATAACCAGACCAGCCATCGCTTCCTAAGTCTGATCGGGGTCTACACTCTACACTGTACACACCGGACACTACATGTCAGTGTAGTAACGGTGCTTGGTACCAGCTGAGGACACTGTATTTAAATGCTCGATGTTAATAGTGTATCTTCAGTGCGGGACAGTACTCCTCTCATACAGGTGAATTGCCGTCTGTATATGAAATTGTTGTTTGAATGGACGTAAACTCCCAATCAACCAATTCTCTTTCACACAAAAGTGGGTGGTTTGTCGAGCGAACGCGATGGCGTAAATTAACGTGGGGTTCCTCCTTATAGGAATCACGATTTATCTGGTTTGGCCCTCAGGTACGTTTTTATCTTTGGCTCTTTTGTTACCTGGGAGTTGAATTGGGTTACTGCCCATTAAAAGTAGTAATATTATCACTGATCCCACTGCTGTTGGGAGTGGGGGGGGGGCAAGTGATTCTGATGTGGCGAGGACCTGGCATCAGATCAGGATTATTCTGATTTCAAGGCTGAATATATAGTTTTTTTTATTGTAAATATTCAGTTCTGATTTTGGGATTTGGGACCCCCCCATGTGTACATGTACTTGAACATGCACATTTTCTTGTACAGGTAATATAAGGTATATACTAAACCCATTGACCTGACCTTAAATAGCCTTAGCTGTTGATATGCTGTTAAACCCCAACAAACAAACAAACATTCACACAAACGGGTTATTTTGTAATTATATAACGTTGCGTGTTCGTTATTAAATATCTATGCTGGTATGAAGTGAAGTGTGTCCACTGAATGTGAGTTGCGCTTATGGGGTTTGCGACCAGTGTAGTTCCAGATCAGCCTGTGCATTCGCACAGTCTGATCAGGACCTGTACTGTTCGCCATTCCATCAATGAAACTCTCAGCATGCTTATAATAAGGAATATAGATCACAACCAGGCGATAGGAGTGTGCCATTTGATCAGGAGCACCACGGGTCGCAAATCTCATAAGCTCATTTTATCCAGTCGCACCCACAAGTCTGCTGTTGACTGCAACTAAAGGAACACCACTGTCATATAATGCGCGTACAATAATAATTGAAGGGGTGAGTGGAATAAGAGGGCTACATGTAATTCCCTGTTATTCCACTGGGGGTCGTTTCATTAAACTTCGTACGACTGAAATGTTCGTAAGTGCAACATTGTGAATTCCACATTAACTACGTTTTCTAGTTAACAATTATTGGATTTGCATGTATTGAGCATAGGCTGCAAATGCAGCCTATGCTCAATAAATGTAAATCCAATCAATAGAAATTTCCAGACGATCCTAAACTTACATTTTAGTCGTACGAAGTTTAGTGAAACGGTCCCGAGATTCCTTCATTTACTGTGGAATGTCTCCTAAACAGAACTGCCGGGGTATCAGACAAACTATTCGTGTATGTACACAACCGCATCAGTTAATATTGCCCATATGGAAACATCTGTTGGCAACTCGCAAGCAAGCAGTTTCATTAGCTGAGCCTGAGCTGTAGCTCAGCCAATCTCAGCCAATCAAGCAGCTTGATTTCGAGCACAATATTCAATTTCAAGCACAATTTTCAAGTATTTTGAAATAAAGCATGGCAAATAATGCCAAAATTAGCGCAGGTGGTGGGTGTACCGTTGATCAGGTAGTTCCAGATCACACTTTTGTAAATGGATACATACCATTTTAATTACGTTCATTTTCAAAATAACAGACTACATGCACCACAGTTTAAATACATTGTCTTTCAATTAATATAAATACAATAATAGCAATCAATCAATAAATTGTAAAAAAGAATATTGCTTACGACATCGACCACTTCAGATAGTAATGGATCACTTTAGGCAATACCAATCAGGCCATCTGGCTGGTATTTTGTTAATTTGGGCAACATGTTCCTGTGACATCTGTGTCAGCGATGTGCGGAAGTCATGTCATAAATGTTCGTCATGGAACGATCAGACCAGTAGCCTTTTCTTAAGATCAAAGAATGAGAGCAGTTATAAACACGTAAGGTTTTCGCAAAATGTGAGAAGAATGTCTGTTTCTCGTATCTGTTTCATCAGCAAAGCTGTATAAGCTATATTCAAGCAGATATTATGTATGTTCATAGCTTTACGACATTAATGTAGGGCATACTATACATGTACGCGACCAAACATGACAACAATCGGTGTTATTGATGAGATATACCCGTTTGTTCTTCATTATATGACACGAGACATGGCGTGATCCGTTTCTACCTGAAATAGTTACATGTAGGTGTATTCATCGGGTTTCCGTTGATAATCTATTTCATCGATTTGCGGGAAACTTCCGGGTAATAATCGAAACCAACGTGTACGCCAGTCAGTTGATGTAATTATTGAAACCACTGTTTCCAGAAGTCATCAAGAAAGTTACACGAATCCGTGTAAGTCGATTTCGTCATAAAAATCGCGTAACATGGGCGCTTTGTATCTGGAAAGTGGGTCACTTCACTCAGGAAATGATGAATCTTACAATTAATGATTTTAGTACTTTAATAAAGACGTACTAAGTAAATGAAAAGTCATGCAGAGCTTATGTTATTAGCCGATAAAATCAGGGTTCAATTTATGTCCACATTTTAGTTACGGAATCTCAGAGAAAAGTGTTGATTTCCTCCCCAACCAAATTCTCACAGTTATACTTAGCTATCATTAGTACCTGATCATAGCAATACTTATGGTAGCCAAAATAGGCTAACTGTACTTTACGGAAAGGAACGGAACAAGATGTGGGGTACCCAACAGGGGTTACACCGTTAAATATAAAACACATATTAACCAGGGTTCTACGTTCATCAATCACTTTTATTAATATTTATAACATGGATTTGACGTATTATTCTATATATAAATTTGAATTGGTGTCTGTGTAGCGACTGTATCGGTGCCATTTTACACAGGAAACAATAGGGTCACTAGCAATCGTCACGTCACCCAGTGGTGTGATGTGTAGAATGTGGTGCACCGTGCTACTACACAACTTGACACAGCCATAGACCGCACCACCTCTCCACATATCAGAATTGATCGTAACAGCTAGTTCCAAGTTCCGTTCTGTTCCGTTCCGTTCCGTTCCGTAAATTACAATTAGCCCCTACGCTAACTGTACTTTACGGAACGGAACGAGATTTGTTTTTCGCTAGAATACCGATAATCTTCCTACATGGACGTCATCTAAGTGATGATGATCGGTTGTAAATGTGCCCAGGTGATAAAACTCTCACACTCAGACTCAAGTACATTTATTGGTTAAAACTGAGCGTATGCTCAGAATTAACCGATAGGTTTGAGGGTGTCTGAGTATGAGATTGATAACAAGTTTTATAACATTTACACACCTATCTGCTCCCGCCCAGTCCCACCCTATACACAGCTACTGTGCACACGTATGAATGTCAGGTGCCGTCAGAGCCGGAGACTTCAATGTGGTACATGTAATTAGTCGTCGCCATGCCATCCAATCGTGTGGTGAGGTGTAAAATGCAGCGTTCATAAACCACATCGCATTACCCCGAATGCCACTCTAGTGACTGAGAATTGAGCATAATATTTTCGTGTTCCGTTCCGTTCCGTAAAGTACAGTTAGCCCCTACGCTAACTGTAGTTTACGGAACGGAACGGGATTTATGTTTGCTATACTACCGATACTCTTCCTAGATACGCGTCATCTAAGTGATGATGATCCAATTTAAATGTGCATAGGTTATAAAACTCTCACACTCAGACTCTAGCATGCATGTTGATTGGTTAAAACTGAGCAGAAGAAACCGATAGGTTTGAGGGGGTCTGATAATGAAATTGATAACAAGTATTATAACCTCGGCCCCATATCTCATTTACACCCCTATCTGCTCTCACCCGGCCCCACCCACCCACATACATCCAATGTGCACACGTAATAATGTCAGGTGCTGTCATATCCGTAGACATCAATCTGGTACATGTAATTAGTCATCACCATGCCATCGAATCGTGTGGTGATGTGTATAATGCAGCGTTAATAATCCATATCGCACCACTCCCAATGCCACTCCTGTGATTGAGAATTTAGCATAACATTTTCAGGGACAATCCCCACTCGTATATTGTTAATTAACAGTTTGTAGCGTATATTCTCGGCGGTATACTTTGCAAAACAAATTACCTGTATATAATGGTTGTATCTTCTTGCAAATGAAGCTGATGTGCGCTTATCAAGATCACGTGATCGGCAACTGTTCGATTAATTGGTCAGCTGGGTGAGCCAACATTGGTCCGGTCCAATCAAATCACGAATACAAAATATCACGTTTTGTGACGAATAGTTTGGGGTGTATTGTCGAAATTCCGGCACCGCGTGTTAATTTTTGTTTCTCGATGGTTTTGTATACATTTGGGGTCTGGCTTTCCGAAAAATCCGGGTGCCATTTTTCTCGTACACGTTCAAGGTCATTTCAAGGTCATTGACCTTTATGGCATAATTGGAGCCCGTGTACCCTGAATTATACACCAATATGTCGTGTATACATATGACCCTAAACTGGTATAAATTACACAGAAGAACCGACTAATAGACTCACTAAACATTTTCGGAAGATTTTCAACTCACATATCTGGCAGTCATGTTTTCAAGATGGATATTCTGAAGCTCTGTAAGTGTAGTATATTCTGCGACTGTCGTCTGTGTTGAGAACAGACGTCCAGACTTTGTATGCCCTACTTGTGTGGGTGTCAAAATTGTCTATCTTCATGAAAGTAAATTACTATGGATTTGCCATTTACTTGGCGGCCATTTTAAGTTTTCTGACAATGGAGTATGTTAACTGCAACATTATTCCAATTGAAAGAATTAACCTTTGAATATAGGTGAAGACGCTTAGCATTACACAAATATGTAGCAAGTCAACCGAAATCTCACAAATACCCGATTTTTGGCGGCCATCTTCAAAACATGATAATTATATACTGAATATTAATGTAGTTTACGTAAATTCTTTAATATATCCATAAGAAATGTTTTTGAACAAGTTACACCAATTTCCAAGTTAAGGACCATGACCTATTGGCTCATATATTGACAGTTTTCGACTTCCGTCAAGCATAAAGTTCAATGACCGTGATGACCTTGAAATGACCTTGAACTTGGTTTAAAAAAATGGCACCCGGATTTTTTGGAAACTTTATACATTCAAGTTTATAAAAATACCAGGTGCCATAAATTAACACCAGGTGCCGGAATCTTATATATATACCTTCT
Source organism: Conchocele bisecta (assembly GCA_029237695.1). Lineage (NCBI taxonomy): Eukaryota > Metazoa > Mollusca > Bivalvia > Lucinida > Thyasiridae > Conchocele > Conchocele bisecta. Next base: position 26,365,002 of record CM055276.1, read on the forward strand.
TCCGCCCCAATCAGATGTATACTTACGGGAGCAGCTGTATTTTTACAGGTGCAGCTGCAATTTTTACAGGTGCAGCTATACTTTTTACAGGTGCAGCTATATAAATACAGGTGCAGCTGTATTTTTTACAGGTGCAGCTACAGTAGCGCTTTTCTGCAGGTCAACTATACGTACTATACCAATAATATACGTATACTATATCAATACGATATGTTTTCTATACGATATGCATATAGTATAAACGTACGGTATGTTTGTACCGTACATGTGTATAATTCTGGTACGTTTGTATCGTACACACATACCAGATTTGTGTACGGTATAAATGTACCATACTACCGTAAATGTATACGATATATTAACGGTGTTGCCGTGTACTATTTGCCCTAATATTTGGTCCCTAATAAAGAAACTGTTATATTTCCTGTAAATGACGTCAATATATATCCACAAAACGAGAAACAAAATCCAATTAAATAATGAAAAACTTGTGATTGCTTACGAGATACGATTCGATATGCCTAGCTATAGCTTAATCTCTCACCCGGTGTTGTTACATGACACTACTAGCAACAATAAACCGGCGTCAATAAATAAAACAACAGCACAAACGTATCCGTGTTCAAATCCAAAATTGTATCCCATCTATTTAATTCAAAGTGACTAGAAAGTCAGCGGTATTGGTAATCTGTTGTTTTGGTGTGCAAATATAAATCGCCGCGTTATTGCGAGACAAACAGTGAAACCTTGACCGTGACAATTTCTTGGACAAAAAAAATGTCGTCGCTGCCGTTCCGAATATCAAGAACAAATTAATAGACACCACCATGCTCACAATATATTTATTTTCATATAAAATCAAATTATAATGTGTGGTCTACGGTATAATATGGCAAAACTAAGCACCAATTTAGCGTTTTGTTTCCTTTTTCGTCGGTATCAAATTACGTTTTCCTATTCTGTTAACATTATTTCGACGCGATCCTATAGTCGACATGACAATTTCTGAGAGATCAACACAACTTTTCATAATGTCTTTCAATTTCAAGCTGCAATGAGACTGTGAATTGCATATTAACCATAATAACATGGTGAACATATTGATAATAATTTGAAAAGAAAAGCATATTTTAATTTTCGAAACCTGATCATAAAAAATAAAATATATTTTGGAATTAGATTTCTACAAACGTTCTGCTCTGGCTGTTGATTTCTATTGGCCCGAATCAAAATTATTTTGTGAAGATAAAATTTATTCCGGTGATAGCCATTTCTTTAAAGTAAAACGGTTTACTTGTTTCACAGAGTGAGAAAGGTGCATACCGGCCCGAAATCGAACCAGGGACCTCATGTTTACCGTACCATGCCCATGGCTCTACCGAGCAATCCAACAAGGCACAGATCATACACACTTCATCCTCAAAGTCAGTTGCGTACTGTGACATTCTTCCCCGCCAAATTGAAATTCGTCCTCGAATTCCATGTTTAATTTTGTCTCCAAATTCCATATGTTTGGGTACAATTTTGGGAGCATTTATCAGTCACGGTCCTTCGTTGGGCAACAATTGTCACTGGGGAGAAATATTTCCACCCTGAATTCCATACTTGTCGAACATTTCTTCATCAGTCACGACTCCACGTTGGGAGTAGTTGCGGTAAGTAACTGAAGAATACTCAATTATCGTCCGTACCCAGAGTTACGGTGCTACATCGGTTTTTCCTGCAGAGTACCGAATCAGATCTCATTCACGCTTTAGCTGTTAATTGTGCCATATTTTTCTGTACTTATTCCACAGAAATGAATGTAAGTATAATACTGACATTTCTTTCAATTGAAAAATACAGAAAATATGTCGCAATTAGCAGTTGAAGTGCAAATCAGATGTGATTTGGTACTTTGCAGGGGAAACCTACGAAGAGCACCAGAACTCTCGGTACGAACGATACAGGAGTATTCTGCAGAGTTACTTCCCGCAACTACGTTGGGCGCTAAATGTCACAGAGTGAGAAAGATGCGCACCAGCCCGGAATCGAACCGGGAATCTCTGGTTTACCACACCATCGCTCTACCTACTGAGCAAACCGGGCACAAATACACACTTATTCACCATAGTGATCACTTCATTCAACCAAAAATTCACTAGCTAGAAGTTATGCTAAATTATTACAGTCAACGTCACAGATTATGCTCTTGGCGACATTAGCGGACACAAATTTGTCCATCAATTTGATCAAATAAACAACGTAATCTGACAGATAACACTACGACGGCGCATGTAAACATCATTATTCTGGTACTTGGAATCAAAATGGTGGATATTAAGATCAATATGTGAGGCGCTGACAGAACCTTTAATAACTTTTTGTATCACGATATCAGCTACAGGGATTGTTGGACGCATTTATTTAGAGAAACAAGAGATTACAACCCGCATTGGATAATATACTAAGTGACATTTTGTTCTAACATACACCAACATAGAGGATTAAATTTGCGACCATGTTGGATTCTGGATTTTGTGGACAGGTGACAGAAATCGGAGCTGGATAAGAACCGACATACGTGATTCTGAATATGCGTACTTGGTCTGTGGTTATTCTTCCAGATCATGTCATGCATGTTTTAATTTCACGTCATGTCAAAGCAGCATTATTGAACATAATGAATAACTTTAATATTCTACAAATGGTGTGGTGAGAATTAAAGTTAATTCAGCGTCTGATGTGTAACTGATGAATTAAGGTAAGTTACTTGTATATGACAACTTTTGCCTCACTAATGTGTATGCCCCACTACGATAGTGGAGGGGGCATTTAGTGTTACCCTAGTCGTTCTTCCGTCCGTCACCAACCTATTAACTCGTAAAACATTCAAACCGTAATAGCTACATATCTGAAACTCGGTACATGTATGTTTGATTCGACCCCATGGTCATGGATTATCTCCCCCTTTTCAAGTTAGAATTTTCTAATGTTGTCTTGTAGCTCTCAAAACTTTTAAACCATAATAGCTACACACCTGAAACTTGGTATGTAGCTTCCTTATAATGAGTAGATTTGCAAAGTTTATTTTGATTCGACCCCCCGAGTCATGGATTATCTCCCCCTTTTTGGCTTAGAATTTGAAAATGTTCCCTTGTAACTCGTAAAACTTGTGTAATAGCTACAGCACTGAAATTTGATATGTAGCTTCCTTATGATGAGTAGATGCGGAAAGTTTATTTTGATTTTTGATTCGAACCCCGTGTCATGGATTATCTCCCCCTTTTGGACACACGAATTTTGCCTTGTTTACTATCAAAGCGATATGTGGGGTATCCGTGTTCTATGAACACATTTTCTAGTTTAGTTATCTCCCTTTGTTTTTTCGCGCACTGATTTGTCCGGAGCATAACGCGGACACCCTTTGCAATATTTGTTATGAAACTTAGCACATGCATAGGTCTCACGGGACTGTGCGGAGCTAGCGTTAAAGGTACATGCACTCACAGTAGGCACAATATTATTTATGTCAGAGACATCATCGGAGACATTTCTTGGCCGGATAAACAATCATTTACCATTACCCACGTATTGTTTGGCATTATTATAAATTTTATATCAGAAGAAAATGTCCACAGTCATATGAGGGACGATAACCGTGTTTCCTTAAAATGTTAACGGACATTACTATTTATTCTCTGTATTTATTTTTTGATGTGCAATGGTCATACTTTATAATCTGTCGATTTTTTTTCAGTTCACGCATTTAATTAGTATAAATAATTATAAAATACCCTGATGCCACCGCGCGTCACTATCAGTAAAATAAATATTACCAAATGATTATATCTGTATAGCGGGCACTCGTAATGTTTATAACTTGTGGAATAGTAACAATTATACACTTATTTAATTCTCATAAAGAGCATTTTTAGCCTACTGAGTGGGCATGCACCTTTAAAAAGGGGTTGGACAATTTGTGTCGCGTCCGCTTGCGGACAGTGCGATATAGTCTGTGCATTGACGTCCATCCGTAGTTTTTTTGCCGAGCCTGCTTGCGGAAAGCGAGACTAAGTGATCACAATGACGTCCGTGCGTCAGTCCGTGCGTTTCAGTCCGTCCGAAATCTGTGTATGTTTTTAAATATCATATCCTAAGTCATATTGACTTGAAAGATCAAATGCTTATTAGTCATCATCGATATATTCATTCTGTGTCCCACTGATGCGGCCCCTGTGCCCCAAGGTCAAGGTCAAATGTCTTTGAAATTTGTGTTAAAGTTTTTGCATACCTTATATCTCCACAACACTTACTCAGATTTGCTTCAAACTTCAGATAATTCTTTATTATCATCCATATGTTCATACTATAGCCCACGCATGCGACCCACATGCCCAAGTTCAAGGTCAAATGACTTTCAAATTTGCGTTAAAGCTTTTACATACCTTAATTAAAACTTCAAATAAATATACTCCGAGACCATCAAATGCCTCGGTGAGCTCGACATGCGGGCCGCGGCCATCTGGTTTTCATTTACCGTAGGTTAAAGTTTTTAAGAACACCATATCTCAGAAACCGCTTCGCCAATTCACTCGAAGCTTCACATGTGTGTTTATCATCATCCATATTTTCATTCTATGCTCAACCCCTGCAACCCCTGTGCCCAATATCAAGGTCAAATTACTTTGAAATTTACCTCAAAGTTTTTGACATGCCTGCATGTGGACAGTGCGATACAGTTGTCACATTGGCCTACATACGTACGTACATATATATGTACGTCATTTCGTGCGTCCGGTTAAATTTAAGGTTAAAGTTTTTAAAGGTACATGCCCACTCAGTAGGCACACACTGTTCTTTATAGGAATTAAATAAGTGTATAATTTTGTCACTATTCCACCAGTTCTAAAAATTACGTGTGCCCGCTATCCATATATAATCATTTATTAATATTTATTTTACTGATAATGACTAGCGGTGGTATCAAGCTATTTTCATATGCAAATGAGGCATGATATTTTTTAATTATTTATGCTAATTAAAGGCACATACCCACTCAGTAGGCACAACAATTAATGTTATTTGTAGGAATTAAATAAGTGTATAATTTTGTCACTATTCCACCAGTTCTAAATATTACGAGTGCCCGTTTTATGGATATAGTCATTTAGTAATGTTTATTTGAGTGATAGTGACACGCGGTGGTATCAGGCTATTTTCATAGGCAAATGGGGCATGATATTTTTTAATTACTTTTTCTAATTAAATGTGTCCCCTGAAAAAATAATGTTTTCGACAGATTATAAAGTATGATCATTGCACATCCAAAAATAAATAGTAATGTCTGGTAACATTTTAAGGAAACACGGTTATCGCCCCTGATAGCAGTGTGGAAATTTACGTCTGATATAAAATGTATAATAATGCCAATAAATATGTGTATTAATGGTGAATTAATGTTTATGTTGCTCGAAAAAGTCTCAGATGATGTCTCTGATATAAAGAACATGTTTTAGCCTACTGAGAAGGCATGTACCTTTAAGAACACTATATCTCTGAAACCGCTTCACCAATTCACTCGAAACATCACATACTGTGTATTTGTCACCCACATTTTCATTATTATTTATATGTGCCCAATGTCAAGGTCAAACTTCTTTGAAATTTCCCTTAAAGTTTTTGTTGGACCCGCTTGCAGGACTAGTTTAGCACTTGATCAGTCGGCCATCTCACCAGGACTAGTATAGCACTTGATCCGTCGGCCATCGCACCAGGACTAGTTTAGCACTTGATCAGTCGGCCATTGCTCCAGGACTAGTTTAGAACTTGATCAGCCAACCATCGCACCAGGACTAGTTTAGCACACTTGTCAGTCGGCCATCGCTCCAAGACTAGTTTAGCCCTTGATCAGTCGGCCATCGCACCTTGACTAGTTTCGCCCTTGATCAGTCGGCTATCGCACCACGACTAGTATATAACTTGATCAGTCGGTCATCGCACCAGGACTAGTAGAGCACTTGATCAGTCTGCCATCGCACCATGACTAGCACAGCGCTTGATCAGTCGCCCTTTGCACCATGCCCAGTATAGCACTTGATCAGTTGGCCATCTCAACATGCCCAGTATAGCACGTGATCAGTCGGCCATGCCGAGCATAGCACTTGATCAGTCGGCCATCACACCAGGACTACTTTAGCACTTGATCAGTCGGCCATCGCACCAAGACTAGTTTAGCACTTGATCAGTCTGCCATCGCACCAGGAGCACGTGATCAGTCGGCCATCGCACCAGGACTACATTAGCACTTGATCAGTCGGCTATCATACCAGGACTACTTTAGCACTTGATCAGTCGGCCATCACACCAGGACTACATTAGCACTTGCTCAGTCAGCCATCACACCAGGACTAGTATAGCACTTGATCAGTTCGCCATCACACCAGGACTACTTTAGCACTTGATCAGTCGGCCATATCACCAGGATTAATTTAGCACTTGATCAGCCGGCCATCACACCAGCACTACTTTAGCACTCGATATGTCGGCCATCACACCAGGACTACGTTAGCACTTGATCAGTCGGCCATCTCACGAGGATTAGTTTAGCACTTGATCATTCGGCCATCACACCAGGACTACTTTAGCACTAGTTCAGTCGACCATCTCACCGGGATTAGTTTAGCACTTGATCAGTCGGCCATCACACCAGGACTACTTTAGCACTTGTTCAGTCGGCCATCGCACCGGGACTAGTTTAGCACTTGATCAGTCGGCCATCGCACCAGGACTAGTTTAGCATTTGATCAGTCGGCCATCTCACCAGGATTAGTTTAGCACTTGATCAGTCGGCCATCACACCAGGACTACTTTAGCACTTGATCAGTCGGCCATCGTACCAGTACTAGTAGAGCACTTGATCAGTCTGCCATCGCACCAGGACTAATTTAGCACTTGATCAGTCGGCCATCGTACCAGTACTAGTAGAGCACTTGATCAGTCTGCCATCGCACCAGGACTAATATAGCACTTGATCAGTCGGCCATCGCACCAGGACTAGTTTATAACTTGATCAGTCGACCATCGCACCAGGAATAGTTTAGCCCTTGATCAGTCGGCCATCGCACCGGGACTAGTGTAGCCCTTGATCAGTCGGCCATCGCACCAGGACTAGTATAGCACTCGATCAGTCGGCCATCGCACCAGTACTAGCTTAGAACTTGATCAGTCGGCCATCGTACCAGGACTAGTATAGCACTGATCAGTCGGCCATCGCACCGGGACTAGTTTAGAACTTGATCAGTCGACCATCGCACCAGGAATAGTTTAGCCCTTGATCAGTCGGCCATCGCACCGGGACTAGTTTAGCCCTTGATCAGTCGGCCATCGCACCAGGACTAGTATAGCACTTGATCAGTCGGCCATCGCACCATGACTAGTTTATAACTTGATCAGTCGGCCATCGTATCAGGACTAGTATAGCATTTGATCAGTCGGCCACTGGCATGACTAGTAGTCTGCCTGTAGCTGAAGTCATGCAGGTCATCCTGCGTTACAGACAGAAGTGTTGGACGGGATGTAGTGTAGTCATAGACAAAAACTGGTGGTGGTGGTGATACACATTGTTCCCATTGTGGGGCATAGACCGAAACTTTTAGGACGCCAAATATAGATGGCTGGTGTGTGTGGGGGATTATTGTTTTGTGTCCCCGGCGGTGGTGCGGAGTACAATAATGAATTACTGATGAATTACTGTATTGAACACACATGTATAAGATGCACTGTGATACTTCACAATCCTCAGTTTTAAATTGATTCTGTATCGTAAAACTGAAAATTTATTCATTTTGAAAAACTAAAAATTGTGGCAGATAATCGAAATGAAAACCGGATGTTTACATACGAAATGAACCGGTGCATCGGTATATTTTAACCGCACGATGACCACACTGTATATTCATACCATATCCGTACGGATATATCGTATATACAAACGGATATCGTATGTTTGTATACTATTCGCATAGTACGTTTGTATAATGTAAACAAACTGTACTATACGATGATACGGTACAAACATACCAATATTATATGATCATACGATATGCTCATTAAATATACCAATACTACACGATTACGATATGTATACGATATTAGTATATACAAATAGGTAAGGAGCAGAAAAGAGCTACTGTATACATTTACAAGTGCAGCTGTACATTTTACAGGTTCATCAATACAACTACAGGTGCAGCTCTATTATGTACAGGTGCAACTATACATTTTCAGCTGCAGCTATACAAAATACAGGTGCAGCTGTAATTTTTACAGGTGCAGCTGCATTTTTTATAGGTGCAGCTGTATAATTACAGGTGCACCGGTATATTTTTATAGCTGTACCTGTAAATTCAGTTTTGACCCCGTTCGTACACCATACAACTGTTCCTTGTAGTTATACAGACATAGATCATACCCAGTGAAAATGTGTAGCATATTCTCACAATTTTATGGATTAATGTTTACCAATAATATTTATTTCAAAGATACATAATATACATCAAATTATATGCATCTGTGTTTTACCATTTTCCCCACTCCATTACTCCAGAAGAGGTGCTTGAAAATTTACCAAAGAAGAAATTACGAAAACATATTGAGTGAATACAGGCTGCAAGGATTGTGGAATGATTCTTTGGAGGATTGTGAACTTTTTCATTCTTTCAATGGAACGCTCAACATGAATTCTATGTTTAGCAATGTATTTTGTGGCAGCTTCCTCTTGTGGAGTAAAATCTGTGTCTCGTACCAAGAAATGGTGGCCTAATAATTTTCACTTGACGCTCATTCAGGAGATCATCAATTAAAAACCCTCGGTCCGCCATAATGACATCACCTGGCTCAAGGAAATCTAAACAATCAGACTGTTTTACAATTTCCTTGTCACTAATGCTTTCTTCAAATGCATCACTTACATAAACAATAGCACCATTTGGAACAATAGCTACAATAAATGTGTAATATGTATATCCCTTGTAAGAGGAGTACTGATTTCCTTGAGCCTCGAAGTTACCAGGCGATTAGACATGAACTACATTGCAATCTATTATACACCTTATATTTCCTTCTTGAAGCAAACATGGCTTTGCGAAGTGCATATACTTGTTTGTACAGTAACTGGATCCATGTGATGATGATGGTGGAAACCAGACGTGTATTGGTTTTGAACCGATAAGCTAAATCCTGGTGCAATAAGCCGAGATGTAGACGCATTAAGGTCATGAAGAATTGGTTCATTGGTGACATAGTGGCATCAGACACATTAGAATTCCAATAGTTCATCTTTTCTGTACATTTCCCTAACAAATCCCACAGACATATGAATTGAAAGTAAGTTAATCCAATATAAAATTTAAAGGCTTTATGATCATCCTTGACACTGTCAACATTGAATGTGTCATGAAATACAGTAGATGTGTCCGAGGTCTGTTTTTTACCCACAGGCTTGCGTAAAGCAAATGGTGTAACGCTTTCATTTAATTTGGCACTGTTTTCCAATATTTATTTTGTATACTTAATTTGATTACTTCAGTTGTTGGTGGGAAGGTTTACAGGTGGTTCCAATACTTGCAAAGAGCTGTCGCTGCTCTGGAATGGTCTTTGTATGTGAAGTTGATGGAACTTCTGGTGCGCTGGAGCCCACGACACCCACATCACTTTCATTTGTATCCGTCAACAGCAGTAGACTCTGTGCTGCATCCGATCTTTCCAGTTTGATTTGCTTTGCTGATCGATATTCATGACGCTGAGCTGGTCGTCTTCTTTTAGTTGTAACCTGCAAACAGAAAATGTGCAAAAAATACCATTAATTTCATTTTGAACCATTTCAATAGATCCAGATGAGCCGACTGATCTTTCTGAGCTCATTATCAGGTACATCAGCAATATCTGGGCTGTTGTCAGCATAGACCCAGATCAGACTGCACACTTATAACTGACTGACCTTAGGGCATGGCATAATATGAACTGGATCGTATGAACAGTAATACAGCATGGCCCATTTTACAATGATTTAAGTTTAACAACTGAAAAACGGATACACACACTCCCCACACACACGCAGACATACGGACCTTTGTGACATGTGTTAGCCAAACCAGCATGTGCATCAATACAGTCTGATTACTAAGATCAGGGTCAACATTCATGATTATTACTCAACAAAATGCACAGGTTGACTCTTGAATGGCCAGTTCAGACCAATATTATAATCCGGTTATTTGCACTGTCCGGACACACCTCCGTCATTACAAGTTGTATAGGTCATACTGTGCATGTACATGTATGTCAATAAATAATAGGCCTAATGTACCTGTGTTCCGCATTTTATGGGGTCGGGATATTCAGCTGTCGGGCCTCGTCCACCCACAAAGTGCATCGAACATATGTAGGTGTCTCGGGTAACATTGTCAATGGTAAAATATTTTCGACCACAGTTCTGTACCCAGCGTTGACATTTTTCTCGATTTTGTGCAGGTTTTGGAAACCCGTTCCCAAATCCATCCAATAAAGTATTTGTCTTCACCGGGTTTCCGGGTTCGTGAATCGCCATAGCAGCAATGTTTTGTTGTCACTATTATGTAGCGAAATATTCCACAGTAAAACCTGTACTGTATGCTCTATTTATCTACAGATTACACTCCGCAATGCACAAAGTTGTAGTAACTGTGTGTTTGTCAGAATTATGTGGCAGCACGCGAGTGGGCGGAGCTACCGGAGCTACCGGTTACAGTGCCATTTAAAAATAGACGCAAGCTCCTATTCGTACAAATTTCCCCACTACTAGAAGGCAAACCGCCTAACTTTAGTTTACCGAACTCTTGTAGTTATTTTTAAAATGTTTATTTATGGCCAGTTTACAGAACTCTTGTAGTTAAAACGTTTATTTATAGCCAAATTGTCTTATTTCGCTATATTTAATGTTTTAAACAGAGATAATGGCCAAAAATGAAAAATTTATCCGGCTGATGTAATTTGGAAGTGATACAACAAATTTCGCGTTTGTAGATTACAGAATATAGGATAAAAGGGTGGTTACAAACTTTTTCGCAAATCGCGGATAACCAATATATTAGCCGATCTATAAATAGATCGGCTGATAATAAATCTCAATCTACTCGCTTCCATCGGGACAGACATTGATTGGTGGACAGTCATTCAATTAGCATTGTTTAGCTACAATAATTCGCCTCCGATATGTTATCTACGGCTACAATTTGACCGATTCAAACAAATGTCAGCAACCGAAGTGCATACCCAAACCTGCTGCATGTATGTCAAAATGTAGTAAACTGTATAGTTTATACCTTTAAGCAAATAATATTTGATGTAGAACTAGTAAATTGCCAAAAATAATAGAACAGGGAAATAATTTTCCCATGGAAGCCATCTTTTCTCTAGTTGTTGTTCATCCTTCAACATAACGAAATGAAGCTTTCAAATTTACAAGATATACATGTACATATCAGATAAACACCTTCAACCGATAAAACAACCAATTTCTGAATGTGTATGATAGTTCTTTATTCATAATTGATTGATACAGCTTTGACAGTTTTATATCGCTAACATATCAAACACGCCGGATAACCGATTGCAAAAATCACGCTTCCATGCGTTACATTAAAGGTACATGCCCACTCAATAGACACAAACTGTTCTTAATAGGAATTAAATAAGTGTATAATTGTGTCACTATTCCACCAGAGTGCCCGATATACAAATATAATCATTTAGTAATATTTATTTTACTGATCATGCTGATAGTGACGCAAGGTGGTATCAGATTATTTTCATATGCAAGTGAGGCATAATATTTTTTTAATTATTTACACACATTAAAAACGTCACCTGAAAAAATAATATTTTCGACAGATTATAAAGTATGATCATTGTACATCAAAAAATGTATATAGATAATGAACAGTAATGCCCGTTAAAATTTTAAGGAAACACGGCTATCGCCCATGATATCAGTTCGGAAATGTATGTTGATATAAAATGTATCAAAATGCCAATCAATACGTAGGGTAATGGTGAATGAATGTTTATTTTGCCTGAAAATGTCCCAGATGATGTAAAGAACATTGTTGTGCCTACTGAGTGGACATGTACCTTTAAAGAGATAGGGTTAAATTGCTACCCTCGCGAGAGGTATGGAGCGGGGTAGCATTTTTGTTTCTATCGTTCCTGGTGTTTCTCCAATTAGATTACGTAGCACAACGTGTACGTCACTTACCGTAGCGATGGTTTACGCATACTTAACCCGTTGACCCCTAAATAACTGGAATGGATACCAGTCCAACCATCACAAAATGGTTTTCAGTCTTGTCTATTTATGAACACGGGGTATTTTTCTTCTAAATAAAAATATGAAAAGTACTTTCAAAAAGTGCAGATCCTGATGAGACGGCTCGGTACTCATCTGGAACTGCACTGTTTGCATAAAATCGCTATTGCGACCTTTCGGGTTCAAAGGGTTAACCCTTTCATCTGGCATTGGTAGTTCCATGCCCATTTCTTGAATATTCCATTATTCAGATAATGGACATTTCCCTAGGAGCTGAGTAATACTGACAACCACTTACAAGCCGGCTGATCTGTATCTATTGATGGCAAATCTTCATTTTATGTTATCTTCTTTGAGATAGCATATTATGTCACGCAAATTTCTATGGGGGCAGCCATATCGTGGTGCTACGCCCAAACGGCGAGTACGACCAAGAGAACAGTGCCCTGTTCCAGCTTATCATATGGCGTTTTTGGTCCGTCTTGCTTTGTATCTAAAACTCTACATATACTATTCTCTATAGTTTTCACAGTTTTGGGCTCAGTTCATGAGTGAAACTCTGGAAATACAAATCAAGATATTTCGTTCGTATGAATACAGCAGCTATAATTATCTTTAGATCTCACAGTTAGGTTGCAGTGACCAGTTAGCTGTCAGTTTCATACACCGTTTTTTTCTGGGAGTTTCAAGCAGTAATTTATTCTAGAGAAAACGTATGGATGGGAATGGGTTTGCACCATCACAGTACATTTGTAATTTTTTCCACTTAAATTTTACAACCGATTATTGGCACACTTTACAAGGCATATAATTCTGTTCACCGAGATCTCTTACAATGCTGAACTAAATTTAAACAAGAGTTCCGTAAGTCACAAAATACGCCCGTCGAATATGGGCCTGACAGCGAAGATGTAAAAATATGTTTTCGGCATAAAAATACCAAGGTGCACATCTTCAATATGTGTAGAAAACGTGTGTATAGTTTCAGATCGATCGACTGAACGGTTTCGGAGGAGTTGTGTACATGAACTGTGCGCTTTTTCTTCAGCCGATGCGGTAAAACATAATAACGTACCGTTTATTAAAAACGGTCGTATAAAAAGTGTTGTTTGCTGTTTAATTTTCAGATCGATCGACTGAACGGTTTTAGAGGAGCTGTGTACATAAACTCAGTACCCTATATACAATTGTATAGAACTAGATGGCCGCGGCCTGCATGTCGCGTCTTGGGGCGAGGCATGGACACTAAAAAAAGAAAAACTTTAACCGGACACGCGTACGTACGGACGGACGTACGCCAACGTGCCGACTATATCGCGCTTTCCGCAAGCGGGCGCGACAAAAACTTTAACCAAAAACTTTAACCAAACATTTTAAAGTCATTAGACCTTGAAATTGGGCACAGGGGCCGCACGGGAGGGGGTAGAATGAAAATATAGATGATGATAAACACCCATGTGAAGTTTCAAGGTAATGGGCAAAGCAGGTGCAGAGATATAGTACATGAACAAACTTTAACCAAAAACTTTAACCAAAAATTTCAAAGTAATTAGACCTTGACATTGGGCACAGGGGCCGCACGGGTAGGGGGTAGAATGAATATATAGATGATGATAAACACCCATGTGAAGTTTCAAGGTAATGGGCAAAGCAGTTGCAGAGATATAGTATAACGAAAAACTTTAACCAATAAACTTTAACCAAAAACTTTAACCAAAAACTTCAAAGTAATTTGACCTTGACATTGGGCACAGGGGCCGCACGGGAGTGTGGTAGAATGAAAATATAGATGATGATAAACACCAATGTGAAGTTTCAAGGTAATGGGCAAAGTAGTTGCAGAGATATAGTATAACGAAAAACTTTAACCAAAAAACTTTAACCAAAAACTTCACAGTCGGTAATTTGACCTTAGAAACGCTTTCCCAAATAAAAAGGGATTTTCCCAAAGATTCCCTTTTATACATCATAAATCAGCGTTTTGGATACAACCAAATTCCATTATTGGTACATTTTTTTTACGATTGTATGAAATATCATACATTCGTAAAGACCATATTTTAAAAAATTCCCTTCTATACAGGATACAATCAAATTCCATTATTGGTACATTTTTTTTTACGATAATCGTAAAAAAAATGTCCCAATAATGGAATTTGGTTGTATCCAAAACACTGATTTACGCTGTATAGAAGGGAATTTTTGAAAATATGGTCTTTCCGAATGTATGATATTTCATACAATCAGATTGTATGAAATATCATACATTCGGAAAGACCATATTTTCAAATCAGACCAACCATGTACATAGTTTTGGTTTGAATGAGTACCATTATCTGAATATATATACAACATGTTATGCCAATTTTGTATTCTTTTAATAAATAATACAGTTTCATACAATGAACACAAAACATTTGCGAACGTATGAAATTTCATACAATCAAACTCATTGATCGCTTTTCCATCATTGGTGATTATTTGAAATTAAGATCGAAATAAATAATACTTGACTATATACAACTTTAACTAAATCTCAGAAAACAAATATTTGCGAACGTATGAAATTTCATACAATCAACAAGAGCTGTAGGAGAACAGCATAGCTCGACTACGAGGGTTGTCGATGTACACATAGCTTGACAAACAAGGTGGCTGCGACCTGCATAAAAACCTTAACCAAGGTTGACTAAAAAACTTAACCAAGGGAAATAAAATAAGTAATTCAAGGTTAAATGTAGGTCAATGACAGATATAGGTGAAGGGTTATTGATGTACATCGCTAGGAATGAAGTTTTCCAAATATGGTTGCTGTAGGCCCAGGAGTATTCCATATACAAGCTTGACTAAAAACCTTAACCAAGGGGAAATAACTAAGTAATCCAAGGATAAAAGTAGGTAAGGTCAAATATAGGTCAAGGTCAAATATAGGTCAGGGATTATTGATGTACATCACTAGATGAAGTTGTCCAAGTATGGTTGATGTAGGCCCAGGAGTATTCCATATACAAGCTTGAATATAAACATTAACCAAGTAATTCAAGGTTAAATGTAGGTGAAGGTCAAATATAGATCAGGGGTTATTGATGTACATCCCTATGAGAAAAGGTTGTCCAAGTATGGTGTCTGTATGCACAATTGTATTCCATGTACAAGCTTGAGTAAAAACCTTAACCAAGGTTGACTAAAAACCTTAACCAAGGTGACTTAAGTAAGTAATTGAAGAGGAAATATAGGTCAAGGTGAAATATATATCAGGGGTTGTTGATGTACATCACTAACAGATGAAGTTGTCCAAGTATGGTGGGTGTAGGGCCAGTAGTATTCCATATACAAGCTTGACTAAAAACCTTAACCAAGGTTGACTAAAAACCTTAACCAAGGCGTGACGCCGACGCCGACGCCGACGCCGACGCCGACGCCGACGTCGACGCCGGGGTGACAACATAAGCTCTACTTATTCTTCGAATAGTCGAGCTAAAAACAGTCAATGAGACAGTTTTTCCATTATTGGTGATTGTATGAAATTACATACGATCGAAATAAATAATACTTGACTATATACAGCTTTAACTAAGTCTCAGAAAACAAACATTTGCGAACGTATGAAATTTCATACAATCAAAAACGGGTCAATGAGACAGTTTTTTTCCATTATTGGTGATTGTATGAAATTACATACGATCAAAATAAATAATAGTTTTTCCATTGATGATTGTATGAAATTACATACGATCGAAAAAATCATTACAGATTCCAAACTTTAAGTCTCAAATAATAAGTATTTGCGAACGTATGAAATTTCATACAATCAAATTCAGTCAAAGTGACAATTGTATGAAATTACATATGATCGAAAAAATCATAATAAATTCCAAACTTTAAGTCTCAAATAACAAGTATTTGTGAACGTATGAAATTTCGTACAATCAAACACAGTCAAAGTGACAGTTTTTCCATTGGTGATTGCATGAAATTACATACAAACAGAATAAATAGTACTGGATTCTAAAACTTTGAGTTTCAGTTAACAAGCATTTGCGAACGTATGAAATTTCATACAATCAAACACAGTCAAAGAGACAGTTTTTCCATTGGTGATTGTATGAAATTACATACAAACAGAATAAATAGTACTGGATTCTAAAACTTTGAGTTTCAGTTAACAAGCATTTGCGAACGTATGAAATTTCATACAATCAAACACAGTCAAAGAGACAGTTTTTCCATTCGTGATTGTATGAAATTAATACGATCGAAAAAAATCATAATGGATTCCAAACTTTAAGTCTCGAATAACAAGTATTTGCGAACGTATGAAATTTCATACAATCAAACAGTCAAAGTGACAGTTTTTTCATTGGTGATTGTATGAAATTACATACGATCGAAAAAATCATAATGGATTCCAAACTTTAAGTCTCAAATAACAAGTATTTGCGAACGTATGAAATTTCATACAAACAAATGTAATAGTTTTTCCATTGTGGATTGTATCAAATTACATACGATCAAAATAAATAATTTTGCACTCTGTGGCTTCAGGTAAGTGTTAATAAACTAATTGCAAATACACGTATTTCTGAGCATATGAAATTAACAAATATTACTGCAAACAGCAGTGTTCCAGTTGTTTATATAAACTTGGCGCATTGTCGGAATACGAAGTACATGTAAATCTAATGGATCAACACATATCCCGATTTTTTAAACTAAAAGTGTGATATTTCATAAAATCAACAACACAATGAACACATTTACATACAACAGGTAACTATAGATAACTATCAATCGTATGAAATGTCATACAAACAAACATAACACCGAAGTTTTTCCAAGGATGAACAGATGAAGTAGATATAATATACGAGTTAATACAACCAGCACATTGAGTAAACAAAGTAACTTTTCAAACATAAGAAATTATGTACAATCAACCAACAAAATGAACCGAAGTACATACATATATGAACAGTTAATGAAATGTTGACATTCTTATTTCCGATAATGTTTACCCGATTGTACATTTGAAAAGAAACACAGCAGACAATATTAGTTTATGTTAAGTGTATACACGTATACACATATACATGTATACACATTATGTTTCTAAACACATTTGTACTTGAATAAAACAAGTGTATCAGTATATCGGCAGTCACCGCGAAAGACCGTCGGACCTCGGACCTGGCCGACAAAAATTGACCAGGACCAGTAAATATTCTCGAAACTTCGGTCGTGTCCGATGAAATTTTCAAGTTGCTGACGAGCTCAGCCAGTGACGAATTGACAAATTCTCCTCGTCCTTTACTAGTTTAGAACATGAAGTGAAAGTCATCGAGCTGTGTTTGTTTACAACAAGAATTCCGCGGAATCAAATGTCTCGCCGTGTCCCGCCGCCTTGACCTCGAGCCTGGGCCAGAAAGCAATTTTCACTGGCCCGAACATATTATACAATTATTGACTAGTGAGCCATAGAATATCAGATTATATTCTATGGCTCACTAGTCAATAATTGTTTTAGCATATGATAATAGTCGGTATATAGCACGTACGACCTTATGCTACTAGACAAAATGGAAAAAGAATTTGAAAAAAAAATCAAGAAACGTGACCACTTTTTGTAGACTAGATGGCCGTGGCCTGCATGTCGCGCCTTGGGGCTAGGCATGGACACTAAAAAAAAGAGATATAGTAGATGGAACAAGAAATGCGTCTGTCGATCGCGGATGCCACCTGCAGCATATATGGACGGACGGACGGACGGACGGACGGACGGACGGACGGACGGACGGACGGACGAGAGCAACCAACACCCACGGACGACGACGACGGACGGAGGACGGACGGACGGACGGACGGACGGACGGACGGACGGACGACGGACGGACGGACGGACGGACGGACGGACGGACGGACGGACGGCGGACGGACGGACGACGGACGGACGGACGGGACGGAGGGCGGACGGACGCGGACGGACGGACGGACGGACGGACGGATCGGACGGGAGGACACGGAAGGACGGACGGATACGGACGGACGGACGGACGGACGGTACGGACGGACGGGACGGACGGACGGACGGGGACGGGGACGGCGGACGGACGGAGGACGGACGGACGGACGGACGACGGGGACGGACGGACGGGACGGACGGACGGACGGACGGACGGACGGTACGGACGGACGGGACGGACGGAGGACGGAACGGACGGACGGACGGTTCGACGGAAACGGAACGTTCTCGCGATAATGGTATACGATGTGACCATTTGTTCTTTAAAAAGGTGTCACATAATCGGAATTAAGTGTCACATAAATAAATTATTCGTTTTAGTTTTTTCTATTAGTTATAGTTTACTAAACCCTAACCTTATTAACAAAGTCCATCCCTAATGTGACATAGTTCACGTAACTGCCAATTCGTTGCGTGTCGACGGACGGACCGGACGGACGGACGGACGGACGGACGGAGGACGGACGGACGGACGGGACGGACGGGACGGACGTACGGACGGACGGACGGACGGACGGACGGACGGACGTTCTCGCGAATGGATACTTATGTGACCTTATTTTGTTCTTTAAAAAGGTGTCACATAAACGGAATAAGTGTCACATAAATAAATTATTCGTTAGTTTTTTTCTATTAGTTAGTTACTAACCCTAACCTTTAACAAGTCCATCCCTATGTGACATAGTCACGTAACTGCCAATTCGTGAAGCCCGGACGGACGACGGACGGACGACGACGGACGGACGGACGGACGGACGGACGGACGGACGGACGGACGTTCTCGCGAATGGATACTTATGTGACCATTTGTTCTTTAAAAAGGTGTCACATAAACGGAATAAGTGTCACATAAATAAATTATTCGTTAGTTTTTTCTATTAGTTAATGTTACTAACCCTAACCTTTAACAAGTCCATCTATGTGACATAGTCACGTAACTGCCAATTCGTGTGCCCGGACGGACGGACGGACGGACGGACGGACGGACGGACGGACGGACGGACGGACGGACGGACGGACGGACGGACGGACGGACGGACGGACGGACGGACGGACGGACGGACGTTCTCGCGAATGGATACTTATGTGACCATTTGTTCTTTAAAAAGGTGTCACATAAAACGGAATAAGTGTCACATAAATAAATTATTCGTTAGTTTTTTTCTATTAGTTATGTTACTAACCCTAACCTTTAACAAGTTCCATCTATGTGACATAGTCACGTAACTGCCAATTCGTGTGCCCGGACGGACGGACGGACGGACGGACGGACGGACGGACGGACGGACGGACGGACGGACGACGGACGTTCTCGCGAATGGATACTTATGTGACCATTTGTTCTTTAAAAAGGTGTCACATAAACGGAATAAGTGTCACATAAATAAATTATTCGTAGTTTTTTCTATTAGTTTTATGTTATAACCCTAACCTTAACAAGTCCATCCCTATGTGACATAGTCCACGTAACTGCCAATTCGAGTGCCCGGACGGACGGACGACGGACGGACGGACGGACGACGGACGGACGGACGGACGGACGTTCTCGCGAATGGATACTTATGTGAACCCATTTTGTTCTTTAAAAAGTCACATAAACGGAATAAGTGTCACATAAATAAATTATTCGTTAGTTTTTTCTATTAGTTATGTTACTAACCCTAACCTTTAACAAGTCCATCCCTATGTGACATAGTCACGTAACTGCCAATTCGTGCGCCCGGACGGACGGACGGACGGACGGACGGACGGACGGACGGACGGACGGACGGACGGACGGACGGACGGACGGACGGACGGACGGACGGGCGGACGGACGGACGGACGTTCAAACATTTGGGAGTTTTGAGATTTTTGTTATTTAAAAGATCAAAGGATTAGCTCCTAAAGATCAATGGAATTACGAGCTTACCGACTATAGCAAAGGAATCCTTTGTTACTAACCCTTACCCTAAGCTCCTAAACCCCCGATGTTGGCCCGGACGGACGGACGGACGGACGGTCCAAACACTATATGCCACCCGTTTCTTCGAAACCCGGTGGCATGAAAACTTTAACCGGACACACGGACGGACGTATGCCAAAATGCCGACTATATCGCGATTTCCGCAAGCGGGCGCGACAATGATGATAAACACCCATGTGAAGTATCAAGGTAATGGGTGAAGCAGTTACAGAGATATAGTACACAAAAAAATCAAAGTAATTTGACCTTGACATTGGGCACAGGGGCCGCACGGTTGGCAGGTAGAATGAAAATATGGATGATGATAAACACCCATGTAAAGTTTCAAGGTAATGGGCGAAGCTGTTGCAGAGATATAGTATAACGAAAAACTTTAACCAAAAAACTTTAACCAGACGTACGTTAAAAGTTAGCGTTGAAAATGGCTAAGTCAATTACGTAGAAATAATAGGTGAAGGTAAAAAAAATGGTCACATGTTGGATAGTTGTATGTGGTAGGCACCCCTTGGTTATGAAGCTGTGAAAGTTTGGTGGTCCTAGGTGGTACAGTACCAAAGAAATGGACTTAAACACGAAAACTTAAGATTGTAAACGCGAAAAGTTAACATTGACTGCGCGGAAAAAATGGGTCAAGTTCAAAAAGGTGACATGTTGGATAGTGATATGTGGTGGGCACCCCTTGGCAGGGTTGGCAATTTCCCGGGAAATAAGAGTATTTCCCAGGACGGCGGGAAATACCGGGAAATACTGGGAAATACCGGGAAATACTGGGAAATACTGGGAAATACCGGGAAATATGAATCTTGGTGGTCTTTTTCATTCCAAAATGTCAAGATGAGTCTCTATATTCCCCTATATCTACTATGGTTTATATCTGTGTAGACTGATAAGCCTACAGGTAAAACATTCTGCAATAAAAAAAAGAAATAATAAGTCTATGTTAAGTATTTGCCAACTGTCTATTTTATTGTATATGAGAACACCCCTCATTACTGTAGTAACCTGCCACTAATAAAAGCTGCTTTTGGAATTTTGAGAAAATCCCTGTTGATAACGGATAATCCATGTACAGTGTAAGTGTAATTGTTTTACAACTTGGCATGACCATATTCAGACCACCTGGGTTCTTATTATACAGTATGACACAAAAGGTGTGAGAGAAGGCTGACTTAACAGCCTGTTGTCATAGTCTGATGGTTTATTAAAGTATATTAAAGAGTAGTAGTAAGGGAGTCAAAATGATACCACTTACCGTGATATCATTTATAACCCTCTATAATACCCCCACCACCCCCGAAAAATCAAAAATTGGTTAACGAGGAAAATTGTCTCCCGACAGCAAATTTATGAATTTTTGGAGAAAATAATTTTGAGAAGAGGGAGTCAAAATGATACCACCTCCAACCAAAAGTTGGTGGTGGTATTGTAGTCCCAATTATATTGGTAATTGACTTCATTAATGCAAGTACAATAGTTTATATTCCAACACCTCATTTTTCTCCTCCGATATACCTAATTGAAACTACAGAAGATGGAAAACACATTATAGATGTAGCACAAAATAGAGGATTTAAAATGAAAGACGGCGTTATGAAAACGTACTGTCAACAAAAATTAGGACTCTCGGCATACTACAATAAAAGACGCGTGTTACCAGACGGAATACATACAGAACCTCTCTAATGATTTATTTAATTAATAATTTTGAAAAAATTAAGAAAATTAGCAATCTAAAGACTCTGACGATCCGGGGGTAGCTGGGTGTCAGAAGGCACCATAAGAAGTTCTTCGCGAACAAACCCTCGAGATGACCCATCATCCAAATAGTAGAGCACGAGCTCATCAGGTTTGGTAATAGATCGATCTAGATGATATACATTGAGAGACCACACGGGATCAGTCGCGCGGCGTCTGCCACCTTCGAGCTCTCCCGGTTGATAGAGGTACCGGACGCCAATATCTGATGGAAGCCGTTGCTCCTCTAAACCAACGGGTCGCCCGCGCGAGACGGCAGAGGGCTTGCTCGTCACCCACCCTTTTAAACTTGATAGCATCTACAGGCTTCTTACCTATCAATCTGGTCACCTCTCCGTTCAGTGCGGAGACCACGGCGGGCAGTCTGGCCACCCACTCGGTCGATCGCGAATGAGGGTCTGCAAGTTCTTTAGCGTATTGGTGTCCGAACAGTCTCTCAGCCAAGGTTCGATTGAAGCGCTCTCCACGAATCCCCTGGTTCCCGGGTGGATGTTTGACGCGGGGCCCGCGTCTGGACAGAAACGTCGTTGCTTAGGACAATAGAATGAGAGAACCGCGCCATGAACTCGCGGCCGGGATCGACCTGGAGAAGATTCGGCCATTTGAAGAGGACTCCTCTTAAATATTCGGGAGAGAGCATCGGCCACCTCCTTAGACTCTTTAGTGGCCAACGGCTCAGCCCCCTTATAACGACTCGCTACGTCAACGATTGTCAGTGCGTACTTGTACGTCTTGCGACCGACGCGATCGTGAGGGAGAAACAGGAGATCCGCTTTGTTGAACTTGGTTCGGCACCGGCACGTCGAATTTCGGGCGCGGAATATTGTGAGGCGCGGGTAAATAGATCTGCCAGATGGCCTGCTTCTTGAGCCATTCCTTGACAGCGTTTTCTGAAACCTTGGTCGCCGCCGCGAGGTTCTTTATGGCCGCGAGTCCCTTCCAGTAGCCGCGGGGGCTGTAGTACGTGTTCGCCAGCTTGCGCGTTAGGCGAACCGATAGTTTGGTATCAAGTTTGCGCGTGTTCATCGTATGTGATGTATTCTAATATATCGGACAATCTCCAACATGCCCTCGCCAGATCGTCCGGTAACTGCGTCGTTAATAATAAACCTTTGTTGGAAGTACAATTGTGATTGGGGGTTAAGTTCTGAAGGAACTTGGGAAAATCTAATTCATCCAATACCCCGGGATTGGTGGAGGAATCTAATATCCGCTTTTGCGAAAAGGGTGGCCGCTTTTTCGTCCTCGCGCCAGGTCTCGAGAGAATCTCGGGCCAGACGAATCATACTCTTTGCACCAGCTATACGGTGTTTAAGGGCCGTGTAGCCCACATCGATCATAGCAAAATAAAGTTCGTCAACTGACATCGTTCTATATATATATATATATATTTATAAAAAAATTTATTTAAAATAATTATTAATTTTGTAAAAATTATTAATTAATTTAAAATCTCCATTGGATATAGTAGCCGACGATACCCACCACACCCATTCCCACGACGTTGAACGCGGTCTCGCGGTCTTTTTGGGGCTCTGAAGGTACATAGAAATCTGAAAGTTGGGGCTCGCGATCCAGTCCCAATTTCATTGGATCGAGACTTTTCTGCGGATATGCCAGCGCATACTCGCGGTTGGCTTCTTCAACGTTCTGAAAAGTTTGTGCGGCGTGATTTTCGCGGCGAAGCTCTTCGTTGACCCAGTCCAGATGGCGGTTCGTTTTTTCGACCAAGCTTCCTTTGCGCTATTGAGTTGTTCTACAGCTAAATCGTGACGCTTGCGCTCCTCATCCACGTTCGAGCTTCTCATTTTCGAGAACATAAAGTTGCTACCGCTGAACGCCAATGCGTTTACAAGCGCACCACCTACTATTACTGCGATTGAAGCCATTTATTTCCATATATTAACGGGTAGAACTCCAGCTTTAACTACATAATCTCGGGTCCAAACTGCGGCCGCTACATCTAAGGTCGCGAGCCCTGTGTCTCTCACAGTAAAGTCCAATTTGGGAGCGGACCCTCCTAGGGCCATCTTTGATAGTCGAGCATACCCGATACTGAAACCCGATATCACCACGGCGTGATAAAGCGCATTCACTAACATTTTACCATCTTGTTCAGCCATTGTTAATAATTATAATTATTGCATATAAAAGGGGTCGCGATGAATGTTTAAATGGGGCGCATCCAATCGCGATTGGTGTTTCGTAACTGTTTTTGGATGAATTGATGTTTTCTCGATAAGGATTGGTGTAATAGGGGGTATTTCCACACGCACAGGGCACCAACAGCTGCCAGACCACCACCAACAACCCAACTCCAATTCGTGAATTGGGGTTCAATCGGATTCGCCCAAACTCGATTGGGTGTTGAGTGTGCTTCCAATTCGTGAATTGGGGGTGTTGTTGTACTCAACACTGTTGAACCTGATTGCTCTGTCTTCAGATGTTTTTTCTCCGTCCCCAATTGCAATGACTGTTTAGCCTCTAGAAGCTCGGCGAGTATTTTATCTTGTCCCCAATTCCAATCGCGATTGGGTTGGAGGATCAATCGGAGTTGGAAGTGATGCAATCGGGTTCGATTGGGTTGGAGCAATCCCCAACGCTGGTGGAGATTGCTGTTCCGTCACTCTCGCAGGTGTGTCTTGTGTCATCATTTATGATATTAATATTAGGGCTTATAGTTCGTGGGTATATATGTCCAAATTGACAGTGTTCACCCGTGGTCAACGCGGTTGTCAGCGGAGCTAAGTACATTCCAAACTTGTGATAAATTGAGCAGCAGGCTGTTCTAAGAGTGTGACCTATAAAATGGTCAGTCTCTAGATCGTCAATCAATCCGCGGTATTTGGTATAGGAAGAAGTATACTAACGGCGGTTGCGTACAAATGAATAGCCGCCGATCCAAGAGTTTTTGTCATCTCCGCACCTAACCTAGATTCGTATCGCGCATACATTTTATCGATCTCCGCATCTGACATCTTATCCACATGAGAGACGCCTACCGAGATAATGCTCCGATTGTCCCCAAGCAACCAGCGCAGCTAGGCGCTCTCGTCGCGCCGCATTTTAATTTTCATTCGGAGTAGTTGCACTCAACCCAATACCAACCGCCGTTGGAGTTGGAGTTGATCCCGATTGCTCTGTCGGAGTTGATGTTTCATTATCTTTCAGGGTGTTGGCAGTCGGATTTGAGGTTTCTTCCATTAGCTGATCGAGAAGTTCGTCGCAGTTCATTATTTCTAATTTTCTTAAAATTAATTTAACTATTCTAACAAGTCTCATCACTTTAACATATTGCAAAGCGCACCACCCGATACTTATGATCACCATTATGCTCGCAACAAAGCTCGCTGCGGAGCACCAAATTGTTAACATTGTTAACCATTGTTCAGCATTTGTTCAACATTTGTTAAGCATTTGTTCAGCATTGTTCAGCATTGTTCAGCAATTGCTAAGCATTGTTAAGTATTTACTCGGCAATTACTAAACGAGCGTTAAGTAATTGCTAATTAATTATAAAATTAATTAATTGATTACTTCGTAAGCAGTTGGTTGATCAGTCTTTAGCAGAAGCTTTGCGTGCTTAGTTTCCGAAAGCATCTGTCGAACCTCCAGGCGCTCCTCGCGCGTTGGGATAACGTCATTCTCTCGAAGACAGTCATCGAATGAGTCTCGGTCCTTGCAGTGAAAGAGGGCGACCCATTTCGTTTGCTCGCGCAGATCCTTGAGGACGACGTTGTACTTTTGAGTGGATATCCATACGCTTTGCCTAGCATGGCGGCCAGAAAATGCGAGCTCGGAGAGCATGTCCGTCTTTTTGGTCATCGCCGCCTTGGCCGAGCAATCGTCAATCACGTATAGGGTGGGCTCACCCTGGAATCTTTGGTATAAACCACGCAGCCAATCGTGAAGCCTATCACCGGGGTCAATAACGTATACCTCAGGGTCGGTCCATATCCACGGGCGCCGCTGATAAGTATCGTTGTGCTGCACAGTGGGACACAGGATCACAATGTGACGAAAGGCATCGCGGTAGGAGCCCTCGAGCAAGTCGAGGATGAAAACCGTTTTTCCACATCCTGTCTGCCAACATATTATGGCAGAGTTGGCATCTCCAATCGTGAATTGGTATTGATAGCTAATTTTCTTATTTGTTCAAAATTATTAATGAATAAATCGTTAGATGATTTTTTTATTAAATCAGTAGACTGCTGAGACGTATCGACCATCTTCGATGTTGAGTTGTGCGTCTGTAATTATATATAAGTACACGTTCAATGGCCGATTTCCATCCGCCTCTTTGGTTATCTGGATCGTCACACCCTCACTAGCGTTCTCAACTTGGCGTCCGCTGCCGTGTATTTGGTCGTCGTCGCTGGATCGCATGTCTAGCCATAACGCGTATTTGGTATTCAGGAACTCCGCGAGGGAGACGGCCGAGAGATGCAGGTCTTTGGCAACTGCTGCAACCTCCGGAGAGCGCTTAGACCCGGCAGCAAACTGCTTTCTTACTTCATCCCACTGCTGCTGCGCGCGAAGACCCGCGCTGTAGAGTTGATTGGGTACTCCCTCGATCGTCACCTCTACCTTCGTGATTTTGGGGTTATAGAATTTGTCGGTTTTTCTAACCGCGAGCGCTAACCGAGCCTCCTCGAACAACATCAGTATACCTTTCATCGAGCGGGCGGGTACGTTGACATTAATATTCCACAATGTGTCGCCTTTGTCTTTCGTCATCTTGCGATGGCGAAGAACTCGGTCGTAAAGTATGGCAACGCGCCCGGCGTACTGGGTTCTGGTCAATCGCGCGAGTTCGGGCATCGTGACCATGTCGTACTCCAGCGAAACATTATCGATCGTATACCCACCCCAAGCAGCGGTTTCGACACGCTGTAATTAGGGGTGTAAAATTATTTGAAATATCACTTGCCCTTAAGGTCTAGTAGATGCAAAATCTTACTCGCCCTCACTGGTTTGCCACTCGCCCTTATATTTTATACAGATATTTCAATATTCACTATGTTCGCCTTTAGTAGGCTATATAATGCTACTGTACATGTATGTTATTTATAGTAATATTTCCAAACAGTGTAGATATCATCAGGATCTGCACTGTTTGCAAGCATTGTTCATATTTTGTCAAAGAAAAACATCCCATTTTTATAATTGGACTGATCTGAAAATCATTTTCTAACGAAAATCAAGCGATCCGTCTCATCGGAATGCTGTGCAGTTTGGAGAAAATTATATTTTCGCATGTGCTAACTCTGGCTGTCTGATAGCAATATTGAGTGTTTACACCAGAAGCGAACATTGACGTTACAGAATGTGATAAATTAATTATGGGCGAGTTTAAATCGCGGACAACAGGCGGCCCAGGCCCGGCGACCATCCCATAAATCGAGACACTTGCGCGATAACTCGCTGCACTAACTTAAGTGAAGATGAAACCGTGGCTGCGATGTCTTGCCAGACATATGTGACGGAGAATTTGCGTATTTTCCATTTATATTGTACATAGGTAAGTATTGATAAAATTTCGATTCACGCCGCTTGAGCCGCGATTTAAACCCGTCCATACTTAGAATTGTTCCGGTTGGCGCAAACGCTTTTATTCAATTCAAAGCATTTATGAAATGATCAATGGTATTTGATAAATAAACGGGTTCAATAAACAGAGAACGGTGCATAACTATATTCTTTTTGTATTCAGCATAACTATATATTTTTTGTATTCAGCTGGATGATCCAAAATTCACTCGACCCGTCGGACGACCGTCTACACAAAGCTACTCGACCGAGACGATGACCAAGTCGCCATGGCGAGCGGTCGAGTGGAATTTTACACCCCTGTGTGTTGTTCTGAGTACATAACTATAATTACATTTCATTACATTGCACTACATAAGAGTTATGACGTAGTTGTATTTGTAAATGTGCGTTTAAGGCAAGACGAAATAATGCTGTTTTTATACGTATGATGCTCAAATTACATATACATAGTGAAGTAAGTTATACTTTATAAACCATATATGCATGCCCGCCGCGTGTTTTCCCTAGCAAGGTTTAGGAGGGCGCTGCGCCCTGCCCGGTTTACAGCCGGCAAAACCCCGCCCTGCTGCCCTAAAATCCAAATATACCCGCCCCGCTACGCCCAAATTACAAAACCTGTGACCTAGTTTTGTCTGTATAAACTTACACGTAATCGCTAACAAATCCCAGAATATGAAAATCAATTCCCACCTCACATGGCTCGCGCCCCGCGGAGAGATAAAACGAGATGGCACCTGGGCCCAGTATAGCGTGTATGATTTATATGAAACTGAATCAATACTGGTTTAGAGCGGCATGTTAATTTTGTCCTGTCATAAAGCTGGTCTGAACACGGTCAGGCTCAAGAGAAAACATGCCAGGGCTGTAAGTAATTAGCGAATTAGCGAAAATATTCTGCGGCGATCGATGGTTATTGATTTATTTTATGTATGTTAACGTTTTCGTCTCACTGCGTCGACAGGCCAAGACACCTAACTTTAGAGAAATAAATGCACGGGGTGGAAATGGAATTTAAGGTTCTTAATTATTGAATGGGATGGACATACTATGAAGGTATGTTTGATTCCCAAGGCGATGTTTGAACGGTTCCACAACCTCCAGATTGGAAGTCGGTGTTCTAAGCCCTAGGCCACAACCCATACCTTATAAACGAAGGAAAGAAATGCTCCTAACGAGCGACAATACGTACTTAGAATAACAGCTGACGTAACGCGCGGTAAACTGAAATGGCCTAGTGACAATTGACATTTACGTTTTGCAACAAGATTCGATCGTATTTCCTCGCCACCATATGAAACCCGACTCGAGAAACACAAATTAAGTTGTGGATTTCTGAATTTGTCAATTGTTTGTACGGTCTAAGAAATCAAACAAATGTGACAATTCTTTTTACAAAATATTAGAATCGTCTAAGGAGACAATTCTCATGTGTTGTCAAAACATGTTTTATTAAGACATCGGACAAATGTGAAAAGAAATCCCGAATACATTGATATTTCTTTACAAAAACATATTTTGACAAAATTTGAGAATCGTCTTAGGAAATGATTCTCATGTGCTGTCAACTCTTGGTTTTATCAAGAAATCAAACGAATGTGAAAATGCACAAGCTAATGCGTAATTATCAATTCATCGGCGATGCGATGACGTGAGCGACTACATAGCGTGGTTTTGGTATGTTTGTTTCCACCAAATTCTAAAGTTCAGTCACGCTTTGCACGTGAAACTGGATTACAGACTGATGATTGTAAACACCATCAGGTGTGCAGCTAGACCGAAAATGATATGTCGCAAATGTGCTAATTGGGGATGGGTGTGTACGGCCATATTTTGTTTTATGTTACAAAGCATGCTAGTTCGAATTGCATTCTACATGTAATGTATGCGCAAAACTCAATTTCAACACGCATGCATTCTACACACACATAACAGTGGCGTAGCCAGGCATACGCACATACGCGCGTGCGTACCAGAAAAAAAAAAGAATTAAGAACAGAAAGGCTTATTTTTCGAAATATCGTGATCGACCCGTGCGCCGCTGTTTTTCGAGTTTTTTTTAATTCTCTAAATTGGGGTAATATATCTGAGACTTAGACATTTAATTGATCAAGATTTGTTTTGTCCAGCGTCGATTAGTGAACCTGAACTTGTTGGAGGCTATGATTACGATGGCACGTGCCTGGTATGTCCACCGACAAATACTTTTCACACATTTGTATCACGTCATACAGCGAATACCGTATTGGCATGTCCACCGACAATTTATTTTCACACATTTGTATCACGTTATGACGCTAGCACCGTCTTGTAAAAACAATACCCCGAATTAGTGGTTCACAAAGCACAATGTTCAGCCCATAATGTGTGAAACTCGTCGCCTCCGCATCGAAACTGCAGACGTGTGCCGCCGATATGCACGATGATCGTTATTTGTCAGTAATTGACATTTACTGAGTAATCCTCAAGGACGCTTTTAAATACGACTGCAAACTAGCCATTGTCATTAAACCAAACAGCACTTTTCAGCGCCAACCAAATAGTCATGAAAGAAATCCTTACAAATTGTTCTCTGTTCGTGTGGCAGTAGAGAGATTGGGGCGAAAAGTAAGCGCCTGAAAAGCGGAGATGAAACAACAACGACAACAACAAATTTGATAAATTTGTTTATTATTATGATTATTACCACTAGATCTATGTCAGTATATGCTTTGACATTTGACAAAGGTGAGTGCTAGTTGCAATAGGAACAATGCAGAAATAAATGCAATTCAAAATTTCCGGGGAAGCATGCCTCCGGACCCATCTAGTGTGCCACCCACCCAATAATTATATAACTGTTGGTTATTTCATTAAAATATAGGACAAAATGAGAGTCATAGTATGTGCTCAGACTTTGCTGAGCATGCAGGAAATGGCGTTTCAGACCACTTTGATTTCAAAATTTTCCGGGGGGGCATGCTCCCGGACCCCCCTAGCAATCTCCGGCCCTTCGGGCCCTCGAAACTCCCCCCCCCAATAATTATCGTCTTCCGCCGCGCCTGAAGTGCCCTTTTTTCGCCTAGCACCCTGCCCCTTTTTCATCCTGAGGGAAACAATACATGTGACACAAGTATTAATTCGTAAAAAGGGTTCTACTCAGCAATTTCATGGATAAATTGAGATGTTTACTCTGGATCGCCAGTTCTTCTTACATTGCCCGGTGTCAGTATAGTTTCCTTCATTTTTACTATGCAGCGTGGTGTAGCGAATAGGACAACATGTTGCCTATAAAGCGGAATATGTGCAGTTACCCTGTGTGATGCGTTGCATAGGCGAGTTCCAATTGTCTACATCGCGTTGCTTTTCGTTACAATGGTGGCGAATGGGAGTACTTTCTAAGTACTATTATATTTACACCCGGGTACTTTTAAATTGTTTTATACATTGTTTAGAAATGTGTTAAATATATACAAACAATAATAGACCATCGAAGACATGCTAGAATCGCCTGTGTAGAAAGTGTACCATAATCAACAGTTAGAGTACAAATCAGATCAGAGTTGCTACTCTGCAGGAGAAACCTATGGAGTGCACCATAGCTCTTGGTACGGACGATACGGGACTATTCTGCAGAGTTATTTCCCGCAATTAGGGCAAAACGACCTGGGGTGCGAACAAGATTAAGCAATTTAAGGATTTACTAGACGATTGTGCCACCAATAATAATTATTGTCGCAACAATGTTTACGCCATTAAGAGCCTGAAGATGTCCCTCAAAAGACATCACATAACAGTATCCGATAACTGGTCTCCGACGACTACTGGGCTTATATTCATCATTCGTAAGCGTGCTTATTTTTCTTATAAATGGACAAATTGGCGCATCGTGGGCAGGTACTGAACACAAATTATAAATAAAATTACAAACACAGATCAGCTGGATATGGTTAAATCCGCAACGTGTCAAGATTCGTCGGTGGGAAACAGAAATAAATCCCAAACAGACAAATTTCCCGTTGGTGATTCCATGGACAAGGTAGATAACTCTTGCAAACATCTCAAACGGCACCAGTCCTAAACGGACCCAGTAAAATATTCATATCAAAACGGCCCCAGTGCTGCACTTCCCCATATCTACACTTGTCCCGGTAACAATATATTAAATCCAAGCAAAATAATTTTAGTTTGTAAATAATAAAATCATCTTGCAAACAATTTTACAAAAGTTTGTTACTGAATAGTAATTTCATTGTATAATATAACAATAAATATTCAAGATCATTTGATCTGACAATGGAAAAAAATATTTGACTTATATATGTGACTTTTTATTACTTTTTGTGGGATGGCAGTACAGGATAAATTGATTTGTTATTAATAAAATATAGTATGTAAGCAGAATACTGTGATACAGATCATCGAAATTGGGGGGAAAATGAATGACCAACTGCATGTTGATGTAATTTACACAAGATATGAAATGATTTAGGAAAATCTCATATGCGATAAGATGGTTTTCAATCACATAAACCCATTTGTATTGAATAACGGTTTTCATTTTATATACGTCTGATATTTATCTGTGAAAACAAAAAATTATATACGTAACTGAATTTTTCCCGAAATAACGTTGATGCCCTCGGGAACGTTTCACTTCACCGGCCGCTAAGGCAGTACATGCATATTATAATCAGCGAAACATCCGCATATTCACCGAGCGGCATACTCTGACATGAGGTGTTGACATATACAACTCTTATTTGATTATCTCCAAATCTCCGAGAACACAAAAACCGACATTTGTGGAATTTAATAAGTTTCGGGCGATGTGAGCCCGCAGACATTAATTGAATTCGCATGACTCCACACGACTGGCACGCGTATGTATACACAGTTACTAATTGGTTATGATAAATACGTACTTTATATGGCGCGTGACACATATACAATTATATACATATACAATTAAACAACTTCAAACACGTTAATTAACCGTATGGTGGTGTTCTGAGAAGTGTGGTTAATTGCATTTGCGACCGGATTAGACCCGTAACATGATCTACACTGTTCAGTATACATTTATTGAAACACCCGTCTTGTTTTTCACAAATAGTTTCGACTGTTATATCGCTGCGTGGAGTATGCAAGCAACTACAATTGCCACATACATGATAAAGCCTATATGCCATAAGCCTGGTTCATAAGTACACTGTATTCTATAATTTGCTACTAGTTGGGTTATATCATGTGACATCATTGACCAATTACTGTCCAGTGGGGTGAAATATGGTTTTTGCTGAACAGCCAATCATATTAGGCCGCACTTAATTGCTAGGTGATCCAGTAACACTGGCAAGACTGACACATTTGAATGTATCCATAGCAATCGCATGCAAACATTACTTCGTTTTAACAGGTGAAGTAAACTGTTAGCTGAAACTAAAATTATATGATCAGCATAGACTCAGCCAGATCAGCTGCCAAAGACTTCCAAGTTCATGAACAGGAAAAACAATAATTCTCAGATAAAATTCGGCAAGGTTTTATTATTTTTAGCAGAATATGTTGATTATTTCATTATTTCGTTTCAACTCAAATTCTGTGATATTTTGTAAACAATGCCATGTCATGTTTACTAACATACTTTGTTCATTTGTCCATGAAGGTATAAATGTGTCACATATTTCCGCAGCCAACTGCAATGTATTCAAACATTCCCTCAATTGTCCATGAGCCTGATCCAAATGATATATTATTATATGATGTATAAGTAATTAGTAAGTAAATTTACGACCAGTGTAATGACTGATCAAGTGACATCCCCTACGAGTGATAAACATCTAGTGTGTGTTAGAAGCGTGCAATGTGATTAAATGGCTGAATGTAAATCAGTGTATATCTTGATAATACCACGCGAATGCGCATGCTACTCTGAGTCTATAATGGTTGCAAAATCATTTAGCCAATTTATCCCATCAAAAATACCTTTTATGACATTTATCATTATCCAACATCCCAGAGGCTGTCTCTGACATGAGGTGTTAACAATGCAATCCAAATTGTATTATTTGCAGCGGAATCAAACGAGAACCCGGCATGTGTAGAATTTGTTGTTTTAAGGATTATAAACGGGGACATTGTTAATTGCCAGCGGACGTTAACTGGACTTGCATGACTGCATACGACTGGAACGCGTATATTCAGTTGTTAATGTGGTACATTTAGCGACTTATTTGGCAAATTCAAACACTTTAACCGCAGGAGGGGGTAGGGGCTGACATTTACTTACCAGCTGTATATGTCAGAAAGTGGCTCATTGCATTTGCGACCTGTTATAAGGCTGTTAGCAAACAGGCACATAAACTTGCCACATAATTATAACATAAGCCATCATTTTAATTACAGCATCAGTCTAATGCCGCAGCTGACAAAAAGAAAGCTTGTCAGATATTGCACATGCCATCGATCGGACCAGATGGGTTCAATTAAGTAATTTAGTCACTGAACAAAAACTACATATTGAATCTGAGTGTGAACATTGACTTGTTGTGTATGCCTTAATATTTATTTGCATAGTATGATTTTGTCAGTAAGCTGATTGCGTTAAATGGCATAATTTAAATTTCAGCTAGTAGATTTGCATATCGACTTCCCGCTAACAAATGAGGGCATTTGTAATAAAACAATTTATTCTGATCCCCATGTACCCTAAATCGTCGCATTAAACCCATTGATTAAATGGATATAGGCCGGTCATATACGCATTATATTTAAAATGACAACTATTACGTCCAAGTTTCAAATTGTGTTGATTATGATGTAATAAAACATTTTCAAAAGACAAACATGTTTTAATTTCATATACCTATATGAAGCTTTACAAACGCAACTTAAATTTACTGCTAATTAACGTATGCTTTCAGCATACAGAGACTATATATGGGTTCACATGTGTACATGTCCCACACAACAAGACAACATGACACCGTTAAAAATACCACCCGCTATTTCTAATCCATAGCTCATCAAACAAAAATCGCGTTATATATATATATGGGCCGCGCTCTGTGAAAACCAGCCTTAATGACAACGTCATGAAAGCCTGAAAATGACGTCGCAAAGTTACGCTTAAATTTACCAACGTCACGTCGGATTTTGACACTTGAAATCGTTACGTCATTGCAATAAGTTGTCCTATTTATAGCCGTACGCTT
Source organism: Conchocele bisecta (assembly GCA_029237695.1). Taxonomy (NCBI): domain Eukaryota; kingdom Metazoa; phylum Mollusca; class Bivalvia; order Lucinida; family Thyasiridae; genus Conchocele; species Conchocele bisecta. Next base: position 26,399,813 of record CM055276.1, read on the forward strand.
TACTAATTGTGGCTCACAAATACGTTAATGTTGGATACGTGTGGCATAATTGTACAGTTGTTTTCATAGTGGTTCAGAAAGTTGTCTTTTTTTCGGTTTCCTTCAAGGAAACACGTAGTGATTTTGTCGATTATTTTACAAATGGACATATTATTACAAATGATTTTATACAAATGGGCATATTATTACAAATGATTTTTATAATATATATGGACGACTTGTGCCCTGACATTTGAAACTAAATAACCATACGACCGGTATTTTTTAGATAACACATCACAAAATCAGTATTATGTAATCATATTGCGAATATTTCTTTTAAACTTTATTTATAATTAGTTATACAACACTTACAAACAAACGCGGGAACAAGTGTAGTCGGCGTAGACGGAGGCGTTTGTATGTTTCTATTTTGGGTTGAAACCGAAATACTCAAAGAAAACAAACTTATACTGTCTGGCGACCACCATCAGATATACATGTACTTACAAACTGAGGATCGAACCCGGGGTACATGTGTGCGCTCTTTACTAATTGTGCTAAACAGTCCTGTTCAGATTACGTGGAAGTGTGCCCGCAAACGTTACTTTTATTAACGAAACTGTAAACAGTTGGCTCATTAACTGGGACACCTATTCTGGATAAAAATGGTCACGAATAAAACTGGGCACAGGGCTTAATACGTTTAATTTATTGTTTCGCCTGTCGAATGTTTCGAAAATCAACACAAACAATTTTGGAAATTTTCAGAAGAATAAGCGTATCATACATATAAAATTATGGTAGTGCCAAATATACACGGCTCCTGGCATATCGCATCATGGTGACACTGGGCCAAACATGTTTTAGTATTTAGTGTGTTGGTATTGTGTCACATGCATTCTTACTGCGAACATAAATGTAGCCGCCAGGGACGTAGCCTACTGACTTGTATATGTATCTGCTACCACTTACATGTACCTTAAACAAATCACATTGAATCAGCAGTACGATTGCCGTTTGATAACAATGTAAATATTCTTTAAGATTACCACTTGTAAATATGGTTATATGAATGTATAGCAATTTTACTAGTATAATTGCAATCATTGCAGACACTGATCAGACTGCACAGATGCACAGATCTCCAACATTTACACATTTAAGAAGTCCGACTTAGTCAGATCGTTGTTAATTTACTTACTACATGTGCATTGTATAAACAATGTACGTCTGTGTGCTTTGTTTTTTTTTATCAAAGGGCCGTTTTAGTCGGAGGCGTGTAAATAATATAAAGCAAATACACACACATTCCAGATTTGCAGATTAAACGCGTCTAAACAAATGTCGCAGGCTGTGGAGCCTCATTCCAACCAAATCTATTTTGTGATCGGGTCAAATTTAGTGTATTATGGCGGTTACAGTCTTCCTCTTTGCGTGCTCGGTGTAAGTGATTGCAACACGGATTACATTCTCGAGGAAAACGTTGAGGACACCACCCGTGTCTCTTCGTAGATCAGGAGATTCGCTTCACACCACCTCGGCGAGCCAAACGGCGGATAGCTGGCTTTGTGATACCCTGGATGTTGTCACGCAACACATTCCTGCTGGATGTTATCACGCAACACATTCCTGTGGCGTTTAGCGCCCCTTTTCCGAGTCATTTTTCTCCCTTACATCTCCACATTTTCCCGACATTGATGTATACATATTGCAGGTTTATGAAAACAATAATTTGTCAAATGGTAAACCCATTATCAAAAATTCCAACCCACACAAATATAAAAATACACAGTAAGGGATAAATTTGCTCTGAATGTTCTGTTGACCACTTTCGATTTTAACAACTATGCATTCTATTTTCTAAATAAATACGTATGCTGTCGCGCGGATATCACTCATGAAAATAACAAATGTATGAAGGAATCTGCATAGAACGGTTGATAAATGCGAACATAAAATTTTAAGAAAACTTACAAAAGGAAATCAGTACCGGCAGTAAATTCATAGACAGGGTCAAGACGGGTATCCCGCACAATAACTGTTTAAGAGGAATATCTTCCCTCAGTGTGTAGGGGTTGGGAGGGGGGGGGGGTGCAGTGGCGGCGGTGGGCAGCCGAGGGAGTGGGAGTCAGCGCAGGATTTTCCCGTAGACCTCCTACCTGCTAGTACGATGTACATGTACACAAGACCGTCCGACAGTCTTATTGGCTACACAGGAAAACGTTCCTCCCGCTTTCTGAGATGTAAATTTAATTCCGAGAGTCGGGTATGGACAGTCGATTTTTCATTTGTTTAAAACTCCCAGGGGTGTCTGACTACCCTCTATACACCATCGGGCGCTGAAGTCATTGATATGTGCAGCCATATAGGCCTATCCAAATTCTAACCAAATTCAGGCCATTCATTTCTACAGAATTAGTCACAGATTTTTTTTTCAATTTCAAACACCTGGAATGTCGTTTAGTTGTTTGTGTTTGGTCCTTGATGAGTGACGTAATGTTTACATCAATACAACACAATTAACTGTTACGTACATAACGTCAATTAAATTCTGAACTCAATTCTCAAATAATCACAATGTATCTTTCTGACGGTACATGCATAATCCGTGATAGTTGGCTATAGTAGCAAATTACGAGGTCACATGTCGGCTAATTATAGATTTAAAATCGATAGTGGTGCGTTTTGGTTTGTTCACTACATGTACATGTCATAGTTTTATTCTGTTCGATGTTTGATAGTATTCATAGTAACAGTTGTAGATCATTTAGTAAAACCTATCAGCAAATACAGTTTACAGCAAGCACAGTCAATGAGTCTATGAACACGCATTTCTACTGTAGGCTGTTGTGTTGCATTGTACAGACGTCAGCGTTTCAATAACGTCATTTTCTCGATGACGTTACTTTTTTTCTTTGCGTGATTGACATGATGCTACAAAAAGTGAGATAAAACAAAAACAAAGAAACATATTTGCATTTTCTTTTCAGCATATTGTTTGTGAAAGGTGTCCGCATCCAAAAATGTAAAAAAGTGCAAATCGAACATTTTGTCATTAAGGCCGGTTTTCACAGAGCGCGGCCCATATATATATATGGGCCGCGCTCTGTGAAAACCGGCGTTAATGACAAAATTTTCGATTTGCCTTTTTTTAAATTTTCTGATGCGGACACCTTTCAAAAACAATATTTTGAAAAGAAAGTGCAATTATGTATAATAGTTCTTGTTTTATCTCACTTGTTGTAGCACCATGTGAGTCACGCCCGAAAAAAAAACGTACATCGAGAAAATGACGTTATTGAAACGGCGACGTTTGTACAATACAACTCAACAGCCTACAGTAGAAATGAGTGTTCATAGACTCATTGATTGTGCTTGCTGTAAACTGTATTTGCTGATAAGTTACACTAAATGTATCTACAAGTGTTAGTATGTATACTATCAAACATTCATCAGAATAAAACTATGATATGTACATGTAGTGAACAAAACAAACGCACAATTATCGATTTTAAATCTATAATTAGCCGACCTGTGGCTTATTAATTTGCCACCATCGCCATAATAGATTCATATACGTGTGTCGTCAGAAAGATACATTGTAATTATTTCAAAATTGACGTCATGTACAGTTAATTGTGACGTCATTTATTGATTTAGACAATGCGTCACCAAATACCAAAAAAAATAAACGGCATTCCTGGTTTTGGAAATTGTAAATTATATGCACATCGTATCGGTGATTGAAGCAAATGCATTATATTTCTGTAGAAATGAATGACCAGAATCTGGATAGGCTTATGGCTGCACATATCAATGACTTCAGCGCCCGATGGGGTCTAGAGGGTAGTCGACACCCCCGGGCATTTTTAAACAAAATAAAAATCGACTGTCCATTCCCCGACTCTCGGAATTAAATTTACATCTCAGAAAGCGGGAAGAACATTTTCCTGTGTAGCCAATATGACTGACGGGCGGGCTAATGTACGTGTACCCCGTACTAGCAGGTAGCAGGTCTATGAGAAAATGCTGCGCGCTGACCCCCGCTCCCTCGTCTGGCCACACCGCCACTGCCGGGAAAATGTGGAGATGTAACATACATGGTTGTATAATTGTTACATGTCCCGGTACAAATACCGGCAGTATATTCTCTCGTCGGGAATAATTATTTTGAAAATGAAATGGGATGTAAATATCAAACATATTCCGGAAGGCATACTGCTGGACCCACCTAGCAGTCTCCCCAGTCTCTCGACGAACAAACGGTGCTAGTTCGAAAGTATAGTAAACTATTTCAATTAAGAAGTCCCCCCACCCTAACCTGAAATCCTGGATCCGCCCCTGAAGAGCACCATGGCGTACGTACATGTATTTTGCATAACTGCACACTATAACACAGTCTTTTTTTTGTTGAAATGACACTCTGACACCCTGCGACTATTGTTCGAAGCGGCTCATTTGAATTTAGACGCGTTTAATGTGTTCATGTGCGTTTGCTTTATATTATTTACACGCCTCCGACTAGCAATGCCCTTTGATAACAAACAAAGCATGCAGACGTGCATTATTTAGTACAATGTAGTATAATGTAAGAAAATTAACAACAATCTGGCAAAGTCGGACTTCTTAGATGTGTAAATTTTGGAGACCTGTGCATCTGTGCAATTTGATCAGTGTCTGCAATTATTGCAAATATACTAGTAAAATTACTATACATTCATATAACCATATTTACAAGTGGTCATTTTAAAGAATATTTACATTGTTATCAAACGGCAATCGTACGTCTGATTCAATGTGATATTTTTGAAAGTCGCTAAATATTACGTGACACCGTACAGGTAAGTGGTAGCAGATACAGATACAAATCAGTAGGCTACGTCCTTGGTGGCTACAATTATGTATTACAATTATCATGATTATTTTGTCGCAGTAAATATGCATGTAACACAATACCAACACACTAAATACTAAAACATGTTTGGCCCAGTGTCACCATGATGCGATATGCCAGGAGCTGCGTATATTTTGGCACTATCATAATTATATATATACTGTAGTCAAGTTGTCCGTCCGTCCGTCCGCCGTCCGTCCGTCAGTGCGTGCGTCCGTAAGCTTAACATCAGAGAAATATTGTTATAACTTCTATTTACTTCATCTAAAATGCTTAATATTTCATACATGCATTCCTGTAAGGCTCTACTAACATGCTGTGCCAAATACACGACCGTCCAACCCCCGCTGATTCCAAGGTCAAGGTCACATACTTAGTCTGTTTACAAAACTTAACATCAGAGAAATATTGTTATAGCTTCTATTTCCTTCGTCTAAAATGCTTAAAGTTTCACACATGCATTTCTGTAAGGCTCTACTACCATGTTGTGCCAAATCCACGACCGTCTAACCCCCGCTGGTCCCAAGGTCAAGGTCAAATACTTGGTCGCTTTACAAAACTTTACATCAGACAAATAAGTTATAACTTCTTTCTATTTCCTTCATGGAACATTCTTAATATTTCACTCGTCCATTCCTCTAAGGTTGTACTATCATGCTGTGACAAATCTACGACCGTCCAATCCCCCGCTGATCCCAAGATCAAGGTCACATAGGTAGTCTCTACAAAACTTAACATCAGAGAAATATGTTATAACTTCTATTTCTTTCATCGAACATTCTTAATAGTTCATGCATGCATTCCTCTAAGGCTCTACTATCATGCTGTGACAAATTCCCGCTGATCTCGAGGTCCTGGTCACATAGTTAGTCTCTTTACAAAACTTAACACAGAGAAATCTGTTATTACTTCTATTTCCTTGCTCGGATCTGCTTCACATTTCACACACGCATTGCTCCAATGGACCTCTACCACCCTGTCACAAATTCACGTTCATGCCGCTCCCGTTAAGCCCAGAGTCAAGGTCACAAGCCCACGCACTTGGAAAGTTTTACATATTTTAGGGGTACATGGGCCCACGTGGGGGGTATTCCGTAAGCCTCGCTTACTGACCGATCTAGTTATACATCTGTGATACGCTTATTTTTCTGAAAATTCCAAATCGTATTTTTATTTGGATTTTTGAAACATTCGACATGCGAAACAGTTAGTTAAACGAATTAAGCCCTGTGCCCAGTTCTATTTGTTAATAATACTGATTCTGTGATGGTGTTATCTAAACATTACCGGTTGTATGGTTATTTAGTTTCAGATGTCAGGGCACAAGTCGTCCATATATTCTAAAAAATAATCGACAAAATCACTACGTGTTTCCTGGAATGAAACCGAAAAAATAGACATCTGTCTGAACCACTATGGAAACAACTATAAAATTCTGCTACGCGTTTCCAGCATTAAAATGTTTGTGAGCCACAAATAGTAAAGCGTACGGTTATAAATAGGACAACGTCAACATATTCCAATGACACAACTTTTTCAAGTGTCAAAATCCGACGTGACGTTGGTAAATTTAAGCGTAACTTTGCGACGTCATTTTCAGGCTTTCATGACGTTGTCATTAAGGCTGGTTTTCACAGAGCGCGGCCCATATATATATATATATACCGAAAACGTTTTATTCGGATAAGCCACACAATCGGCAGCGCATGACAAATCCCATCTCATCCGGCATCGTGGCGGGAATGACCGGCGACCAAAGTACCAGCATAGAGGCACGTAAAACGTGTGATTGTCCTGACTGGTCTCAAATTGACAAGCAATGCATTATATCATGGGTTATCTCATGGACATATACATGAACATGTATCCGTTACATTGCAGAGAATCATGGACGTGATGGAACAGTCTAGTACTTATGTCAAATGGCGAGAAAAATGTGTACCGGCCCGGGGCCCGAACCCGGGACCACTGGTTTAATTACCGTACCATCGCTCTAACCAAGGATATGCATATATGTCTCTGCTCTAACCGACTGAGCTTGCATGGTTCGAATACACACCTGCTGCCCATCGTGAGTTACATACATGACCATACATACCGTGACAAAATTCCCAGCCAAATTGTAATTTGTTCCCGAATTCATGATTTTATGAGACACAGATCAGACTGACGCGTCGATGTGTGTATTACTATATCTGTATATACATCAATATAACATAAGTTTGCTTTTAAAAAAATAATTGCCAATGCATATTCTCATTTTTTTTTGGACATTTCAGCCAAATTAAATATTAATTTATTTTATTTTACTCTGGCTCAGAACTAATAATCAAATAATATTGATAAAATAATAATACCAATACATATACATATATATAACACCACGTACACGTACCACCATGTCGACCACTGATTTCATATTTTTGCGTATTTTGTTTAGATCAAATAAATAAACGAAATAGAATAACGAACACATGATTTTATAATTGTTTTATTCAATTTATACATTTAATAAACGCAAAATTGTCAGTACAATCAGAGACATTTAGACTCTAAATCACTGGTACAATGAATGACACAAAAATGAACGACCGGAATATTTTACTCGGATCACATAATACACTATTTGCAAATTAGCAATTTGCAAATTAGCAATGCCTTGGCAATCGGTTTACATTTTCTTTCATTTCATCTTATTCATATGTTATTGAATTATTCACGTGTTTGTTACCGGATTTGCGGACGATTTGACTTGCGGACGATTTGATCTGCGGACGACTTGACTTGCGGACGATTTGACTTGTATTCGGTGCACCATAATAGACGAAGGGTGCCGATTGCAAGAATTACCGCCATTTTGTGTCGAAAATTATGAACGAGCCAGGAATTCCACGCGATATGTTGTTTATTTCAACATCTGTTCGCCGCGCTTTTCCGTTTGTAGCAAGGTAAATTTATTCATAGTTATTCTCAATTTTTGTTATTGCCAATGCCTGATTGTGCAAGTTATGATCATCATGTGGAATAATCGTGTTAAATGTTTAGTAATTTCACTGACTGACACTGTCACTGTGACACTGTTCAGGGACATACATACATTGATACAATATCCTCCGTCCCAGCACTGTTTCTGTTTCAACTTATATTTAAACTCGTGCAATCAACTCCCGTACCGTCCGTAGTCAGAGTTACGATTCCATTCATAATCATTCACCGCTTTTGCATGACGCAACTTCCGGTCGGTAAACGCCAGCCTAGCAACAGTCCGCCATGACAGTAGGTGACCACAAAAGCGTCGCCATATTAAAAAGTGTTATCAACAGTGATATTTGTCCAACATTTTCGAACATATAATAGTTAAATCAGTGTTGTGCACATAGACGTTATTGTCGTCCGTTGTATAAATGATTTACCAGTATATATATGGCCGTTCGGTATATAATAATAATGTAGTAACAGAGCGGATTAAGCGTCCCGTTTATATATTGTCAATGAGTCTATGTACTTACATGTAGCGTAATTTCTCATTTCAGATTCACACGATTCTTCAATCAAAGGATCTAGACAAAGTCCATGGAAGATTGGATGTTTTCTTTATTTACCTCTATTTATATTCAGATAATATCTCCATGATAAATAATGTACTGTATGATAATGTTTTAAATTACTATGATAAATAAAAGTGTGATCAAGTATTTATCCACGCACGTGAATTTAGTGGCAAGATGATAATTGTTGTACATAGGTCAACATTAATTACAACCGTAAATGAGTTGTATTTATTTTACCTTGCTTTCTTTGTCAGACGTGTGCTTTTATTGAAATGCCCCCCCCCCCCCCCCCCGCACACACCGACCCCCACATGTATGTATGGTCCAAGTGACCAAGCGGGTAACAGAGTAGACACTTATCATAGCTATTGATCAGGGGGGCCGTCTGGAAATATCAATTGATGGATTTACATTTATTGAGCATAGGCTGCAGCCTATGCTCAATAAATGTAAATCGAATAATTGTTTACAAGAAACAGTGTTAGTGTGAAATTTACAGACTATGATAATCTTGCACTTACGAACATTTTAGACTTACGAAGTTTAGTGAAACAGTCCGCAGATGCGCAGATAAATAGCTACGATAAGTGTCTACTCTGTTACCCGCTGGTGTATGGCACCAGGTACTATACAGTGGCGGATCCATGATTTCACCAAGGGGGGGGGGGCATATGTAACTTGAATGAGGTATGCTCGTTCGTCGACTGAGCGGAGCGAGGTAGTTGGCTAGGGGGGTCCGGGGGCATACCCCCCCCTGAACATTTTTTAATTGAGGAAGCCATTTCCTGCATTCTACTGCATTTTTTTCATAGCACTTGCTCAATATTTCTTTAAAAAAAATCGGGATTCCCCCCCCCCTGAATCCGCCTCTGCTATATGCTGGTCAAAATACCGTAAGATAATTATTTTGGGTCATTATGAGGGGCCAGCCACGGGGAAAGTAGTCGCTCTAATTACCACGGGGGTGGTGTGCACTGGAAGGCCAGTGACGGAACATCACCCCGGGCAATTTATTTAAGCTGGTGGCAACATCCGCCGTACTTATCAGAGCGATTAATAGGCCCCGGGCACTGCGACTGAGAAGGTCTGTTATACGCCAAACACAGCACGTGGCTTATAGGGCTTTTGTGACCAGTGTAGATCCAGATCAAAACAAGTGTAGATCCAGATCAGACCGCACAGTCCGATCAGGATCTGCCATTCCATCACTGAAACACACCAACAAACAGTCTACCGTTTTCAGACTACACGAGTGTGCTATTTGATCAAAACCTACACTGGTCACAAATCACACAAGCCCCATATCTCCAGTCACAGCCACATATCGGACCAAGATATTTATTTTTGACATCATGTCCAATAATTTTCTGTTTATTTGAAACAAGTAAGTAGATAAAAACAGTGGATTCAACCAATCAGCATAGAATATGCGTGGCTTCGTTGATTTTAGAGTACACCTGCCGCATTATTGTGTAAATAATTATGGCGGGTCAAACAAATAATTCATCTCGAAATTGTCAACACGAGTATGCTTAACACATATTTGCATAATCAATGCACGAAAAATAAAAGATATTATGTCGGCATTTTGTAAAAGAAATACCAATTTATCACTTATAGTTCCTCATTTTCATGATTCTGTCGAAGGTTTTCTTGATTGAGGCACCGGACAAAATGGGTCGTGTGTTTTTATCGACCGGCAATTATCTCACGCTTACGGGCGGCGGCCATTATTACTATTGAAAATTAACTTGTATTTCTATTGTGTTCATTCTTAATCACTGGATTGTTACTTTTGGATTTGCTAACAGATAGGTCCGGGCTGGGGTGGGCGTGTGCCGTTGTGGTGGGTGGATTTTTCGGCTGGAATTGAGTTAACATTAGACTAGTTGCTAGGGTAACTGGACCTAACGGACCCTAGAAATAACGGACCCGGACATAACGGACCCGATTTCGGACGAAACGGACCCGATTTCTGGACATAACGGACCCGATTCATGGACATAACGGACCCCGTATAAAACCTATCAGAAATGCTATTTTTTTTACTTTTTTTGTAGTAAACTTTTAAGAAATTATTATTTTAATGTTATTTTATGTTTTAAGCTCTCTAAATTTTACGGAAAAAAGTTGTTGTTGGCAAAATTTCCGGGGGGCAATTGTGGAATTCGCACATCGCAATGGCTTTCGGGCTAATTAATCCCCTCCGGATATGGCCGGATATTGCCAGTGGATTAAACTGTGCTTGACACGTTCCAATCTGCAATATTCGGTTTAATCACGTTACTTATAGAAGACCATTTAACTTTCAAAAATGAATAACATTTTAGAAGTATTTTAATAAATTTACTTTACTTCAATTTGTATAGAAACAGTAATAAAATACGATTTAAAGTTTCGTAAGAAAAATGCACAAACGCATAAAATGAGTTCTTATATTATTATTATTAAATTATAAACATAATTTTTTCCCGATTTGTATTTTGTTTCCCAATTAACATTCCCAACTTTCATTTTCCATTAGACCAATCAATCAATATATAACAAAAATATATTAAAATAATATTTCTTATAGCATTTCTGATAGGTTTTATACGGGGTCCGTTATGTCCACACGGGTTCCGTTATGTCCAGGAATCGGGTCCGTTATGTCCAGATATCGGGTCCGTTTCATCCGAAATCGGGTCCGTTATGTCCGGGTCCGTTATGTCCAGGGTCCGTTATGTCCATAATTCGTTGCTAGGACATTTTTTTGTTATTATTGTTCATATCTCTGAACTGTGAGAAGCAGAGGTCTCTTTCCTGCATGTTGTGGCTGTTGTAGCCTCAAACTACCCATGCTTTCGGCTTGATTTATGTGTTAATGTTGCACCTGCTGTATCATGTTTGTGTATAACGCAGTCGATTTAGAACGACCGGAAATGAAAATACTTTCGGATAACTTTGGTTTCGATTAAAGAACCCGGATGATAAAGCGATGAATAGTCTTCCTCTGCTTCTTTGGCAGTTCATAATTTCCATTCATTGGGGTGGCACGATTTACCCAAATCTAAATAATAGTGAACTCGCCCCAAGGACAACTCTCCCTAGATTAACTCCCCACACCTTAAGTCAACTTGCCCCAAACAGGTTTAGAACAGCTCGCCCCGACTGGCAAAGGTTCAGGGTTAGGGTTAAATGCACAGGTGATAATTCGAGAGGGGTTGGCAACGTTACCCGCCACAAAGGGGCCCTCTTGTAACCCGCCAAATAGGGCCCTTTTACCCGCCAAATAGGGGCCCTGGTACTACTGCGAAATAAGGCCTCTGGTGACATCCAAGCTAGAGGCCCTGGTTATTATATCCACTTTTTGAAGAAACATGAATATATTGCTTTTGCTATGTGTGTCCGTCCGTCCGTCAGTCCGTCGATACGTTCATTCTTTTCTAGTAAGTGTGAACACTTTTAATGTATACTAGCTGCTGCTGTTATACTTCGTATGTAACATCCCTATAATGTATACATGTGCAAAGTACATTTTGATTGTCGATTCCTTCCCCGGTTCATGGGTTACCTCCCCCTTTTTTTACTTAGACTTGGGCAATTTTGTTTTAAAAGTTGTGAAACTTTGTGAAACCGTAATAGCCGCAGGCGTTGTACTTGGTATGTCGCTTCTGTATGGTTTGTAGAGATTCCCGACAAATAGGGGCCCTTCACCTGCCATATAGGGGCTCCAGATAACCGGCCAAATAGGGGCCCTTCACCTGCCATATAGGGGCACCCATGTAACCCGCCAAATAAGGGCACCCAGGTAACCCGCCAAATAGGGGCCATTCACCTGCCATATAGGGGCACCCATGTAACCCGCCATATAGGGGCACCCATGTAACCCGCCAAATAGGGGCCCTTCAGCTGTCATATAGGGGCACCCATGTAACCCACCATATAGGGGCACCCATGTAACCCGCCAAATAGGGGCCCTTCACCTGCCATATAGGAGCACCCAAGTTACCCGGCCATATAGGGGCACCCATGTAACCCGCCAAATAGGGGCCCTTCACCTGCCATATAGGGGCACCCATGTAACCCGCCATATAGGGACAGGGGCCCTTCACCTGCCATATAGGGGCACCCATGTACCCCGCCAAATAGGTGCACCCATGTAACCCGCCAAATAGGGGCCCTTCACCTGCCATACAGGAGCACCCAAGGAACCCGCCATATATACACCGCCATATAGGGGCCCAACCAAATAGGGGTTACCCGCACCCAATAACCCGCCTTCACCTGCCATATAGGGGCACCCAAGTAACCGCCATAAGGGGCCACCCAGGCCCTAACCCGCCATAGAGGGGCCATTCACCTCCCATGTAGGGGCACCCAAGTAACCCGCCAAATAGGGACCCAGTGCCCATGTAACCTCCCGCCATAAGGGGCCACCCAATGAACCCGCCAAATAGTGGGGCACCCTTCCCTATTCACCTCCCTGTCCCATACCCGCCTGCAACCATGGGGCCCGTCCAGGGACCTGTAACCCGCCAAATAGGGGCACCCATATAACCCGCCAAATAGGGGCCCTTCACCTGCCATATAGGGGCACCCATGTAACCCGCCAAATAGGGGCACCCATGTAACCCGCCAAATAGGGGCCCTTCACCTGCAATATAGGGGCACCCAAGTAACCCGCCAAATAGGGGCACCCAGGTAACCCGCCAAATAGGGGCCCTTCACCTGCCGTATAGGGGCACCCACGCCATCTTGCATTGTACGTATATTATACCATAGCCATGTATGTGTATGCTCATGAGGCAGTTGCCTCGATGCAATAAACTGTTCTGTGTCTGTATAAAAAAATGTACATGAATGTGTAATGGCCTCAATAATGGACTATTAAATACGGTGCTCCGTTAGGACCATCGTTGTTTCGCCCCTTCGACCTGTGGATTAGGGATGGGAGAGATTACTATCAGACGAAGGCGCGAAACCACGATCCGACGGAACGAGCACACGATGCGAAGGTACGAATAACATGATGCGAAGGCGCGATATTAATATGGTACTTTCGCATCATGTCATCGTGCCCTCGCATCGTGTTATCGTGTCATCGCATCGTGTGTTCGCATCGTCCTATCGTAATATCGCCTTACCAATTCACATATCGAAGGGGCGAAACAATGATAGCCTTAACGGAACACCGTAGTATGTGAATGTAATCAAATAAACTGCCCAGTAACAGTTCAAATAACATAAGACTAGCAAATAACTTCACCATACATATCATTGGACACGGCCATATGGAAGGCACGTACCAGAGATGAAGGATTCAGCTATTATTGTTTCAAATATAAATTATAAATGAAAAACGTGGAGATATGAATGCGCTGATCATTTGAAAACATACTTCAGGGTGAATTGATATCGATCTGACACCTATTGAACATGGGGTTCGTCACCTGTGCTAAAGTAGATGTTAGTCCTCACAGTCACTTTGCTCGTTTACGCTTGTACTTGAAGATTCTTCAGTCGATGGTCAATATACTTCACATGGATATTGATATATGAGGGGGGGGGGAAGATACTTATTAAAATGTACTTCATCAGCCCAAGTTGCAGGTAACCGGGGTTAAGCATACTAATATGCCTTTAGTGGGCGAATCCGTGTGTCTCTACTTATTGTTGGCAGTATGTACATAAAGACTTACTGATCACATTCATATACTTTATTTGTGTAAGTAGCTATCGTGTTATTAGTATGGTATTTTAACATATTTCCATAGACTTCTTTCATGGGGCCACAGGCCCTGCCGAATGTTTGAGAAAATGAATAAAATAAATCACCAAATAATGCGACCAATGTAATACCAATCTCGGGAATGGAGTATGGGTGGGGCGGGGCTGGGTATCGTATTGTTTCCATTGTGCTGAAAGTATACCCGAAAAAATATAATGTATTTTACTATACGGTTGCGTGCATTATTTGTACTACACAACGAGTCCGCTTTCACTTCAAGATGGGTACATTTGATATGAAATAATGGTACGTTGTCGAATTGGTTCCTTTAACTAGCAACTGTTGTATCTGTCATCGACTCTTATATGGCGTTTGTACCAGCTACTCTGAAATATTGTATGAAATTATCAATTGTTGTGGCTCGTACACTGTAGTTTTAGCTGCCAACGAGTTGACAATTGAAGTCAGAACTGCATGTCGTTGTGTACCGCTCCCGTTCTTTAAACTGTTGTCTTCACAAACCAGAACTACAGGCAAAATACCATAATGTGATCTCTGACTATGGCGATTATTTGTTGTGGCGATAGCACGTAGTACGCTGTGGGCATCCCTTTTTGTGTTGTGCCAGAATAAAAAAAAATGCCTACTGTTTATCCCATCGCGTAGCGTAAATGGGATATATGGATGCAAAAGTCGTCCGACCGTCCGTCCGTCCGTCCGTCCGACCGTCCCCGTCCGTCCTTCGGTGTCTGTCCGTCCGTGTCCGTCCGTGTCTGTCCGTCCGGGCACACATTAGGATACTTATGGGGTAGGGGGCGTGGCCTAAGACAATGGGTTAGGGTTAGAACACAATGGAACTTAATCCGTACCCCGTAAGCCTATTGTGTCTTACGGGGTATTTCCTTTGATCTTTTATATAGCAAGTACCCCCTAAGGTCCGAAATGTAAGTTCGTCCGTCCGTGTCCGTCCGTGTCTGTCCGTGTCCGTCCGTCCGTGTCAACGCAGTTCAAAGACGTTTGCGCAGGTACAATGTCATAATGTTCGGACGTCAGTAAGTGACGTAGTAGTATAAAGGGAGTCAAAATGATACCACCTACGGTGGTGTAACTTCCTCCCCTTTATATTACCCCCACCACCCCCGGAAAAATACAAAAATTGGTTAAGGAGAAAATTGTATCCGACAGCAAATTTATAAATTTTGGAGAAAATAATTTTGAAAAGAGTGAGTCAAAATGATACCACCAAAGTTGTAACGTTATTGAGCTGTATTGTAGATCCCACCCCCAACCAAAAGGTGGTGGTGGTATTGAATGATAAAAAAGTGTTGTTGTAGTACCAATTAATAATTGGAAATTGAATTTTGAAAAAAATAGCATAAATCATTAATGCAAATTCAATGCGTCCGCGCGTGATAGTTTATATTTCGTATTTTCCTCCTCCGATATAGCTAATTTATTTCGCAAATCAGCAACTAATTCTACCAGCTCCAGTCTACCGCGTTCACCTTTAGCCACCTGACAGCGCAGTTGCTTATGTCTGCAAAGAGTTTAGGCACTAACGAATTTACAAGGGCATCTGGGGCATTGAAATTGTGGGGCGACACAAGGAAATTTTCTACGTCTGGATAGATGTCTTCGTAGATAGTCTTTACACACAAAAGTCTTACAACAAGTCGCACACTCCATTATATATGTATATGTATATGTTTATATTCAATTGGACGTGAAAAAATTACATCATGTTTTTTTTTCACGTCCAATTGAACAGATAAATTTCATAGGTTATATATACAGAACATATGATAACGCCAGAAAATAGAGCAGAAATAGAAAGTTTGAGAAGAGAAGCCGAATATCTAGGGATAACTTATGGTAAACGGTTGAGAGTTAGGGGGTTGACAAAGCTGATAAACGCCACAAAGAATGAGGCGTTTATGAAGCGGTTTACCCGCGCCCACAAACGAGGAGCCTTTAAAGACCTCTCACTAGCAGAGGAAGTTGGTAACAGAATTCAAAAAGAAAGTATTGCGGGGTTAAGGGCCAGTGTAATCAAACCTTCAAGAACCAATAATTTGTCCCAAATTAGACGCACAGGCGACCCAAATAATAAGAAAAAATCTATCGTTCGCGCGATAGTGGAAAAAGGTGAAGAAATATTGGGGGCTCATGATGAAATATTGGAAAAGGTATAAAAGGGAAGACGGGTAGTTACATTATCCTTTCGTAAAAACATTGACATCAACGAGTCTGAACGCATGTCCGATAAACTCGCTCCGTATCTAACAACTAATTTTTATTTAAGATATTCATATTCTTACAAGCTAGAACATATGGAGGAAACTAAAAATGGAAAACCTAAAACTATAATATTTCACAAAAATCTCGGTGGTAGCGAACCACTATCATCAATGAAAACCGTTGTCAGATAATGGTTGTCAGATAAGGAGCAAACACGAATAATGTCCGATAAAATAGACAGACCAAATACAAAGTGGAAGTTTGTAAGATGGGTAGAGGTTTTTGTAAAGTTAATACAGGGCAGTAGGGGAATAGATTTGGGACTACAATCCAAAGAAGCAGCAGGAGGAGAACTTCCAGAATGGTTGAGGAATAGAAAAGGTATGTGTTCTTTAGATAAGTATAATGACGACCTTTTTCTGTTCAGGTGTTTAGCTATGCACCTTGATACAAAGATCAGACCTGACAGATGTACAGGAAGGGCGAAAGAACTTAGTAAACAATATACCGGTAGTAATGTGGTTTCACCAATTCCTTTTTCAGATCTGAAAAAGGGGTGGTTGAGTTTTTTATTGTTTTTTAAAATTGGTATAGAAGTATATCAACCGACACAAGGTGGTGTTTGTTGGTTGAAAATGGTACCAGCGCACTATAAGGCAATAGGTAATAAACCAATGGAAATAGGACTGTTTAATAATCACGCATTTCTGATAAAAAACCTTAAAAACCTATCTAAAATTTACGCCTGCGATAATGAAGAGACACGGACCAAAATGTATGAGAGGTGAGACAAAAGTAATATGTGATGGTAATTATTTAGAGCGCCCGCGTTCGTCGTTCGAGAAAGCGTTCTACCCAAAAGGTTCTAACAGTTATGGTGCGATCGATTGGATGTACTCTGTGGAAAAGCAGGAGGGAATTCACATTCACCATGAACAGTGCGGACACGGAGGTGAAAGATGGATTTTAGGAGCTCCAGTAGATGGATACTGTCCAGAAACAAATACCTATATCAATATCACGGCTGTTACTGGCACGGGTGTGAGATTCATGCAAAGCATAAAAAAGAAGAACGCGCATCCACAATGAGAAGAGATAAATTTATTAGAAGCAAAGAATTCAACCTAGTAGTTATGTGGGAATGCGAATTTCAAAGAACGGGTAAAGATATAAAGATCGGTTGCGACACTACTCTTTATCCATATCAGATAGTATATGATTTTGAGGCGTATCTCCAGCCAGAATTTGAAACTCTCGGTAATAGTTTAGAATACGAGACCGAGCACGTTCCGGTAAGCGTTAGTATAGGAGATAATTTCTCAGGAACAGTAACTCATATTTGTGATAAAGATCCTGTCAAAACTTATTAAAGAAAAAATTCGTAGAAGATTTGAAAGTCAGGGGAAAAGCTATAAGAGAAGAAGTATGGTCAAGATATGGGTTTAATACAGAACATTTACGTAAAAACCAAATCGCTAAGATCGAACAGTGGATAGATCAAGTGCCCGTTCTAGGTTTCAACAGTAGTAAATACGATATAAACTTAATAAATAAATATCTAGTAGGTGAACTGTCATCAACAACAAAGAAAGTAATGGTTGGAAAAAGGGCAAACGCAACAATATTTCTATTTACTCCGGAGTTTCGATTTCTTGATGTAATACTTTACCTAGGACCCTGTGTAAGTTACGATAGTTGGATAAAAGCCTATGATTGTAAAGGACAGAAATTTTTCTTTCCTTACGAGTGGTTCGTTTCTACAGACAAGCTGGATTACCCAGGACTACCGGATATAGAGAATTGGTATTCCAAACTATCTGGGAAAATGTTACTAGACGAAACAGAATTAAGCAAATGTCGTAGAATTTTCAAAGAAGAGAATATGGAAACCTTCAGAGATTGGTTGAAATATTATAACGATTTAGATGTAGCACCGTTCCTAGAAGCGGTGGAGAAAATGTGACACAGAGGTGTGGATATTTTCAAAGATGCGGTAACACTACCCGGAGTAGCTATACAATATTTATTGAGAGGAACCATTAAAGAACAAGAATCTTCAAAGACGATTATACCGGAGGATGCTCTATATGCACCAAAAGAAGAAACATACGAAATGATGAAAGACGCTCTAGTTGGTGGTCCATCAATAGTATTTACACGATATGCAGAAGCCGGTGTTTCAAATATTAGAGTGGGTTCCAAACCTTGTAAGGCTGTTTTGGGGTACGATGCAAACGCGTTATACTTATCTATGTTAAATAAAGATATGCCGTGTGGAAAAGAAACTATACATCATATAGATAACCCACATAACCTTAAGCTTATTAAAAAGATTAGTAAAAGAATTTTATCCGGAGACTGGTTTGGGTTTGTGGAGGTGGATATAGAAGTTCCCCGCAACTTGGTGGATAAGTTTTCTGAAATGTCTCCATTTTTTATAAACAGAGAAGTAGATGTTGATGAAGTTCCCGCACACATGTTAAAATATGTGGAAGATACTGGCAGAACTAGAGGAAATGGAAGAAAATTGGTGGGATCTATGTCGGCCACTAAAGTACTGCTGTACGTGCCACTATTGAAATGGTATTTAAAACACGGCCTAGAAATAATGGGAGTTCATCGTGTTTTAGATTATATTAGTGGAAAACCATTCGAATGGTTCGCCAAAGAAGTCACAGCCGCAAGACGAACAGGCGATGTAGAACCAAATAAGAAACCGGTGGCTGACATAATGAAATTATTAGGAAACTCGTGTTGTGGAAAAATGATAGAGGCAAAAGAGAGACATTTAAATACGACATATAGTAGTTTTTCCCCTAGCAAGGTTTAGGAGGGCGCTGCGCCCTGCCCGGTTTACAGCCGGCAAAACCCCGCCCTGCTGCCCTAAAATCCAAATCTACCCGGAAATGTATCCATTATTCACTGTAGATATGTGAATAATGCTGAAATGCTGTTGACTGGACTGGTGGGCAAATTGGGCAATGGACGTTTAGTCCCAGTTTTCTCTGCGCAATTAGCGAATGAAAAGCGGTAACCAAGTGTGTGTTACTAGGCGCACTTGATGCTAAATTTTGTATCGGCCGAATGACCGATCATCGTGATCGACCCGTCAACCGCTTTTTTTCGTGTTGTTTTTTTTAATTCTCTAAATTGGGGGAATTTATATCTGAGACTTAGACATTTAATTGATCAAGATTTGTTTTGTCCAGCGTCGATTAGTGAACCTGAACTTGTTGGAGGCTATGATTACGATGGCACGTGCCTGGCATGTCCACCGACAAATAATTTTCACACATTTGTATCACGTCATACAGCGAATACCGTATTGGCATGTCCACCGACAATTTATTTTCACACATTTGTATCACGTTATGATGCGAGCACCGTCTTGTAAAAACAATACCCCGAATTAGTGGTTCACAAAGCACAATTGTCAGCCCATAATGTCGCCTCAGCATCGAAAATGCAGACGTGTGCCGCCGATATGCACGATGATCGTTATCTGTCAGTAATTGACATTTACTGAGTAATCCTCAAGGACGCTTTTAAATACGACTGCAAACTAGCCATTGTCATTATCCTGTAAATCTATTGCACGCTAATTATCGGAATCTACGAATAATTACTCGAATCCACGACGCTACTTCGCTGTTGAAAAATGCCGTATTTGAAAAGAAAACTGAAGTACATGGTGAACGAGAGGGAGAAGATAGCCAAGACCACACACAGCAAATCATCCTTCTTCACGGCGAAACCGACCAACATAATCCAGCCGCTATACCGACGACGACAGGTGTAGAGAACGGGGCAACTTCCGAAACGGCAGCTACCGATGTTACGTCAACTCCGGCCAAGAACGCCAGCGGAAAACATAAGATTGGGTTTAATCTTAAGTAGACGGACACACGACCGTGGCTGTATTCGGCGACGAAGAATGACACCGACGGCGCGACAATCGACGTCATGCTGTGTACGTTCTGTGATAAACACAAAACCACTGGCCACAATGGAACTGCTGCCTGGACCGAGACTGGCTGCAGAACTCTACGACTCGACAAGGTTACGACACACGAGATGTTTGAACAACATCAATCTGCGCTGAAGCTGGAGGCTGAGAAACTCTGCGGCATCAAGACAACACTTAGCGAGAAACCACTGGATGAGAAAGAGTTTCAATCCGTCGTCTGCGCCACTAAACTGCTCCATTTCCTAATGAAGCACAACATTCCACACATGACCGTGTTCAAGGAACTCCTGGAATTCGCCGTCGACGAACTGAAGAGTTCCGTATTGGAACCGCTCAGGAAGGGAAAGAACGCCAAGTACACCAGCCACCGGACCATTGACGAGTTTATCGACGCCATGTTCGAGGATATCCACGACACCCTGACGGAGAAGGTCAAGAATAGCTCATCATACGCACTTATGACAGACGAGGCTACGGATATCGCCAACCGGAAACACCTGGCCTACTGCGTCAAATACATCGACGCGGAATCGGGCGACGTCAACGTTGACTTTCTCAAGGACGTCCAAATCGACGACGGCAAATCCGCTACAATATTCGAAGAAACCCGGAAGATTGTTGAAGACGATTTGAAGAAGGATACTTTCATGGCGTTCGGCAGTGATTGCTGTGCGGCTATGGTCGGGAAGAAAACGGGCGTGGCTACACGACTGAAGCAAATGAAACCGGACCTAGTGACGATCCACTGCAACAACCACCGACTGGTGTTGGCTGCGAAAAACTGTTTTGAATCTATCAAAACGTTCCGGGACACAGACGACCTATTGGGGCACCTGTTCAAGTACTACCATTCGTCGGCAAATCGCAGCCAGTTCCTTGAGAAAATCCAGAGACTACTGGATGACTGTGACGTGAAACGCATCAAACAAGTGGCGCATACAAGATGGCTGTCGCATTTGGACGCAGTGACGTCACTTCGGGACACATACTCCGCCGTTTTAATGGACCTGGAAAACGCCATAGAATCCGGGAATGCCAACGTCCGCATTGGATCTGGGCCGTCGGCGAGTGGACTACGGAAGAAGCTACGAACATATCAAGCTGTCCACATTGTCCATTTCCTGTGCGACGCCCTGAAACCAGTGACGCAACTTGCGCTCACCTTCGAGAAGAACAACATCGACTTGGCCATCGTGAAACCAAGAAAACCAAGAATATCAGCGATACGAAAATTGAAGACGACAGAAGGACCAAGCATGAAGAAAACCGACCGACTTATGACAGAATTGGACGTTACGCCATCCGAACAGGAAGTGGGGCAGACTAAGGACGCCGAGAACCAGTTCGTTGACAGCCTAATCAACAACATACAAGACAGACTCGACAGCAGCGATATCATTGAGAACATGGCCGTATTCGACATGGGACAGGAAGACAACATAGCTACAGCATTTTCCGGAAATTACGAAATTGAGAGAACATTACAACCTCGACGTCGACGAATGCCTCGTAGAATGGGATAATTTGAAGGAAGCGGTATCGGGCCAGGAACCAAGCAGACTACGTGGTCCATCGGATGTCATTAAAGTTATAACGACACTGAAGAAGACAGCGGGAGACTTCTGCCCAAACCTGGAGAAGATCGTCAGCGCGGCAACCGTGGTACCCGTGTCTACAGCAGAGGTGGAGCGGGTCTTCTCCAACGTGCAGAGAACCATAACTGACATGAGGAACAGGTTTCCAGTCGAGACGACAAACAAACTGCTCCTTATCCACAGGTGTATAATACACAAGACGAAACCTGTGTTGACAAAGCGTTAAGATCTGCATTCTTTGACGATTTGGAAGAGATAGGAGATGCGTACGAAATATCTTCCCGAAAACCCCGGTGTGCAGTAAAGAGCCCCTTCCACTGTGGAATAGCGGTTTATCTACTAGCTAAATGGAGAATGTTGGAATTTTACTACGACTTTCTAGACAAATATGTAAAAAGGGAAGACTTTGAATTAATACAGATGGACACGGATATTATGTATATAGGAGTTAGTGGAAAAACAATAGAGGAATTGATTAGACCTAACTTACTAGACGAGTTTGAAAAAGAAAAAAAGAAATGGTTGGCTTGGGATAAATGGAGCGAAAGAGAGCCAGGACTTTTCAAAATGGAATTTAGTAGAGATAGGGCGATAGCGTTATCTAGTAAGTGCTATTTCGTAGAAAAATTTAATTCTATTAATAAAAACTCTGCGAAAGAAATGTCCAAGAGAACTAACAATTTAAATTGGGATAAATATAAACAAGTACTAAGTGAAATTACAGAAGATGGAAAACACATTATAGATGTAGCACAAAATAGAGGATTCAAAATGAAAGACGGCGTTATGAAAACGTACTGTCAACAAAAATTAGGACTCTCGGCGTACTACGATAAAAGACGTGTGTTACCAGACGGAATACATACAGAACCTCTTTAATAATTTTATAATTTTCTTAAAATTACTTATCAATCTAAAGACTCTGACGATCCGGGGGTAGCTGGGTGTCAGAAAGTACCATAAGAAGTTCTTCGCGAACAGACCCGCGAGATGGACCATCATCCAAATAGTACAGCACGGGCTCATCGGGTTTGGTAACAGATCGATCTAGATGATATACATTGACAGACCACACGGGATCAGTCGCGCAGTGGCTGCCACCTTCGAGCTCTCCCGGTTGATAGAGGTACCGGACGTCAACATCCGATGGAAGCCGTTGCTCCTCTAAACCAACAGGTCGCCCGCGCGAGACGGCAGAGGGCTTGCTCGTCACACTTTTAAACATGATGGCATATACGGGCTTCTTGTCGATCAATCTGGTCACCTCTCCGTTCAGTGCGGAGACCACAGCGGGCAGCCTGGCAACCCACGCGGTCGATCGCGTATGAGGGTCTACAAGCTCTTTGGCATATTGATGACCAAACAACCTCTCAGCCAGGGTTCGATTGAACCGCTCCACGATTCCCTGGTCTCGGTGGATGTTGACGCGGCCGCGTCTGACAGAAACTTTGTGATTAGCCAATAGATGAGAGACAGCACCCATGAACTCACGGCCGGGATCTACCTGGAGAAGATTCGGCCATTTGAGAGGACTCCTTTTATATATTCGGGAAAGAGCCCCGGCCACCTCCTTAGACTCTTTCGTAGCCAACGGCTCAGCCCCCTTATAGCGACTCGCTACGTCAACGACTGTCAGTGTGTACTTGTACGTTTTGCGACCGACGCGATCGTGAGGGAGAAACAAGAGATCCGCTTGGTGAACTTGGTTCGGCACCCCGGCACATCGAATTTCGGGCGCGGAATATTGTGAGGCGCGGGTAAATAGATCTGCCAGATGGCCTGCTTCTTGAGCCATTCCTTGACAGCGTTTTCTGAAACCTTAGTCGCCGCCGCGAGGTTCTTGATGGCCGCGAGTCCCTTCCAGTAGCCGCGTGGGCTATAGTATGTATTCGCTAGCTTGCGCGTTAGTTTGGTATCAAGTTTGCGCGTGTTCATCATATGCGAAGTATTCTAATATATTGGACAATCTCCAACATGCCCTCGCCAGTTCGTCCGGTAACTGCGTAGTTAATAATAAACCTTTGTTGGAAGTACAATTCCAATCGCGATTGGTTTTGGAGGTTAAGTTCTGAAGGAACTCGGAGGAATCTAATTCATCCAATCCCCCAGGATTGGTGGAGGAATCTAACATCCGCTTTGCGGAAAGGGTGGCCGCTTTTTCATCCTCGCGCCACGTCTCGAGAGAATCTCGGGCAAGACGAATCATACTCTTTGCACCAGTTATACGAAGTTTTTGGGCAGTGTAGCCTACATCGATCATAGCGTAATAAAGTTCGTCAACTAACATCGTTCTATATATATATATTCATAAAAAAATAAAAAATTATAATAATTATTGCTTATTTCAATTTCGATTGAATATAGTAGCCGACGAGACCCACCACACCCATTCCCACGACGATGAACGCGATCTCGCGGTCTTTTTGGGCCTCTGACGGTACATAGAAATCTGAAAATTGGGGCTCGCGATCTTGTCCCAATTTCATTGGATCGAGACTTCTCTGCGGATATGCCAGTGCGTACTCGCGGTTGGCTTCTTCAACGTTCTGGAAAGTTTGGGCGGCGTGATTCTCGCGGCGAAGCTCTTCGTTGACCCAGTCCAGATGGGCGGTTCGTTTTTGTGACCATGCTTCCTTTGCGCTATTGAGTTGTTCTACAGCTAAATCGTGACGCTTGCGCTCCTCATCCACGTTCGAGCTTCTCATTTTCGAGAATAGAAAGTTGCTACCGCTGAACGCCAATGCGTTTACAAGTGCACCACCTATCATTATTCCGATCTAAGCCATTTATTTCCATATATTATCGGGTAGAATTCCAGCTTTAATTAGATAATCTCGGGTCCAAACTGCGGCCGCTACATCTAAGGTCACGAGCCCTACATCTCTCACAGTAAAGTCTAATTTGGGAGCGGACCCTCCTAAGGCCACCTTCGATAGTCGAGCATACCCGATACTGAGACCCGATATCACCACGGCGTGATAAAGCGCATTCACTATCATTTTACCATCGTGTTCAACCATTATAATTATTGCATATAAAAGGGATCGCGTTTAATGTTTAAATGGGGCACATCCAATTGCGATTGGATTGGAACCGCATCCAACAGTGTTGGTGGTTGTTTTTCCAATTTCAACCTTGTTGATGATTGGTGTAATAGGGGGTACCTGTTGTTGAAACGGTAAATCACATACAGGGTGCCCACAACCGACAGACCACAAGCAACAACCCACGGGATCCAATCGAGATTGGATTTCCAATCAGGATTGGGAGTACGAGCAATCGGTTCCAATCCAATCGCGATTGGAAGAATTGGGGGAGAAACAGCTGCCACCGGGTGTTTTGCTGTCTCTGTCTCCGATTGCAACGACCGTTTGGCCTTTCGAAGATCGGCAAGTATTTTATCTTGTTTAGCTTTTCGTGTGGCAGCCGCTGCTCGCCCAGCTGCCTGTCTTTTTGGATTTTTATGTCGTGCAATCGGGTTCAACAGTGTTGAGGGTTCCGTTGGAGGATCAATCGGGTTCAACCCCAACCCTGTTGGAGTTGGTGCAATCTGGTTCAACTCCAATTTCGATTGGGTTGAGGGCTGTTCCGTCACTCTCGCAGGTGTGTCTTGTGTCATCATTTATAATATTAGGGCTTATAGTTAGTGGGCATATATGTCCAAATTGACAGTGTTTACCCGTGGTCAACGCGGTTGTCAGCGGAGCTAAGTACATTTCAAACTTGTCATAAATTGAGCAGCAGGCTGTTCTAAGAGTGTGTCCTATAAAATGGTCAGTCTCTAGATCGTGAATCAACCCCGCGGTGTCTGGTATAGGGAGAAGCATACAAACGGTGGTAGCGTACAAATGAATAACCGCCGATCCGAGAGTTTTTGTCATCTCCGCACCTAATTTGGATTCGTATCGCGCATACATTTTATCGACCTCCGCATCTGACATCTTATCCACCTGACAAACTGAGAGACGCCATCCGAGATAATGCTCCGACTGCCCCCAGCAACCAGCGTTGCACTCAACCCAATACCAAGTTACCAACTGCCGTTGGAGTTGAAGTTGAACCTGATTGTGTTGAGGTTTCAGCTCCTCCCAATTCGCGATTGGTGTTGGGGTTCAACTTCAATCCCGATTGTGTTGAGGTTTCTTCCATTAGCTGATCGAGAAGTTCGTCGCAGTTCATTATTGCTAATTTTCTTAAAATTAATTTAACTATTCTTACAAGTCTCATACG
Source organism: Conchocele bisecta (assembly GCA_029237695.1). NCBI lineage: Eukaryota > Metazoa > Mollusca > Bivalvia > Lucinida > Thyasiridae > Conchocele > Conchocele bisecta. The sequence continues at coordinate 26,425,980 of CM055276.1, forward strand.
TTTAACATATTGCCAAGCGCACCAGCCGATACTTATGATCACCGTTATGCTCGCAATAAAGCTCGCAGCGGAGCAACAAATTCTTAACAATTGTTCAGCATTGTTAAGCATTTTCTCAGCATTGTTAAGTATTTGTTAAGCATTGTTCAACATTGTTCAGCAATTATTCAGCATTTGTTAAGCATTTGTTAAGCATTGTTCAGTAATTGTTAAGCACTGCTCAGTAATTGCTAAGCATTTGCTCAGTAATTGTTCAGTAATTGTTAAGCATTGTTCAGTAATTGTTAAGCATTTGCTAATTAATTTTCTTAAAATTAATTACATACATTATAAGCAGTTGGTCTTTAGCAGAAGCTTGGTGTGCTTAGTTTTCGAAAGTATCTGTAAAACCTCCAGGCGCTCCTCGCGCGTTGGGATAACGTCGTTCTCTCTAAGACATTCATCGAATGACTCTCGGTCCTTGCAGTGGAAGAGGGCGACCCATTTTGTTTGCTCGCGCAGATCCTTGAGGACGGCGTTGTACTTTTGAGTGGAGATCCATACGCTTTGCCTCGCATGGCGGCCAAAAAATGCGAGCTCGGAGAGCATGTCCTTCTTTTTGGTCATCGCCGCCTTGGCCGAGCAGTCGTTAATCACGTATAGGGTGGGCTCTCCCTGGAATATTTGGTAGAAGACACGCAGCCAACCGGGAAGCCTGTCGCCGGGGTCAATAACGTATACCTCAGGGTCGGTCCATATCCACTGGCGCCGCTGATAAGTCTCGTTGTGCCGCACAGTGGGACACAGGATCACAATGTGTCGAAAGGCATCGCAGTAGGAGCCCTCTAGCAAGTCGAGGATGAAAACAGTTTTTCCACATCCTGTCTGCCCACATATTATGGCAGAGTGGGCATCTCCAATCGTGAATTGGTATTGATTTTTAGTATAAAGCTGAGACGTATCGGCCATCTTCGATGTTGAGTTGTGCGTCTGTAATTATATATAAGTACACGTTCAATGGCCAATCTCCATCCGCCTCTTTGGTTATCTGGATCGTCACACCCTCACTAGCATTCTCAACTTGGCGTCCACTACCGTGCATTTGGTCGTCGTCGCTGGCTCACATGTCTAGCCATAGCGCGTATTTGGTAGTCAGGAACTCCGCGAGGGAGACATCCGAGAGCTGCAGGTCTTTGGCAACCGCGGCAACCTCCGGGGAACGCTTAGAGCCGGAAGCAAACTGCTTTCTGACTTCGTCCCACTGCTGGTGCACGCGAAGACCCGCGCTGTAGAGTTGATTGGGGACTCCCTCGATCGTCACCTCTACCTTTGTGATTTTGGGGTTATACAATTTGTCGCTTCTTCTAGCCCCGAGCGCGAACCGACCCTCCTCGAACAGCATCAGTATACCTTTCATCGAGCGGGCGGGTACGTTGACGTTAATATTCCACAATGTGTCGCTTTTGTTTTTCGTCATCTTACGGTGGCGAAGAACTCGGTCGTAAAGTATGGCAACGCGCCCGGCATACTGGGATCTGATTAATTGCGCGATTGTTCAGGCATCGTGACCATGTCGTACTCCATCGACACATTGTCGATCGTATACTTCGATGTCATGTCAGTGGCTATGATAACTCGGCCGTAGTCGTTGAACGTTTGTTCGTATTTGAGGCGGTCCGCCAAAGCGCTCTGATAGTAGGGCATGTGACTCTCCAGCAACTCAAAGTCGAGCGGGATGTAGAATCGGTTGCCGTAAGCGGCCGCGACCGCGTTGTCGCTCGCGACGTTATCTGCCTTGTCACCAGCCCCGATTCTAAGTCTGGTTACGTTCTTATTTCGACTGTTGTCAATACCCTGATAGACCGCATTTTCGCACTCTTGCGCCGTCTTCCACAGGTCTTGGTAGCAATGGTAGACGTCGCTGTCGTCGATCGACATCACCTCATTACCAGAAATCTTTATCATGGTCTTCTTGACGATGGCGTGACCCAGGTTCTGAACGATGGTTCGGTCCGCGTCCGTCGACGTCAGCGAAATAGTGAATGCGAGGCGAACAGTCCCCGGCATAATGACGTCGCTAGCTCCGAGGTTGGGGAAGCGGACTAAGAGCTGCTGGTTCTGGTCGATCGTCGATGGGTTGTTCGTAATAACGACACTCTGTCTCACACCTTTTGCCCCGAGGGGCTCACGCAGTCTGCGACATGGATTGAGTTTGCGACCGTATTGACTCGAAGACATAATTTAGTGAATCTATTAAACCTGTATGGTTTTGTCTTTAATACATATATAATAATAATTATAAAGATGGCTGATTACGATGCTGACATGGATGAAATCGGCAGAGACGATTACCTCGATGGTGATGATGAAGATGACTTCGAGGATTCCCTCACGACACCCACCATACAGACTCCAGATCCAATCCAATCACAATTGGAAGAAATAGGTGGCGCTACCAGTAGCGTTGGTCTAAGTCGGGAATTACTCGAGGGAGCTGTAAACGACTATTACAACAGTTTGGCAGAAAAAGGTCTGGTCCCATCTGTCGGTCGCGACTACTCCAAGTTCGAATTGGATCTGAATGGTAGGTTGCGACTAAAATCATCAAAGATTCCAATCGTCAACATGAATACCAAAAAAACCCTAACGCTAAACACCATTGCCGGAAACCGGGGCGGTGGTGAAATCATAAGGAGCGAACTAGGATTCGTAGATTGGAAGAAGGGTAAAAAAATTATGCCGGCCCGCGCTGTAGAGGCCCTCAAGTCTACCGACGAAACGATGGCGAAGACAGCCGCCGCGATAGAATCTGTCGAGCTCAGCGAGGTCCCTCAAGTGGCCACCGACGCTATTAACACGATGGAGACCACGTTCATCGAAAACGAAATACTCAACCTGTCTAACGATGACCCACCGTTACCTCTTCGCGAACTCCGGGGCCTCGATAAGGCTATGCAAACAGTCCGGGGCGAATTGGTCCTTAACCTCTCTAAGCTCACTGCGCTGGATGAACATATCGCGCTAGAAGAAAGAAAACTTGGGGAAGCCCGTGGTGACAGAGAATCTACCGAGCGGATCACCGAACGCCTGCGGTCGTTGCGGGATGAAAGAGAAGCTCGACTAACCGTGAGACACTCCGCACCAAAATAAGTCGGATCCGCCAAACAATCTCGAGGGTTCTGCACGAGGACACGACACTCGGTGAGCGTCTTCGCACTTTGTTCAGAGAGCAGGGCATCACGATAGCAAGCATCCTCGCGGCTCCCGGCATGACTATATCAACTATAATTCTAGCTTTCACTGGTGGTGCGACTGCACCCGCGCCAGCACCCACACCACCACCCGCACCATCCGGTGGAGCCAAGGAGTGGGTAAAAAAACAACTAAAAGCCCTCGCCAGTCTCCTGGCTAAATTAGCCGGAAAGGCGGCTGCCGCGCTGACTGGATTCATCGGGGGTCTCGTCTCATACTTGTTATCTATATTATCAAAAACGGTCGGATGGCTTGCCAATAATGTTTTGGGCTCAAATCGTGGCAATCGCCGGTCTCCTACTTTTAGCCTCCCGAGAGTTCCTAAATCCAAAGCGCAAATAGTCCGAACGCCACGAGGGCGACGACGAGCCCTAATTTCTCCTCCTCGTGGGTTGTGACACTATTTTCCCCTGTTCCAATCCAATCGCGATTGGAAGAATTGGGGGAACTTGCTGGTCCTATTGCAGAGGGTGAAACAGGAGCGGAACTCGGTGGAACACTGGGTTCAAATGAACTTGATGGGGGGCCCAATTCGTGAATTGGGGTTGGTGGGGTGGGTGCTTGCGGTTTTATGAAATCGGTTCCACTGTTGAACCCGATCATGTTGGGGGTGCGCTTGATGATATACACGTTCACGTTCCCGTTGTGGCCGATTTTTTGATTGACGGTGGCGATTACGATCTGATTATTGTAACCGTCAACCGGGTCGTCTCGTAGTATCATATTGCTCGGTGCCATATAAAGACCAATTCCAAATACATAGTCTACTGGGGTGCTGGCATTCTGCAAAACGTCTTGATACTGCTTGATCGCCTTCTCCATGTCCACCTTAGCTGAGATGGCGTCCTCTACAAGTGCCAAGAATTGTTTTTGCGCGTCAAACGCCGTTCCCGTGCCTAGTATAGAACTGCGAGTTTGCTTCTGTGCGCCGAGGATGGCCCAGACTTATGTCCGAATAGAGTCGTTGAGGCGAGTAACCCCAGCCTGCGTGAACCCCATACCCTTATCTAACATAAATGTACCCCACGCTTCCTGGACCTCAGCAGCCTGCTGTATGTAATCTATGTCAGCTGGTTTCGGAGGTAACCAATTGCAGGATGAGACGCCGCAGTGTCGACCTCCAGATACTTCCGCCCGAAGGTCATCGTCTCGTCGCGGGATCAAAATTCCCGGCGTTCCGACTGACGATGTGGTCACCATAGTGATCGTGTCTAAAATCAGTCTGCGTCCAATTCCCGGACTAGCCCCGAATGAGAACGTCCAGAGGCCAGTGCTGTTAGGAAATACTTTCTGTCTCCAGTCCGCATCTTTTGAAACGTTAAATTCGTTACACAGTCTTTCAAACGCCCTACGATCGTATGTGTTGGAAATGGGATTCCATTCGTCATCTTGAGGTAGTGGAATACCTAGTTCTTTGATAATCCTCCTAATGGTGTAATACGCGTGAAAGTTGTAGACACTTCGGAGCATGACATTCTCCGATGTCAGATGGTTTTGATGTGAAACTCCACATCCGGCTGATGCGCACCATACGGCGAAGTTGAATTGATTCTGCCAAAACTGCATCGGTGTTGCTTTCCACCCGTTCACGGCCTCCATCGTAGTAATCTTGGGCAGCCTATATTGTTCAAAGATGTCGGAAAAATTGGTGGTAAAGCCACTGTCCGATCTAACCGTTACAGTTGGGTGTACAAGGGGGTTACCAACGGCTTTTTGCCTCCGACCGCGTACTTTGCATCAGAATTAAAGCTAAATGCTTTGGTATCCATTGAAAGATATTATTATGTTTGCTATTATCACTAATGTTCAAAAAGGGAGTTGTGAACTTCAAAAGTCAATCGACAACTGCTGCGAAAAACGTAGGGTAGGTCTCAGATCAATCACCTTAACAGTTGGGTGGGAGAGTGTGGGGAAGAGCGAAGGGTTTGGCTATGTGAAGGATAGACAACAAGTAGGTGTAAAGCTGCCTCCCGGAGTGTGGAGTTTTAGACAGCTCAAAGATTTTGTCACCTCAGAGCTTGACGGTAAAGTCAACCTCACAGCATCGAAGGCTACCGGGCTCGCAACAATGACCATCGGCCCAGACAGCCGGATAAGGATCTCCCCGACGTTGGGTACTCGACTCGGTTTTAGAGAGACATACTCCGCTAATAAATGCTTGTTTGCCCCGGGTGAGCACATCGGTGATAACCCGGTGGACTTCGCCTTCACAAAAACTCTCAGAGTGCACCTGGATCAGCTGAACACATCGTACAACATGTTAGATGGAGCTCCCAGCACATTACTAAAAACTGTGCCCGCCAGTGACTGTTTCTATGGGGAGACTGTGACCTTAGACTTCCCACACCCAGAGATGAAAGTTTTGGAATCGGGACACATCCATGAGTTGAAGATTTCTATTCTTGATGATCAAGCGACAAAGTTGAATAACCATTACCTGATTTCGGTCGTTCTCGAAATAACCGATTAAACATAATATATGTATATTTACATATTAATCATGAGCATATACGGTCCAGGTAGTTCCAACTTAGAACAGGACGTTCCCGTCGCGGCCGCAGCATATGATCAAGCCTCAATTAAAAGACTGGAGGGAATGATAACGCAGGCCCGCACAGAGTCAGCTACGGCAGTTGCGCACGTTCGGCGATTGCAAGCTCGAAAACCCGTCATAGCAATTTGGGCTGAGGAGCGGGGTTCACTGAACGAAGGGGGCTACGAATATTCATTCGGTGCCAACGCGAACAACAGTTACGGGGGATACACCATGGTAGTGTCCGGGACGATTCTGCGAATGGCGATCTGCTCGGTCAACTTTCGCGGACACGCCGCTGCCGAAGTCCGAGTGAATCTCGTCCTGAATGGTGTAGAACAAAAGTCTGGCATCAACAAGCACGCGGGGCATAAGTCAGGGTTTACGATATTCGATGATGACACTGCAATTAAAGTTTCGGCAGGTAGTGTTATTAACTTTGTAACAACAGTTGCTGACCAATCAGCTTCCTCCACTATTGTGAAACTGTTAATAGAACTTGATTTATGATGAATGACGAGAAACTATATCCACACTTACCTTCGGGGACGGCCGACCCGGCATCCTTTAGGATGACCAGGATCTTCGAGATACAACATATTCTACAACACGAGGGGGAGATGCGGACGGGTTATGCGAAGAAATATAGGCGGTCAGTCAATATATTAGAGGGGGTGAGCACCACGTTAGCCTCAGCATCCGTTATAAGTGGGGTGGGGAGTGTGTCTTTATTGTCAACAGTTGTCGCTGCACCGGTCGCGGCGACCTTGTGTGCTGTAGCGGCGGGGGCGGGACTGCTTTGCATGACGACCAGACTCGTGGGCCGAAAACTAGAGGCCAAGAGTCGAAAGCACGATCGAATAGCGGTTCTCGCGAGATCTAAGAAAAACAGTATCGACGTTATCGTGTCAAAAGCGATAGCCGACAACGATATATCAGATAGCGAGTTCAAAATGGTCTTCGAAGAGATGGCCAGATACCAGCAGTTAAAGGGTACTATCCGGTCCAAGGCTCGACCACAAATTCTCGCGGACGAAGATATAAAAAAACTCGTTATTGAGGGGAGGGCCGACGAGAGAAAAAATCTCCTCTCCCGTCTCGGGACGTGATATTCTTATTCGCGTGTCTGCAGCGGCAGCAGGAGATTCCTCCACCATGCATTCCAGCTGTTCCTACGGCCCCTCCACCATACATTCCAGCTGTTCCTACGGCCCATCTATACGGAACATAAAACTTTTTTTCGGGCCCCGTTACGACACCCACTGACCACCATACATTTCTATAACCGCGTATCGACACCCACTGACCACCATACATTTATATAACCGCGTATCGATATACTTTGTGGTTTTTATTTGTTTTCTTATATTAATTAACTTTATAATTTTCTTAAAATTAATTAATAATAATTTTTACAAAATTAATTATAAAATTAATAAAATAACGAACCATCCCGGAAATTCGTGAACCTCTCTAAGTGTTTATAAATAAATATAATTTGCACACCATTTTTAAGTTGTATAGAAAACTGATGCGTATATATACGTTTGTTGACCTTTCAACAATTGGTCTCATCTCGTGTGTGCCATGTTGTTGATCCGGTATGACGTCCGTCTCGTCTGTTTAATGGTAGCAGTCTATAAATATGTGTGAATTTGATGATGGAATTGCATAGCTCAAAGGTGCCGGCCTAAAAGATTTCTGCCTAAGAGCTTGCAATTTCGGAACCAAATCACAAAATTAGGCTCGCCTTACTTCGTTGGTTTCTCTGAATTGAGGAATTGACAATGGGGTTAAAGGCGACCTGTAAAACTAGACTGTGAGCCAACAGATGCGTGGGCTTAAGAAAGGTCCCAACACCCCAGTGACTGGGTGCCGGCTAAGAAATCTACCCAGTCGCTGGGGGGTGTGCACTAGTGGAGGCTTTTGTTATTTTTTGGTTGGGGGTGGGATCTACAATACAGCTCAATAACGTTACAACTTTGGTGGTATCATTTTGACTCACTCTTTTCAAAATTATTTTCTCCAAAATTTATAAATTTGCTGTCGGATACAATTTTCTCCTTAACCAATTTTTGTATTTGTCCGGGGGTGGTGGGGGTAGTATAAAGGAGAGGAAGTTATACCACCGTAGGTGGTATCATTTTGACTCCCTTTATACTACTGACGTAAATTGTGTGATGTATGACATCACATGCGTGTTTGCAACATCACATTTCTTTCGGCTAATGCTGCACATCTGGTAGTGTAAACAAAATGGCGAGCAACATACTGGATCACCATAGCAAAATTGGTATTAAACTTGAAGCAGAACTATCCAGTGACATCATGGTTAGTTTCTTTGTTTAACAGTTAATTTAGTAAATAAGACAGCTATTCCATCAGCAGGGTCTCAGGATTTTACACATTTTGACTATATTCGGAATAACTTTTTACCAAACTATCGGAATGTGATAAAATTTATTATGACGTACACATGGCTAAATATGACGTGAATCGCGCATTAGTCGATGCGCAGAATTAGCCGAAATGACAATACCGGTATATACATAAAACACCTCTCTAAAGTTAAAACTTAAAACAATGTACAAAACAATTCAAATGCGCCCGGGTGTCAATATAATAGTACTTAGAAAGGTACAAAACTGCTATTAGCCACCATTGAAACAAAATCCCACACGATGTAGACATCTGGAACTCGCCTATACAGCGCATTACAGCCATGTCGAAACCGCTGCTTGGGGTGGGTTTTCGGCATATATTTTACAGTTGCTAATACATTAACATAAATCTCAAAGATTTCGAGTGTAAACTGCACTAAAAGCGCGTCTCACTAACCTAAATTCACTTTTTAAAATCAAACACATATACTTCCGCATTCTCAATGACTATTAGCCACCATCTTTTCAATCACGTGCACACAGAGGTTTGGTTGGTTACTGACGTCATTTCCATTAGCCAGCCAAATCAGTGTGCGTCACATGATTCAATATTTTTGAAAGATGGTGGCTAACATTCATTTTTAATCGGGAAATGAACGCGTTAGATTTTAAAAAGCGAATTTAGGTTACTGAGACACGTTTTTAGTGCAGTTTAGTAGTTTACACTCGAAATCATTGAGATTTATGTTTGGGGTTTTGTTTCAATGGAGGCGAATGGGAGTTTTGTACCATTCTAAGTACTATTATATTTACACCCGGGTGCATTTGAATTGTTTTGCACATTGTTTAGAAAGGTGTTTCATGTATATACAAATAATAATAATTGACCATCCAAGACACTCTATTGGTCCGCCACTTTGTTGACAGCACTAACCCAACCTTACCTTGGTATATCCCTGATATCTGAACCTAGTGTTAATGCTAGGAGTTATATTACGCTAAAACTTATAGCCAGGACCTTGTTTTATTGCTCAAACCCTAGCTTAGAAAATCTCAGCTCTACGGATGTGTTTTACTATTTTATCTGTCTTTTATATTTTCTGTATCCGTGAGAGCTGAGACCCTTATAGTGTAAAATTTAGTCACAATAACCGCCCATCTTGTCCTGGCGTTTCGCTACACAGTCTGATGAGTGAGAAGTTTAACACTTCACAGTCCTGTTAAAAACATGCATAGACCAATAATACACATGTGGGTATACATAGTTCGACATTGGTTATCCTTTTATTCCCATTTGTGTAGCAAAACACCAGGCAAATTTGGCTGTTATTGTGACTAAATTTTACTCTATAAGGGTCTCAGCTCTCACGGATACAGAAAATATAAAAGACAGATGAAATAGTAAAACACATCAATAGAGCTAGGGCTCAACGTTAACTTTTTTTTCACTAGACCAGTCGGGCTAGTACTTTTAGAAACTACTAGCCCTGACCTAATTTGTACTAGCCCTGACCTGGTGAAGCGTAACTTGCATTAATTTATTAAAATTGTTATTAAATTATACATGGATAGTTATTATCAACTAACGTTCCATTGTACTTGTATGAACCACTGCAGGACTCGATTGTACTGATTGTTTGGTACTACATGCATATAAATGGTAATCAATTATGAAATATTGAAGCAGACAGTTTGGAAACCTATGCAGTGTGCATTCCAGGAATTTTTAAAGTGGGGCCAGTTGATCCACCTCATACAAAAAGTTGGGGACATTTTAAAAAGGTATAGGCCATTGTAAATGACAAGAGAACACATAATTAATGGAACTAACCGTCACAGTTTCACGAAGCACAGTGCTAAGTCATTTTCAAATCGGCTAACATAGTGATCATGATGATACAGGTATGTGTAATTTAATAGTTGTATTATTGGAAGGTTTAACGTTCAAGAAACCAGTTGTTTACTTCTGAAAGAGTAATTCTAAAGTATAACTACACGAATTTGTCATGGAAGTGTCTGAAATGCATAATATTCATATCATTACTGAAAGATGTCAGCAGCAGGCACTTCCGGTTTGAACATTTCGTGTTTTTGTTCAATTGGTGACGATTAAATTCATCTTATCCAAGGTGTCAGATCAATGAATAATGATTCATTAAATGGGAAATTCTAATGTCCACTGATTCTGCCTCCCAGCCCAACAAAACAATAACTTTAAGTGACTTAGAATGTTCCATATCAGTTGAACTCATTTTCACTATGCTCATATCAGGGCACAATATTTATTCGCGATGTGGATGTTAGTAAAATCACGTACTCAGCAGCGTGCCAATACAAACGATTTTTGGACAAGTTGCTTGACACATTTGATCCACTGCGTGTGATTGGCCGAGTCACAGGCCGATTGCATGATCGGCGCAATGAGAATTCACTTTTTGTTTCAAGATAATGTTCTGATCAATACGTATATACTCACTGTGTATATTTCAGACGGAAGCAAGTCAAAACGGCCCCTGGTCAAAACGGCCCCTTCTACAACGGCCCCCCTATTATATTTTTTTTCTACATATATATGTATATATATATTCTTAATATTAATCTAAAATAACAATAATATATGACCTTGTATTATTAATATTGATGAAAACGAACTTTAATATGCATTAAGTATATTGTTTTTAGCCAGGTTTTTAAAAAAAAATCCAGGCTATTGGATTGGCGAAAGCCGGGCGGGCGGGCGGCGGGCGGGCGGCGTCCACAATCAATGTTAAGTTTGAGTCCATTTCTTTGTTACTGTACCACCTAGGACCACCAAACTTTCACAGCTTCATAATCAAAGGGTGCCCACCACATATCACTATCCAACATGTTACTTCTTTTTTTAACGTGACCCATTTTTTCCGCGCTGTCGACTTAGCCATTTTCAATGTTAAGTTTTCGCGTTTACAATGTTAAGTTTTCGTGTTTAACTCCATTTCTTTGGTACTGTACCACCTAGGACCACCGAACTTTCACAGCTTCATAATCAAGGGGTGCCCACCACATATCACTATCCAACATGTTACTTTTTTTTAACTTGACCCATTTTTTCCGCGCAGTCGACTTAGCCATTTTCAATGTTAAGTTTTCGCGTTTACAATGTTAAGTTTTCGTGTTTAAGTCCATTTCTTTGGTACTGTACCACCTAGGACCACCAAACTTTCACAGCTTCATAACCACGGGGTGCCTACCACATACAACTATCCAACATGTGACCATTTTTTTTACCTTCACCTCTTCACCTATTATTTCTAAGTAATTGACTTAGCCATTTTCAACATTAACTTTTTAACGTATGTCTGGTTAAAGTTTTTTAGTTAAACGTTTTTAGTTATACTATATCTCTGCAACTGCTTCGCCCATTACCTTGAAACTTCACATGGGTGTTTATCATCATCAATATTTTCATTCTAACCCCCAACCGTGAGGCCCCTGTGCCCAATGTCAAGGTCCAATTACTTTGAATATTTTGTTAATGTTTTTTCGTGTACTATATCTCTGCAACTGCTTCACCCATTACCTTGATACTTCACATGGGTGTTTATCATCATTGTCGCACCCGCTTGCGGAAAACGCGATATCGTCGGCATTTTGGCATATGTCCGTCCGTGTGTCCGGTTAAAGTTTCTTTTTTCGTTAAAGTTTTTCCATCTACTATATCTATTTTTGTTTGTGTCCATGCCTCGCCCCAATGCGCGACATGCAAACCACGGCCATCTAGTCTACACAAAGTGGGTATAATTATGTTATCCAAGTGTCTATGCTTGGAAAAAACCTGGCCTTCGTGGCTTTGCCTCGTTTCTTGTTATATTTGTGTATGGTTTGTATATCTTATCAATTACCATGGATGTTTTTCACACCTTTATGTAGACAAAAGCCCATTATCTAATACCTTGTATTTTAGTGGGCATACAACACAATTAATAACAACTCGTTATAGCCGATAATAATAGTATTTTATAGATTTTAATAAATACAGCACATGTGGACTGTAACACGTTAGCGAACAGTGTAGTCCTTGATCAGACTGCGAATTCATTTATGTGCTGGCTGGTTATATTGCAACAATTAAATTACATATTGTATCATACAGTATGGCTATAAAAACAAATATATGTGACGTGCCAAGCGAAAGCCTCCCTTATCGGCTGATTCGGACCTCGGCCTGGCTGATTCGGACCTTATTTTTCTGGCCGATTCGGACCATGCGTTTGGCTGATTGTGACCACTCTTTGGCTGATTCGGACCATCTGTCTTTTGGCTGATTCGGACCAATTGTTTTGGCTGATTCGGACCTTAGATAGTTAACAAAATACATAGTTTGAATGTCTGGATATATTTTAGTAATTAAATAGTTATTTGCGTTGTTCTCGACGTGTTTGCGTACTGATTTATCTGCAGAACAAGTACAATGCATCTACGATGGCTACAAGTACACTACACAAATACCTACTACACCACTGGAAGTATACAAACAATCGTTTATACCATCTTCGGTACAACTCTGGAATGAAACTGACCCGTTGCTGAGAAATGTAGATAGTCTTACACACTTCAAAACATCATGCGCCCAACAACTATACCACCATACTATTTAGAGGGAGATCGATTGTTTTCAGTTATGCATGCAATAATTCGAAATAAATGTAGCAGTCTTAATTGTGATCTTTGCAATAACCATATCAGAGAAACTCCCTACTGCGAATGTAGTGAAGTTGTAGAGGATGCTGAACATTACTTCATTGAATGTATTAAATATCATGCGAAACGTCTAATTTTATGCCAGTCACTGCGACAATTTTATCCCCTAAACGCACATATACTTTGCATGGCATACCTGAAGAAAGTAATGAGTGCAATACTGTTAGTTTTAAAGCTGTACAAGATTATATTAAAACTACGAAAATATTTGAGTAACACACTTGGTGGATTCCTGAGACGCAAGCTCTATCGGATGCTTTCCATTTGCCAACATCATCCAGTACCACATGATAACAACGAACACTGAAATCAACTGCAGTGCACATCTATCTATGAATTAGGTTATATAATATATGTACATTGTGACACATAACTCTTTCATTCTTTCTCCCAATCTCCTCTCTCACTTTCTTTACTCTCTCTTTTTATCCGATTTTTCTTTTCGTACATTGTGCAAATATATATATATATACCGCATGATTATTGGTATGTACCCATGTACATATACCTGTATACGTATCGCCATTGTGGTACTACATACAAGAATGAGTTCACATTTATGTACAAGCAGTGTACTGCTCACTTGCTCAAATTTGAAATCAGAAGCACCGAAAGAAAAACGTTTACAACTTGTGTATCGTATATGTACTTTAGTTACACGACGTACACTATACTCATAGTAGAAACAAAGTACATTTTATAGTCGTCTCATAATCACTATGATCACATTTTTGCCAGACACATTTTAGTGAAATAGATTTACTTTCTGGTAGCTTAATTATCAGTGATCGTTTTGACCAGACTGCGGAAATTTACACTGTTCGCAAAGTGAATAATCCCCATTTTAACCCGACGAGCCATATTATGTTCGGTATGACAATTTGTAATAAATACTTTTGAAAACAATCACATGGCTTGGATATATGACAGGTTCCGTCACGGATTTGGTAATATTTTAATCACCAACATAAGAATCCGCAAATGGCCATTTCAACTGTTTTGGCACGTACACGTAGTTCGATATTGCAGATCAAAGGGAAGTATTCGCCCTTTGTCTATTTGAAAGACAATTACTTACTGCTTACGGAGCACAACTGAAAACCGTATTGTCTGTTTTCATGTAGCGTGCAAGCGCCACGGTGCTGATTTCACAATCGGGTATTTGATACGCCTGTAATCACGTCCTGTGAGAGAAATTGGCTACGGTAATTGACAGGGTTTACCGGTGTAAGGAATGCGATATGTCCCAGACTGAAGAAGAAAATTATACAATAACGGTACCTTCTAGTGGTTGTAACCAATATAGCTTACATACTGTAGGTATGAACTATACTAACTTCTACACTGTGAAATAATGGTCGACTGTGGTTGTCAGTATAATGATTACTAAACTGCACCAATATCAATTGTGAACGAAGCAACGATGGTCCCGTCATAACTTGGGAATTTATTTGATATGGAACGAAGGTTTCGTAATGAGTATTTTATTCCCAGATGACTTAATCATACACTTGACCAACACTATGATGTTTCTCCACTTTTCCGCTACAAAATGTTTGTGTTGTTTTATTAAATGATATTAATTATCATTATTATTCATTATACTACATACAAACTATCAAGTGGGTGGCAGGTGGGAGCATGCGATGGGTAATTTAACGATCGGGGTTCATCCTTACCGGAATCCCGACTGGAGACCTGGTTTGGCCCTCACATACGTCTTTGGCATTTTGTATGTGACAGTTGAATCTGGTTATACCCCTTACAAGAGTAATCCTACCGGTATTACTTTTAAATAGGGGAAGGGGCCAAGCGACTTTGGTGCAGTATGGACCTGGCACCAGGTCAGGTTATTCTAATTTCAGGGCTGAATATGTTGTATCTCGATGTAAATATTCCGTTCTGATTTTGGGATTTTCCCCCCAATGCAGTAGGTTAAAACGGGCGGGATCGAACCTGTTTGCCCGGCCTTACATGACCTTAGCTGTTGATAGGCCGTTAAACACCAATAAACAAACAAACAAAGAAAACAAACTATCAGAAACTCGTAACTTATAAATACATAAAATAAAAACTATACCTCATTTTTTTGGAGGCCGTTTTGACCATATATGGGCCATACAAAATAACTGACCATCATGCTAGTGACATCGAGTAGCGATTTTCACGAAAAATATGAAAATATTTTGTAAACGAAATACGTAATAAAAATGCCGGTAATTATAAACACAATTTTTGTGTTGTTTTTAATTAAATTTTATTAAATTAATTATTCCAATTTATTTTATTCATTATACTACATACAAACTATATACTATCAAAAACTCTAACTTATAAATACATAAAATAAAAGCTATACCTCATTTTATTTATTGTTTTGGGGAGGGGCCGTTTTGACCATATATGGGCCGTTTTGACCATTTATTTTGGACCGGTGACCGTTTTGACCAATTTAGGGAGGCCCTTTTGACCAAATCCGGGCCGTTTTGACCAGGGGCCGTTTTGACTAATCCATTTCAGACGGCTTCCAATCAAAGATTGCTATTTGGCGAATGAAGCATCATCAACCAATCGTAGATCGTTCTACTTCTTATGTAAATTAGCTTTACTCCGGACGTGATTATTATGATTTAGTTTGGTTCATTTATCGGGATCCGGTCAAAATTACATCAGAACATCATAATGCATTATGGTGTGCAGTATTGAGGTTTGCATTGCTATGCCCCCGCTACCGAAAGGTACGGGGGCATATAGTGTTACCAGCGTCCGTCCGCACGTCCGTCCCGTACGTCCGTCCCGTCCGTACGTCCCGATATTAAATTCTTTAGTAACTTCTACATGGCTTCACATATTATTTTAATATTTATACACGTGATACATATGAACATCCCTTACACACTCCACCCCCAGTACTTCGACCTTGACCTTTGGCCTTGACCTTTTCCACTTTAAATGTTTGCTTGGCACTTTGGGACAAATCTACGTGCACGTTTCTCAATCCTACAATAACTTCTCAATACTTTTGTCAATCGCTTAAATATTTATACACATGATACATATGAACATGCCCTACACACTCCACCACCCAGTACTTCGACCTTGACCTTGGACCTTCACCTTTTCTTCTTTAAATGTTTACTTAGCACTTAGGGACAAATCTACGTGCACGTTTCTCAATCCTACAATAACTTCTCAATACTTTTGCCAATTGCTTAAATATTTATACACATGATACATATGAACATGCCCTACACACTCCACCACCCAGTACTCGAACTTCACCTTTGACTCCATTTTCTACTTTATGTTTACTTACCTACTTTGGGACAAATTCTACGTGCACGTTCTCAATCCTACAATAACTTCTCAATACTTTTGCCAATCCTTTAAATTTATCACATGATATATGAACATGCCCTACACAATCCACACCCGTACTTCGACCTTGACCTTTGACCTTTTCTACTTCAAATGTTTACTTATTTATACACATGATACTATGAACATGCCCTACACACTCCACCACCCAGTACTTCGAACCTTGACCTTTGACCATCACCTTCTACTTTAAATGTTTACTTAGCACTTTTGGGACAATCTACGTGCACGTTTCTCAATCCTACAATACTTCTCAATACTTTTGCCAATACTTAATATATCACATGACATATGAACAATGCCCTAAACACTACAACCCAGTACTTCGACCTTGACCTTTGACCTTTTCTGCTTTAAATGTTTACTAAGCACTTTGGGACAAATCTACGTGCACGTTTCTCAATCCTACAATAACTTCTCAATACTGCAATCGCTTAAATATTTATACACATGATACATATGAACATGCCCTACACACTCCACCACCAAGTACTTCGACCTTGACCTTTGACCTTCACCTTTTCTACTTTAAATGTTTACTTACCACTTTGGTACAAATCTACGTGCACGTTTCTCAATCCTACAATAACTTCTCAATACTTTTGCCAATCGCTTAAATATTTATACACATGATACATATGAACATGCCCTACACACTCCAAGACCCAGTACTTTGACCTTGACCTTTGACCTTCACCTTTTCTACTTTAAATGTTTGGGACAAATCTACGTGCACGTTTCTCAATCCTACAATAACTTCTCAATACTTTTGCCAATCCCTTAAATATTTATACACATGTACATATGAACATGCCCTAGACACTCCACACCAGTACTTCGACCTTGACCTTTGACCTTCACCTTTTCTACTAAATTTTACTTACCACTTTGGGACAAATCTACGTGACGTTTCTCAATCCTACAATAACGTTCTCAATACTTTTGCAATCGCTATTTATACGCATGACAAGACATGCCCTACACACTCCACCACCCGTACTTCGACTTCACCTTTGACCATCACCTTTTCTACTTTAAATGTTTACTTAGCACTTTGGGACAAATCTATGTGCACGTTTCTCAATCCTACAATAACTTCTCAATATTTTTGCCAATCCCTTATTTATACACATGATACATATGAACATGCCCTACACACTCACCACCAGTACTTCGACCTTGACCTTTGACCTTCACCTTTTCTACTTTAAATGTTTACTTAGCACTTTGGGTACAAATCTACGTGCACGTTTCTCATCCTACAATAACTTCTCAATACATTTTGCCAATCGCTTAAATATTTATACACATGATACATATGAACATGCCCTACACACTCCACCACCCAGTACTTCGACCTTGACCTTTGACCTTCACCTTTTCTACTTTAAATGTTTACTTAGCACTTTGGGACAAATCTACGTGCACGTTTCTCAATCCTACAATAACTTCTCAATACTTTTTGCCAATCGCTTAAATATATATACATGATACATATGAACATCCTACAATCCACAACCCAGTACTCGACCTTGACTTTGACCTTTTCTACTTTAAATGTTTACTTATTTATACACATGATACATATGAACATGCCCTACACACTCCACCACCCAGTACTTCGACCTTGACCTTTGACCATCACCTTTTCTACTTTAAATGTTTACTTAGCACTTTGGGACAAATCTACGTGCACGTTTCTCAATCCTACAATAACTTCTCAATACTTTTGCCAATCCCTTAAATATTTATACACATGATACATATGAACATGCCCTAAACACTCCACAACCCAGTACTTCGACCTTGACCTTTGACCTTTTCTGCTTTAAATGTTTACTAAGCACTTTGGGACAAATCTACGTGCACGTCAATCCTTACAATAACTTCTCAATACTTTGCCATCGCTTAAATATTTATCACATGATCATATGAACATGCCCTACACACTCCACCACCAAGTACTTCGACCTTGACCTTTGACCTTCACCTTTTCTACTTTAAATGTTTACTTACCACTTTGGTACAAATCTACTGCACGTTTCTCATCCTACAATAACTTCTCAATACTTTTTGCCAATCGCTTAAATATTTATACACATGATACATATGAACATGCCCTACACACCAAGACCAGTACTGACCTTACCTTTGACCTTCACCTTTTCTACTTTAAATGTTTGGGACATCTACGTGCACGTTTCTCAATCCTACAATAACTTCTCAATACTTTTGCCAATCTTAAATATTTATACACATGATACATATGAACTGCCTAGACACTCCACCACCAAGTACTCGACTTGACCTTTGACCTTCACCTTTTACTTTATGTTTACTTACACTTTGGGACAAATCTACGTGCACGTTTCTCAATCCTACAATAACTTCTCAATACTTTTGCAATCGCTATATTTATACGCATGATACATATGAAACAAATGCCCTACACACTCCACCACCCAGTACTTCGACCTTCACCTGACCATCACCTTTTCTACTTTAAATGTTTACTTAGCACTGGGACAAATCTATGTGCACGTTTCTCAATCCTACAATACTTCTCAATATTTTTGCCAATCCCTTAAATATTTATACACATGATACATATGAACATGCCCTACACACTAACCACCCAGTACTTCGACCTTGACCTTTGACCTTCACCTTTCTACTTTAAATGTTTACTTAGCACTTTGGGACAAATCTACGTGCACGTTTCTCATCCTACAATGAATTCTCAATACATTTGCCATCGCTTAAAAATATTTATACACAGTACATGAACATGCCCTACACACTCCACCAACCAGTACTCGACCTTGACCTTTGACCTTCAACCTCTACTTTAAATTACTTAGCACTGGGACATCTACGTGCACGTTTCTCAATCCTACAATAACTTCTCAATACTTTTGCCAATCGCTTAAATATTTATACACATGATACATATGAACATGCCCTACACACTCCACCACCCAGTACTTCGACCTTGACCTTTGACCTTCACCTTTTCTACTTTAAATGTTTACTTAGCACTTTGGGACAAATCTACGTGCACGTTTCTCAATCAACCACAATAACTTCTCAATACTTTTGCCTATCCTTTAAATATTTATACACATGATACATATGAACATGCCCTACACACTCCACCACCCAGTACTTCGACCTTCACCTTTGACCTTCACCTTTTCTACTTTAAATGTTTACTTAGCACTTTGGCACAAATCTATGTGCACGTTTCTCAATCCTACAATAACTTCTCAATACTTTTGCCAATCGCTTAAATATTTATACACATGATACATATGAACATGCCCTACACACTCCACCACCCAGTACTTCGACCTTGACCCTTTGACTTCACCATTTCTTCTTTTAAAATGTTTGCTTACCACTTTGGGACAAATCACGTGCACGTTTCTCAATCCTACAATAACTCAATACTTTTGCCATCCTTAAATATTTATACACCATGATACATATGAACATGCTACACACTCCAGCTCCAAGTACTTCGACCTTCACCTTTGACCTTCACCTTTTCTACTTTAAATGTTTACTTAGCACTTTGGCACAAATCTATGTGCACGTTTCTCAATCCTACAATAACTTCTCAATACTTTTGCCAATCGAAATTATTTATACACATGATACATATGAACATGCCCTACACTCCACCACAGTACTTCGACCTTGACCTTTGACCTTCACCATTTCTACTTTAAATGTTTGCTTACCACTTTGGGGACATCTACGTGCACGTTTCTCAATCCTACAATAACTTCTCAATACTTTTGCCAATCCCTTAAATATTTATACACATGATACATATGAACATGCCCTACACACTCCAGCTCCAAGTACTTCGACCTTCACCTTTGACCTTCACCTTTTCTACTTTAAATGTTTACTTAGCACTTTGGCACAAATCTACATGCACGTTTCTCAATCCTACAATAACTTCTCAATACTTTTGCCAATTGCTTAAATGTTTATACACATGATACATATGAACATGCCCTACACACACCACCACCCAGTACTTCGACCTTGACCTTTGACCTTTTCTACTTCAAATGTTTACTTATTTATACACATGATACATATGAACATGCCCTACACACTCAACCACCCAGTACTTTGACCTTCACGTTTGACCTTCACCTTTTCTACTTTAAATGTTTACTTAGCACTTTTGGACAAATCTACGTGCACGTTTCTCAATCCTACAATAACTTCTCAATACTTTTGCCAATCGCTTAAATATTTATACACATGATACATATGAACATGCCCTACACACTCCACCACCCAGTACTTCGACCTTGACCTTTGACCTTTTCTACTTCAAATGTTTACTTATTTATACACATGATACATATGAACATGCCCTACACACTCAACCACCCAGTACTTCGACCTTCACGTTTGACCTTCACCTTTTCTACTTTAAATGTTTACTTAGCACTTTTGGACAAATCTACGTGCACGTTTCTCAATCCTACAATAACTTCTCAATATTTTTGCCAATCGCTTAAATATTTATACACATGATACATATGAACATGCCCTACACACTCCACCACCCAGTACTTCGACCTTGACCTTTGACCTTTTCTACTTCAAAGTTTACTTATATACACATGATACATATGAACATGACCTACACACTCAACCACCCAGTACTTCGACCTTCACGTTTGACCTTCACCTTTTCTACTTTAAATGTTTAATTAGCACTTTTGGACAAATCTACGTGCACGTTTCTCAATCCTACAATAACTTCTCAATACTTTTGCCAATCGCTTAAATATTTTATACACATGATACATATGAACATGCCTACACACTCCACCTACAGCCACCTTATTTCTCGACCATTGACCTATTTGACCTTCAACCTTTTCTACTTTAAATTTTGTTTAACTTACCACTTTGACATCTACGTGACCACGTTTCTCAATCCGGGTAAAACACATAACTTCCTCAATACTATTTTGCTAATCGCTTAAATATTTATACACATGATACATATGAACATGCCCTACACACTCCACCACCCAGTACTTCGACCTTGACCTTTGACCTTCACCTTTTCTACTTTAAATGTTTGCTTACCACTTTGGGACAAATCTACGTGCACGTTTCTCAATCCTACAATAACTTCTCAATACGTTTGCCAATCCATTAAATATTTATACACATGATACATATGAACATGCCCTACACACTCCACCACATGTACTTCGACCTTCACCTTTGACCTTCACCTTTTCTACTTTAAATGTTTACTTAGCACTTTGGCACAAATCTACGTGCACGTTTCTCAATCCTACAATAACTTCTCAATACTTTTGCCATTCGCTTAAATATTTATACACATGATACATATGAACATGCCCTACACACTCCACCACCCAGTACTTCGACTTTCACCTTCACCTTTTTATGCCCCCGCAACCGAATGGTGAGTGGGGTATATAGTGTTACCGGCGTCCGTCCGTACTCGGGTAAATGGCTTGTAATCAAATATGCCTCGTTTTCTTTGGCTGCCAGCGGGGGCATTCGTGTGCCGACAGGCCACATTTCTAGTTTATAATATATTTAAACTTTCCAGCCAAACAACTGAACGAACTAGAGACTTACATCAGTGCACACAGAATTTCGCTGGTAGCTAGCATTGATCCCACTGTTTAAAATGGGTATGTTTTGGTTTGGGTACGAAATACATGTAGAGGCCTACTACAAATATCATACCCGAAGCCTATGCAAACAAGTCCGCCTGGAGTTGTAAATAAACTATTTTCGAACTGTCAATCAGAGATCTTTTTTTTGGAAATTTTGTTTGTTATTACCAGAAAAATAAAAGGTGAACTATTAATGTTTTATTTCTGACATTTTTGGCAGAGACTTTGGTCAAATTGGAACACGACCAGTCGGCCTACCGACAATGGTATTCCGGGAAAATTTACACGACCGGACCAAACTCTTACTAGACTCGGTCGGACGTGCCTTAGTGTTGAGCCATGAGAGCTGAGTTTTTCTAAGCTACTCAAATCCTAATGTTAGTGTTATATCAGAACTGTTGATGGCTTTCATTGTAATATTACTGCGATTTAGATTTATATACGTGTGCCTGGAGAAGTGAGGCTTATGCATTTGTGACCAGTGTAGCTCCAGCTCACTTCTGTAGCCTGTGCTTTTGACTGGACACTACGCAATTCATTCAAGTTAATTCATTATGGAATTTCCTCAACTGGCTGTTAACACTTGTACCACTACAGTCCTCTATAGTGGTATTGGCAAAAAGTGTAGATCCAGATGAACCGTAATTGTATCCTCCCGGACTCCGTCGGGGGATACTATGGGTTTGACAGCGGGCCGCGTCCGCGTCCGCCGCAGACACTTCTTGTCCGGAGCATAACTCGAACACCCTTTGGAATATTTTCATGAAACGTCACACATGCATAGACCACGACCCGAATGTGTGTCGCGCACAAGAATGACAACTCTTGCATAGGTAATTGTTTAGTTATCTGCAGCCGCAGCCACCTAGTTTGTCAAGCTATGTGTACATCGACAACCCTCGTAGTCGAGCTATGCTGTTCTCCTACAGCTCTTGTTTGTTTCTCACACTGATTGAGCATTAACTCGACCACCCTTTGGAATATTTTCATGAAACTTCACACATGCATAGCCCAAGTCACGAAGGTATGTCGCGCACAAGAATGACAACTCTTGCATAGCTAATTTTTTAGATATCTCCCTTTTTAGCTCGACTATTCGAAGAATAAGTAGAGCTTATGTTGTCACCCCGGCGTCGGCGTCGGCGTCACCGTCACGCCTTGGTCAAGGTTTTTAGTCAACCTTGTATATGGAATACTACTGGCACTACACCCACCATACTTGGACAACTTCATCTCCTAGTGATGTACATCAATAACCCCTGATCTATATTTGACCTTGACCTACATTTCCTCTTGAATTACTTAGTTAATTACCCTTGGTTAAGGTTTTTAGTCAACCTTGGTTAAGGTTTTTAGTCAAGCTTGTATATGGAATACTCTTGGCCCTACACCCACCATACTTGGACAACTTCATCTCCTAGGGATGTACATCAATAACCCCTGATCTATATTTGACCTTGACCTACATTTCCTCTTGAATTACTTACTTAATTCTCTTTGGTTAAGGTTCTTAGTCAAGCTTGTAGATAGAATACTCCTGGCCCTAACACCCCACCATACTTGGATTGGACAACTTCATCAATAACCCAACCCCGATCTATATTTGACCACTTAGACCTACATTTCCTCTTGAAATTACTTAGTTTAATTCCCCGTTGGTATTAAGGTGGTATTTTAGTCAAGCTTTGTATAAATGGAATTACCTCCTCCAGGCCCTAAAACTACCCAACCATAACCTTGGGACCCCAACTTCATCTCCTAGGGATGTACAACATTCAACTAACCCCTGATCTATTTTTCATATTGACCTACATTTCCTCTTGAATTACTATATGTTAATTATCTTTGGTTAAGGTTTTTAGTCAAGCTTGTAGATGGAATACTCCTGGCCCTACACCAACCATACTTGGACAACTTTATCTCCTAGTGATGTACATCAACAACCCCTGACCTATATTTGACCTTGACCTACATTTAACCTTGCATTACTTAGTTAAGTCCCATTGGTTAAGGTTTTTAGTCAACCTTGGTTAAGGTTTTTAGTCAAGCTTTCTACATGGAATACTATTGTGCATACAGACACCATACTTGGACAACATTTTCTCATAGCGATGTACAACAATAATCCCTGATCTATATTTCACCTTGACCTACATTTCCTCTTGAATTACTTAGTTAATTCCCCTTGGTTAAGGTTTTTAGTCAAGCTTGTATATGGAATACTACTGGCCCTACACCCACCATACTTGGACAACTTCATCTCCTAGTGATGTACATCAACAACCTCTGACCTATAGTTCACATTGACCTACATTTAACCTTGAATTATTTAGTTCATTCCCCTTGGTTAAGGTTTTTAGTCAACCTTGGTTAAGCTTTTTAGTCAAGCTTGTATATGGAATACTATTGTGCATACATACACCATACTTGGATAACTTTTTCTCATAGGGATGTACATCAATAACCCCTGATCTATATTTTACCTTCACCTACATTTAGCCTTGAATTACTTGGTTAATCTTTATAGTCAAGCTTGTATATGGAATATTCCTGGGCCTACATCAACCATACTTGGACAACTTCATCTCCTAGTGATGTACATCAATAATCCCTGACCTATATCTAACCTTGACCTACTTTTATCCTTGGATTACATAGTTATTTCCCCTTGGTTATGGTTTTTAGTCAACCTTGTATATGGAATACTCCTGGGCCTACAGCAACCATACTTGGAAAACTTCATCTCCTAGTGATGTACATCAATAACCCCTGACCTATATCTGTCATTGACCTACATTTAACCTTGAATTACTTACTTAATTTCCCTTGGTTAAGTTTTTTAGTCAACCTTGGTTAAAGTTTTTATGCAGGCCGCAGCCACCTTGTTTGTCAAGCTATGTGTACATCGACAACCCTTTTAGACGAACTATGCTGTTCTCCTACAGCTCTTGTTTGTTTTGCGCACTGATTGAGCATAACTCGACCACCCTTTGGAATATTTTCATGAAACTTCACACATGCATACACCACGACCCGGAGGTGTGTCGCGCACAATAATGACAACTCTTGCGTAGCTAATTTTTGAGTTATCTCCCCTTTTTTTGGCGCACTCTACAAACTGGAAAATAATGCATGAAGACCCGTTTTCTCGTGTGCTCTGTACACTTTACCTGTAGAGAGAACAACAGCCTTCTCCGGTTGAACAATAGAGACTGGGAGAACCGTTCACCTGTGCATGTGCTAGCATGTGCAAATGTCCAGTTTGACCACTATCTGACCACAGGTAATTTATACAGGTAAATTACTACATTGTATATTACATTTCCGTAAACTGTGTTGAAAATATTGTGGCATTATGTGGACCTGTGCAGATATATGTAGATAAATATAGGACTATTAAAAAAAATTCTGGTCTCCAGTAGCAAGCATTATTTATTTTAATTTTTAAACTTTTTTTTTCCATTTGTTTTTTTCATTTTTTTTCTTCAAATTATTTTTCAATTTTTAGCCAGGTTTTTTGAAGAAAAAAAGCCAGGCTATTGGATTGGCGAAAGCCGGGTGGGCGGGCGGGCGGGCGTTCGGGCGGCGGGCGGCGTCCACAATCATTGTTAAGTTTTCGTGTTTGAGTCCATTTCTTTGTTACTGTACCACCTAGGACCACCAAACTTTCACAGCTTCATAATCAAGGGGTGCCCACCACATATCACTATCCAACATGTTACTTTTTTTTTAACTTGACCCATTTTTTCCGCCCAGTCGACTTAGCCATTTTCAATGTTAAGTTTTCGCGTTTACAATGTTAAGTTTTCGTGTTTGAGACCATTTCTTTGTTACTGTACCACGTAGGACCACCAAACTTTCACAGCTTCATAATCAAGGGGTGCCCACCACATATCACTATCCAACATGTCACATTTTTTTTTAACTTCACCCATTTTTTCCGCGCAGTCGACTTAGCCATTTTCAATGTTAAGTTTTCGCGCTTACAATGTTAAGTTTTCGTATTTGAGTCCATTTCTTTGTTACTGTACCACCTAGGACCACCAAACTTTCACAGCTTCATAATGAAGGGGTGCCCACCACATATCACTATCCAATATGTTACTTTTTTTTTTAACTTGACCCATTTTTTCCGCGTAGTCGACTTAGCCATTTTCAATGTTAAGTTTTCGCGTTTACAATGTTAAGTTTTCGTGTTTATGTCCATTTCTTTGTTACTGTACCACCTACGACCACCAAACTTTCACAGCTTCATAACCAAGGGGTGCCTACCACATACAGCTATCCAACATGTGACCATTTTATTTACCTTCACCTATTATTTCTACGTAATTGACTTAGCCATTTTCAACATTAACTTTTTAACGTACGTCTGGTTAAAGTTTTTTTGTTAAAAGTTTTTCGTTATACTATATCTCTGCAACTGCTTCGCCCATTACCTTGAAACTTCACTTGGGTGTTTATCATCATCCATATTTTCATTCTAACCCCCAACCGTGCGGCCCCTGTGCCCAATGTCGAGGTCAAATTACTTCGAATTTTTTTGTTAAAGTTTTTTCGTGTACTATATCTCTGCAACTGCTTCACCCATTACCTTGATACTTCACATGGGTGTTTATCATCATTGTCGCACCCGCTTGTAAAAAGCGCGATATCGTCGGCATTTTATACGTCCGTCCGTCCGTCCGTCCGTCCGTACGTCCGTGTGTCCGGTTAAAGTTTTTTCGTTAAAGTTTTTCCATCTACTATATCTATTTTTGTAGTGTCCATGCCTCGCCCCAAGGCGCGACATGCAGGCCACGGCCATCTAGTCTACAAAAAGTGGGTATAATTATGTTATCCAAGTGTCTATGCTTGGAAAAAACCTGGCCTTCGTGGCTTTGCCTCGTTTCTTGTTGTCTAGTAGCATAAGGTCGTAAGTGCTATATACAGAATATTATCATATAAATAAAACAATTATTGACTAGTGAGCCATAGAATATAATCTGATATTCTATGGCTCACTAGTCAATAATTGTATAATATATTCGGGCCAGTGAAAATTGCTTTCGGGCCCAGGCTCGCGGTCAAGGCTGGACAAGGCGAGGCATTTGATTCCGCAGAATTCTTGTTTACTTATCTCCCTTTGTTGTTTCATGCTCTGATTTTGTATCCAGAGCATAACTCGAACACCCTTTGGAATATTTGTATGCACCACCACGATAGTGGAGGGGGCATTTAGTGTTACCCTTGTCCGTCCGTCCGTCCGCACACACGAATGGGTACTTGTTGTAAGCGTACGGGGATCTTATTGGGTAGGGTTAGGATAGTGTTGGGTACTCTTGTTGGATATTTTTATAGAGTAAAAACCCAACAAGTATTCATTCGTAGGAACGTGCGTCCCGTCCTCCCGTCCGTCCGTCCGTCCGTCCGTCACAAAACGTTAACACTCGGGTAAATGTCTCATAATTTCTTCATCCTTCGACCGATCTGCTTCATATTTCATATACACATTGCTCTGATGGTTCACTACCGCCCTGTGCCAAATCCACGTTTGTTCTGCCCCCGCCAAGCCCAGGGTCAAGGTCACATACTTGGTGCTTCAAAAACTTTAAAACTCAGGTAAATATCTTATAATTTATGGTTTCTTTCACGGATCAGTTTCATATTTCATATACACATTGCTCTAATGGTCCTCTACCGCCCTGTGCAAAATCCACGTTCGTCCTGCCCCCGCCAAGCCCAGGGTCAAGGTTACATACTTGGTGCTTCAAAAACTTTAACGCTCAGGTAAATATCTTATAATTTATGTTTTCTTTCACGGATTAGCTTCATATTTCATATACGCATTGCTCTAATGGTCCTCTACCACCATGTGCCAAATCCACGTTCGTCCTGCCCCCGCAAAGCCCAGGGTCAAGGTCATATACTTAGTGCTTCAAAAACTTTAACGTTCGGATAAATATCTTATAATTTCTGTTTTCTTTCATGGATCATCTTCATATTTCATATACGCATTGCTCTAATGGTCCTCTACCACTCTGTGCCAAATCCACGTTCGTCCTGCCCCCGCCAAGCCCAGGGTCAATGTCACATACTTGGTGCTTCAAAAACTTTAACGCTCGGGTAAAAGAAAATTTTGACTTGGAATTTGGCCTCATTTATTATCAAAGCGATATGTGGGACATCCGTGTTCTATGAACACATTTTCTAGTTTATTAAACTTCACACATGCATAGAAGACGACTTAAAGGTGTGCCGCACGTAATCATGACAACTCTTACGTCGTTAATTTCTTAGTTATCTCCCTTTGTTGTTTCGTGCACTGATTTCGTGTCCGGAGCATAACTCTAACACCCTTTGGAATATTTTCATGAAACTTCACACATGCATAGGCCACGACCCTAAAGGTGTGTCACGCAAGAATGACAACTCTTGCATCACTATTTTTTTAGTTATCTCCCTTTGTTTTTCCGTCACTGATTTTGTCTCCGGAGCATAACTCGAACACCCTTTTTTCAAACTACTTGTGTATCTGGGGAGGGGGATACACATGCGCTTGTCGACAAGCGTCCATTTCTAGTTTTCATATATTTTTTTAGAAAAAAAAAAACCCACCACCTATTTATAAATAAGTGAAAATAATTTTGTGATGATTGAATTGGTCGGTACACAGGTTAAGGCCAAATTTTTAATTTTAGACCAATCAATGCAGCATTTACATGTTTCTGTTAGCCATTGCACACTTGATTTCCCTTATAAATGTTCTTCTTCAACATTCAAGTGATACATTTGTAATTATTTTCAGAGTTCGCCAATCACATCTGGATGCCTTGAGAATACCAGCTGTTCAGCAGTGTAGCCACATTTTCTGATGGGGGATTCATACCTGAGGCCAAGTGATATGCAGCAGGTTACATGCAGGATCGAACCCGTTGGCCCGGCTTTAAATTACCATAGCTGTTATCAATTCATGCGATTTATAGTGATCTACAGTTACATGTTGTACAGAAATTGGTACATTGTGTTTGTTGAGTGTATGAAATATCACACTTTTGGTTTGACGAATCAGCAGATGGGTTGATCAATTAGATTAACTCAAATACTTGTTTATCTGAAATTGCATACGTTCGGCAATACGTGTGTGTGCAATGAGTGTACTGTGACTTAATTGAAGTCTTAAAGAGTCTAGTGTAAATTTTAATCACATGGTTGTAAATAATACAAATATCTTTTATTACACATACCGTTTACTTACTTCTTAAGCTCGGTTGTATATTTACTGCTCGGTTGTATATCTACTGCTAATCAAATCTGATTTGAGATGATATTGATTGTTTAAGCCTTTTCGTAGTAAGATGCCTTTGTACATAGACACTCGTTTGTGGTTTATTTCAATATATTTTAACACACATTTAGACAGGTGAATAAAACATATACTGATTTATTTGCACTGTCACGATTAGCGGTAGCTATACAATGTGGGACGCTAGAAAGAAATAAGCGAACAGCAGTTGCTGTTGCCTCTGATTTTTTTAACCAGGATAAGCGCAGTGGCAAGGTCAACTTTTTAGTAAAAAAAATAAATATAAAAACATATTAATTTGATGCGAATATGGGGCTGATTCATATATTCACACGAGTCCCGTGTCACAAACATGTTGTATCATGGCATCGCAGTTAATACTGATCCTGTGAAATGTGTCGATTGGTGCGCAGCAGTTTTGTGACACCATGGGATGACTGCGTTTATCACATAACACGAGTATATGTGCATGCATAAACATGCTTATGTGTATATATATAGTCCGGAGTGTATATGTATGCAGCTCCATACTATGCAACACGTACATGTAATGTTGTATATGTATTTGTTGAAATGTATTACTGTTTGCTCAATGTTTTAGCGACCCGTCTCTTGTAATTCTTTTAGAATGGCAATTGTATGTGTGCCTGTGTTGTACTATTGTTCTTTGCCCCTCAGGTACAATTTATTTTTTACTTTCTTGCTACTTGATAGTTGAATCCAGTTAATACAGATTATCAAAGTAATACACATTTGTACTAATCATATTACTTTTACGGAGTCTGGCTAAGTGAATCTGGTGTTGCGGGGACCTGGCAGCAGGTCAGGTTATGCTACGGTCTGGCCTGAATATATATTTTTAGGATAAGTATGTCCGTTCGTACGTTTATTTTTTGGAAGTTTTTGTAGAGTTTCTTTAATCACCTAGGGGTCCTAAGTGCGTTGACAGAACCACATTTTCTAGTTTTCTGTAAGTATTCAGTTCTCAGTTTGTGTTTCGACCCTGTTAACCCGGCCTAAAATGACCTAGTTCAATACCATTAAATAAATAAATAATTGATTGTATGTAATTTCACTATGTAATTTCATACAATCGACAAGGAAAACAGTCACAACAACTGTGTTTGATTGTATGACATTTCATACGTTCACAAATATTTATTTTTTATTTTTATTTTTTAATTTCATACAGCCATTAATAGACAAACCGTCACTGAATTTGATTCTATTAAATTTCATTCGTTCAGCAAGATGTGTGTGCAATGAGTTATTGAGCCTTAATTGAAGTCTCAGAGTGCAGTATTATCTATTTTGATTGTATATAATTTCATGCAATCAACAGTGGAAAAAACATTTGTTAACTGAGGCTTACGGTTGTAGAATCCGGATTTTTTTCGGATTGTATGTAATTTATTTCGAACAAATATGTAATTTCATACAATCACCAATGGAAAAAATATAACTTTGACTGTGTTTGATTTTATGAAATTTCATATACTCCCAAATACTTGTTAACTTTGGCTCAAAGTTTTAGATCCAGTATTATTATGCCCCCACAAACAAAGTTTGTTGGGGGTATACAGGAGTCAGCTTGTCGGTCGGTCGGTCGGTCGGTCGGTCGGTCGGTCGGTCGGTCGGTCGGTCGGTCGGTCGGTCGGTCGGTCGGTCGGTCGGTCGGTCGGTCGGTCCGTCGGTCGGTCCGTCGGTCGGTCTGTTGGAAATTCCCTCCCGCTCTATATCTTCTAGACTGATGAATGGATTATCAAATGCCTTGGCACAAATGTTTCTCAGGATGAGAAGGTGTGTCGCGTTCAATAACCACGCACCTACGTCCAAGGTCAAGGTCACAGTTGAAGGTCAAAGGTCAAACCTATTGAAATTTCCTTCCGCTCTATATCTTCTACACCGATGCATGGATTATCACACTATGCCCAGGGTCAAGGTCACAGACTTGATGCGTTTGAAACCTTAACGCTCGGCTAAATGGCTTATTATCAAAAATGCCTCGTTTTCTTTGGCTGCCAGTGGGGGTATTCGTGTGCCGACAGGCCACATTTCTAGTTTATTTTGATTGTATGAAATTTCATACGTTCGCAAATACTTGTTATTTCAGATTTTAAGTTTGGAATCAATTGTGATATTTTCATACATTAGCAAATACTTGTTATTTGAGATTTAAATTTTGGAATCTATTATGATTTTTTCGATCGTATGTAATTTCATACAATTGTCACTTTGACTGAATTTGATTGTATGAAATTTCATATGTTCGCAAGTACTTCTTAT
The DNA here is from genome assembly GCA_029237695.1 of Conchocele bisecta. Classification (NCBI taxonomy): domain Eukaryota; kingdom Metazoa; phylum Mollusca; class Bivalvia; order Lucinida; family Thyasiridae; genus Conchocele; species Conchocele bisecta. The sequence goes on from CM055276.1 coordinate 26,457,507, forward strand.
TTAAGACTTAACGTTTGGAATCCATTATGATTTTTTCGATCATATGTTAATTTTATACAATTGTCACTTTGACTTAAAGTTTGGAATCTGTAATGATTTTTTCGATCGTATGTAATTTCATACAATCATCAATGGAAAAACTATTATTTATTTCGATCATATGTAATTTCATACAATCACCAATAATGGAAAAACTGTCTCATTGACTGTTTTTGATTGTATGAAATTTCATACGTTCGCAAATATTTGTTTTCTGAGACTTAGTTAGAGCTGTATATAGTCCAATATTATTTATTTCGATCGTTTTTAATTTCATACAATCACCAATAATGGAAAAACTGTCTCATTGACTGTTTTTGATTGTATGAAATTTCATACGTTCGCAAATATTTGTTTCCTGAGACTTAGTAAAAACTGCATAGTCCAGTATTATTTATTTTGGTCGTATGTAATTTCAAACAATCACCAATGATAGAAAAGCGATTAATGAGTTTGATTGTATGAAATTTCATACGTTCGCAAATGTTTGTTTTCTGAGACTTAGTTAAAGCTGTATATAGTCCGTATTATTATTTTGATCGTATGTAATTTATACAACCAATAATGGAAAAACTGCTCATTGACTGTTTTTTTGTTATATGAAATTTCATACGTTCGCAAATGTTTGTTTTCTGAGACTTAGTTAAAGCTGTATATAGTCCAGTATTATTTATTTCGATCGTATGTAATTTCATACAATCGCCAATAATGGAAAAACTGTCTCATTGACTGTTTTTGATTGTATGAAATTTCATACTTCGCATTTAAATATAGTTTCTGAGACTATGTAAAAGCTTCATAGTCCAGTATTATTTATTTCGGTTGTATGTAATTTCAAACAATCACCAAAGATGGAAAAGCGATCAATGAGTTTGATTGTATGAAATGTCAAACGTTCGCAAATGTTTGTTTTCTGAGACTTAGTTAAAGCTGTGTATAGTCCAGTATTATTTATTTTGATCGTATGTAATTTCATACAATCGCCAATAATGGAAAAACTGTCTCATTGACTGTTTTTAATTGTATGAAATTTCATACGTTTGCAAATGTTTGTTTTCTGAGAGTTAGTAAAAGCTGCATAGTCCAGTATTATTTATTTTGATCGTATGTAATTTCATACAATCCCCAATGATGGAAAAACTGTCTCATTGACTGTTTTTGATTGCATGAAATTTCATACGTTCGCAAATATTTGTTTCCTGAGACTTGTTAAAAGCTGCATAGTCCAGTATTATTTATTTCGGTCGTATGTAATTTCAAACAATCAACAATGATGGAAAAGTGACCAATGAGTTTGATTGTATGAAATTTCATACGTTCGCAAATGTTTGTTTTCTGAGACTTAGTTAAACCTGTATATAGTCCAGTATTATTTATTTCGATCGTATGTAGTTTCATACAATCACCAATAATGTAAAAACTGTCTCATTGATTGTTTTTGATTGTATGAAATTTCATACGTTCGCAAATATTTGTTTTCTGAGACTTAGTTAAAGCTGTATATAGTAAAGTATTATTTATTTTGATCGTAATTTCAAACAATCACCAATGATGGAAAAGCGGTCAATGAGTTTGATTGTATGAAATTTCATACGTTCGCAAATGTTTTGTGTTGATTGTATGAAACAATTATTTATTAAAAGAATACAAAATTGGCATGACTTGTTGTGTATATATTCAGATAATGGTACTCATTCAAACCAAAACTATGTACATGGTTGGGTCTGATTTGAAAATATGGTCTTTCCGAATGTATGATATTTCATACAATCGTAAAAAAAATGTACCAATAATGGAATTTGGTTGTATCCAAAACACTGATTTATGCTGTATAGAAGGGAATTTTTTAAAATATGGTCTTTACGAATGTATGATATTTCATACAATCGTAAAAAAAATGTACCAATAATGGAATTTGGTTGTATCCAAAACGCTGATTTATGCTGTATAAAAGGGAATTTTTGGGAAAATCCCTTTTTATTTGGGAAAGCGTTCCTAGACATTGGGCACAGGGCCCGTACAGAAGGGCGTAGAATGAAAATATAGATGATGATAAACACCCATGTGAAAGTTCAAGGTAATGGGCAAAGCACTTGCAGAGATATAGAATAACGAAAAACTTTAACCAAAAAACTTAACCAAAAGCTTTAGCCGGACACACGTACGTACGTACGCCAAAGTGCCGACTATATGGCGCTTTCCGCAAGCGGACGTGACAAAAATGTAGAAAAAATAGCTAAATTAAAAAGGTGATATTTTTGTTAAAAAATATTTTTTCGGCTTAAAAACACCAAGGTGCAGATCTTCAATATGTGTAGAAGACGTGTGTATAGTTTAAGAACGATAGACTGAACGGTTTCGGAGGAGTTGTGTACACAAACTCTGTACCGTATATAGAATTGTATAGAAAAATGTAGAAAAAATGGCTAAGTTAACAAGAGCTGTAGGAGAACAGCATAGCTCGACTACGAGGGTTGTCGATGTACACATAGCTTGACAAACAAGGTGGCCGCGGCCTGCATAAAAACCTTAACCAAGGTTGACTAAAAACCTTAACCAAGGGAAATTAAGTAAGTAATTCAAGGTTAAATGTGGGTCAATGCCAGATATAGGTCGGGGGTTATTGATGTACATCGCTAGGAGATGAAGTTTTCCAAGTATGGTTGCTGTAGGCCCAGGAGTATTCCATATACAAGCTTGACTAAAAACCTTAACCAAGGGAAATTAAGTAAGTAATCCAAGGATAAAAGTAGGTTAAGGTCAAATATAGGTCAGGGAGTATTGATGTACATCACTAGGAGATGAAGTTGTCCAAGTATGGTTGCTGTAGGCCCAGGATTATTCCATATACAAGATTGACTATAAACATTAACCAAGTTTGAGTACAAACTTTAACCAAGGGGAAATAAGTAAGTAATTCAAGGTTAAATGTAGGTGACGGTAAACTATAAGTCAGGGGTTATTGATGTACATCCCTATGAGAAAAAGTTATCCAAGCATGGTGTATATATGCACAATAGTATTCCATCTACAAGCGTGACTAAAAACCTTAACCAAGGTTGACTAAAAACCTTAACCAAGGGGAATTAACTAAATAATTCAAGGTTAAATGTAGGTCAAGGTCAATTATAGGTCAGGGGTTGTTGATGTACATCACTAGGAGATGAAGTTGTCCATGTATGGTTGCTGTAGGGCCAGGAGTATTCCATTTACAAGCTTGACTAAAACCTTAACCAAGAAGAATTAACTAAGTAATTCAAGAGGAAATGTAGATCAAGGTAAAATATAGATCAGGGGTTATTGATGTACATCACTATGAGAAAAGGTTGTCCAAGTATGGTGTATGTATACACAATAGTATTCCATGTACAAGCTTGAGTAAAAACCTTAACCGAGGTTGACTAAAAACCTTAACCAAGGGGAATTAACTAAGTAAGTCAAGGTTAAATGTAGGTCAAGGTCAAATATAGGTCAGGGGTTGTTGATGTACATCACTAGGAGATGAAGTTGTCCAAGTATGGAGGGTGTAGGGCCTGGAGTATTCCATATACAAGCTTGACTAAAAACCTTAACCAAGAGGAATTAACAAAGTAATTCAAGAGGAAATGTAGGTCAAGGTCAAATATAGATCAGGGGTTATTGATGTACATCCCTATGAGAAAAGGTTGTCCAAGTATGGTGTCTGTATGCACAATAGTATTCCATGTACAAGCTTGACTAAAAACCTTAACCAAGGCTGACTAAAAACCTTAACCAAGGGGAATTAAGTAAGTAATTCAAGAGGAAATGTAGGTCAAGGTCAAATATAGGTCAGGGGTTGTTGATGTACATCACTAGGAGATGAAGTTGTCCAAGTATGGTGGGTGTAGGGCAAGTAGTATTCCGTATACAAGTTTGACTAAAAACCTTAACCAAGGCGTGACGGTGACGCCGACGCCGACGCCGACGCCGACGCCGACGCCGACGCCGACGCCGACGCCGACGCCGACGCCGACGCCGACGCCGACGCCAGGGTAACTACATAAGCTCTAACTATTCTTCGAATAGTCGAGCTAAAAAGGTGATATTTTTGATAAAAAAAATATTTCGACATAAAAACACCAAGGTGCACATCTTCAATATGTGTAGAAGACGTATGTATAGTTTCAGAACGATCGACTGAACGGTTTCGGAGGAGTTGTGTACACAAACTCTGTACCGTATATAGAATTGTATAGAAAAATGTAGAAAAAATGGCTAAGTTAAAAATGCGATATTTTTGTTAAAAAATATTTTTTTCGGTATAAAAACACCAAGGTGCACATCTTCAATATCTGTAGAAGACGTGTGCATTGTTTCAGATCGATCGACGGAATAGTTTCGGAGGAGTTGTGTACACGATCTATGCGCTTTTTCTTCAGCCGCCCAGGCGCCCGCACGCACGCCCGCCCGCTGTAAAACATAATACGTACCGTTTTTTCAAAAACGGTTTTATAAAAAGTGTTGTTTGCTGTTTAATTTTATTTAATTTTAATTTCCATTTTACTCTTCCATAGGAAATGATTCTAATGTGCCGTCAAACAATGTTTTCATTTAAAAGGATGACATAATATAATTACAGTTCCCTTATTCCATAGGTTGATATAAAGTACCCGGATCTTAGATACCAGTATGTGCCACACGTAGTCCTAAACACGTGTGCTTTTGTAGATTTCTATCGTTTTTCTGAACCAAGAATTTTACCTCAAAATCCCGGTTTACTAAACTTAAAACCGTGTTTCAGGTATGAAATTCATACAAGTATGGTAGCCTTGCATTTTTGGCAAGTATCCCAAATTGCTCAATATTATTAGGTTTGAGGCGGCTTTCAGCTGCGCCGAAAACCTATTGTTTTCGTTGGGTTTTTTTTTTTTTTTTTTATTCAGCCATTCAGTCTACAGCCCAAACCGCTGGTCGGATCGACTTCAAATTTTGCATGCCGATTCGGATCAAGTGTGAGTCGAGACTTAGAGATTTTCAGAAATCTCTTAATGCCACTTTCCACGAAACCGGAAGTGACGTCATACTTTCTATAACTTCCTTATTTTCCATCCGATTTCCAACCGAATTCTTTTTGCATTGGAAAGCTGACAAAATTCTCTATCTCGGACTCGCTGACAGTTCTCGGCTATCTGGTCAAATAAGAGAGCCATAGGCATTTGAAGTTGAAAAATGTACATACTTTTCAACGATTTTGCCGATTTTTAGCCGAATTTCGGCTGATAACGGGTGGTCTTTACAAACGTTTTCCAATTTGTACAGTACTGTCAGCAACATAATTTCTTGCCAGGGTGATAGGGGAGTGTCAGCTGCATGAAAGATGATAATTTTCAGAGCTATATCTTGACTACTTACGGCTCTATTCGATGTCAAAGATGAACGTATTTTTTCAAGTTTTCAAAATAGAGCAAACGGATGTGACGTCAGCTTCGTTATTTATCATTCGATTTCAATTGTTTTTGCTGTAGTCGATATTTCATTCCTTTAGCTAAAACTTTGGCTGAGGATCGAACCCGGTATCCCTCGCTCCGAGTCCATCGCTCTACCTTTAAGCTAACCGGCCCCACATCGGTGTGATGATGCGAACACAATAATGTTGGACTGTTCATTCTAAAACTTCAGAAATTCTTTTTGCAACCGATAGTTTACACCTTGGGCTAAAGCTTAGTTACACATGAAATCAATGTTTGAGGCTCAAACCGTTGATGCAGCTCAAGCTGCTCTAGTGTTCTATATGGAATTGTTACTTGATCGTAACATGATCATGCGCATGTGCTAAGAAAGCATCACACAAATAATCACAGAAGTACATGCTTAAAACACGTAAAAGGTCACAATTGAAGAAACAAAAAAGTGTTTCCACAACCACGTGAAGGTCAAAATGGTCAAGGTCATGATAATGGCGGCATCAGTGTGTTCCAAATGCTTACATGTATCACGTGTCCAATCTATCAAGTAATATTTATGTTATACGGTGATGAAGAAACTTTCCGCAAAAAAAATGTGAATGTAAAAAAGGTCAAGGCGTCATGAGTGTGTTCCAAAGGCAAACATTGAAGCAGTTCATCAAATAACACACAGTCTGATCTGGAGCTACGCTGGTTGGAAACATTCAACAACGAACGGTTTACCAACGAAAAATGCGAAATATAATCGCCCTGCGCCGGCATTGTAATTCGCACCAGTATAGACTCAGTTCAGACTGCGCGGCGGCAAAACTCAGACCGTCGCTTCATAAACATGCTTAATTTAGTTGGTCACTTCATGGAATAAATGAACGTAAACTGGTCATACATTGGGTTTGGGTTCGGCTGAACGTGAATGGCGTGTAGCTCTTTGCTGGGATGAAATAGCCATTCATCTATCAGGGGACGGAATATCATGAGCACGTATGTGCACATACCTGGATAGCGTGAGCTAATGGGGACACTTTTCAGACCAACATATCGATAGAATGCATATAATTGTGCAGTATTATACAAACAATGTGAATCACTGACTGTGGTTTTACGTCTGTTCCAATAGCAAGATCAATTACAGACAACGAGCTATTTTGAACAGCGAGTTGCTATGATTATCAATTAGCATACACAGGCCAGTAAAACACCAAAATAAAACAATATTTTTTAAGGATTGGTATGATAAGGGCATAAAGTATATTGAACATATATATGATTATCGTGCAAATAAATTACTACGATTTACTGAGTTTACAGCAATATTCAACATAGAAATGAAGATTTTAAAAAATATCAAAGTCTATTAAACAGTATATATGTCCATTATGGATAGAAAAGATGAAAACAGAACATATTAACACACAGACAAAATCGGAAGCTCTTATATATGGAGTAAAAAAAAAGTAAATATGTAAATAATATACTATATGCAATACAGACAGCTCGAAAAAATGTGGAATAAATAAAATCTCAACAAAAATGGACAAACGAGTTTTCAGATGATACTCTATGTTGGCAAAAAATTTACACGTTAAGTTTAAATTGTACTATAGATTCCACATTACGCAACTTCCACTACAAATACCTGATGCGAATTCTGGGAATAAATAAATTACTTTATCGCTGCAATATTGTGAGTAGTAGCCTATGTGATTTTTGTTCTATGTATGTTGAAAGTATAAAACACTTATTCTGGGAATGTACTCATGTGCAACATTTTTGGTCTCGGCTAAGATTTTATCTAACTGATAAGGGCATAACATGCATAGTGAACTTTCAAAACATTTCTATAGGAATAAATGATAATACACTTCTGGCACAACAATTTAATTTCATCGTTATTTTAGGAAAATATTTCATTTTTAAAAGCAAATATGAAAAACGCGATATAATGTTTGAATCATTCATAAACTACTTGAAGAACAGAATTGAGATAGAGCAGGAAATAGCCACAAAAAATGATAAACGAGAACAGCACATTATCAAGTGGGGTAGGTTTAATGTCGAATAAGTTGCAAGCACTTCAAGACAATCAAGCACATCATACATTTATACATATGCATAGATAATGATAATTGTAAAACAAAGCAGGTCTATTTGATATGAACACAAATGGAAATCCTTCTTTCCTTCTTCCTATTTTTCTCTTCATCATCTCCCCTAACATTACTCTCTTCCAAACATTACTTTCTAATACATTGTGTATGTAACTTGTCTAGTATAATTATATACTATTATCATCATTATGTTCAATTTGCTATACAATGTACATGATGTATTGAAAAGTGAAATAAAACATTTAATCATAAATACACAGGCCAGTAATACACAACCCGGGTCAGACAAGCTGGTCCAGAGTTTACGAAGAGATGGATAAAAACATAGCCGGATAAAAACATCGAGAACAAATAATTAATTAAAACAATATAAACAATATAACAATATAATACATACCTGTAAATCCTTAGGTGAAAAAAGAAATGGAGAACACTTTGTGAAATATCGGCAGTAGTAGCTGAAGAATGTATGCGCGTGACAACGGAACACGGCTAGTTGAATGCGCAACTCAATGTTGCACACGGCACAAAACTATACTATACCAGACAACGGGGCGTGTGCAAAATCACCTAGACAATGAAACTCGATATACGGTATGGTTATGAATTGGAAACTCCTCGCGTTACATAGTATAGCTTAGAACGTATGTGTTAACATGGCACAGCACATTGTGCCCGTCAATGAGGCGTAACGGCCAGTGAGATGGTCACATGACTGATTGTATGATACGGGCGGTTCGCAGTGCCGAGCTGAAGTTGTCAGGTCTATGCACGGCTTTGACAACGCAATACGTATTTTGAGGCGTTTACAACTTTTCACGACAACGCGACGAAATCCACCGGTAATGGACGTGGACCAGCTTAACAATTTGGTGGTGGGGAAGGTTCTAAAGACGCCGTCGTAGGAGGTACATGCAATGCACTTATAATTGGCGTGAGACATGTACATGTAAATAATTGCCGTAAATTCGGTCGAATGTTGTAAAATAGTATGGGCGCTTGATAATGCAATTTGGGGTCCGAAAATGACTCCGATAGTTGCAGTTTATTACATGTGGGTAATATGCGTTTATTTTCTAGCTATATTGGGCATATACACATGCACGCATGTCCTGCTGTGACACAACGTCATACATTTTATATAAACGACATGTGTAGATAAGCATGTATTCAGGTTTGTATTTCACATAGCCGTGTACGTGCGAGATGGGATACATAGTATTTACTGTAAGGTACGTATGTGATGAATTTCATGTGACGGTTCAAGTGAGTGGACACAGCATACGTTGGGACTGTTCCATTGATTGCATTGTCCGCTATTGGTTTTATCGTGAGCGGTTTGAAAGTACTTGTAACGTACTTTTCTCACGTACTGGAGTGTAGTGCTTAGTGGTGTGTTTTGTTCGTGTAATCACGTTATACAATTGTGAATGCAGTGTACTTATTTATATTCACGGAAGAAATAATCAAAACACACTTCCTTATAAACAGCGTTCGTTACAGCCAGATCAGCCTGTGCATTTGCACAGTCTGATCAGGATATGCACTGCTCGCCATTCCATCAATGCAACACGAATACTGCTTCTAACCAATCGGAATGTTCCGTCTGTAAAGCGGGGCGACTTAGGTAAGCAGGGCGACATAGGTAAGTCGCCCCTGTGTTACATAGAGAACATTCGGGTTAGCATTTAACAAGCAATATATATCGTTATCAGGTTACAGGGGTGCGCTATTGGATCAGGAGCTGCAGTGGTCACATATTCCATAAGTCACATTTCTCCAGTCATAGCCACAGATACCAAGTGAATCATTGGTGTGTTGATTTTTTTCAAAGTGAAAGTGAATGGGTTTAACGTCCCACCAACAGCTAGGGTCATATACAGACGGTACCACAATTTAACGTCTTGTCCGACAGACTAGTGGGATGGAAATACTACGAAAGTATTGTTGATGCCTAAGGCGAGGTTTGAACCCACAACCTCCGGATTGGAAGTCAGGTGTTCGTACCACTAGCTCACAATCCATCCCAGATTGTTTCAAACAGATTCCGGCTGATAAAATACACTATCAGATCTATGCGACCATCTTTGTTTCTGAGAAGCCCAATTTTGACCTTATGTCTTGGTATTCCATTAGAATTAATTCCCGTGGAACAGTGTTGGGACCGCTGAAAATCTTATAAAAAACTATGGTGGTCAGAGGAGACTGGATTTGTCGTTCTTAGGTGTAAGTGAACCTATGTTTTATTTATGTTAGATCCAGTGTAGGTAGACACGTTTCACCTTATTAAGGTTCTGTGATATTCACACAAAATCAAGTATATCAGAAAATTTGGGTACATATATGCGGCATTCCGTTACGTTATATAGTTGCACCAGAGGGTAACATCTTTAGATAAGGTCATTTAAGGCCGGCCTACATACCATAAAGCCAACATTTGCAAACACTAAGGATCCAGATGACCCGGCTGGTAACTTGTAAAACCCATTCAACCCTACAGACCATAAAGTCAACATTTGCAAACACTATAGATCCAGATGAGCCGACTCGTAACTTGCATAACCCATTCAACCCTACATACCATAAAGCCAACATTTGCAAACACTGGATCCAGATGAGCCGGCTCTTAACTTGTAAAACCCATTCACCCCTACAGACCATAAAGCCAACATTTGCAAACACTGTTGATCCAGATGAGCCGACTCATAACTTGCATAACCCATTTAACCCTACAAACCATAAAGCCAACATTTGCAAACACTGGATCCAGATGAGCCGGCTCGTAACTTGTAAAACCCATTCACCCCTACAGACCATAAAGCCAACATTTACAAACACTGTGGATCCAGATGAGCCGACTCGTAACTTGCATAACCCATTCAACCCTACATACCATAAAGCCAACATTTGCAAACACTGGATCCAGATGAGCCGGCTCTTAAATTGTAAAACCCATTCACCCCCACAGACCATAAACCCAACATTTGCAAACACTGTTGATCCAGATGAGCCGACTCATAACTTGCATAACCCATTTAACCCTACAAACCATAAAGCCAACATTTGCAAACACTGGATCCAGATGAGCCGGCTCGTAACTTGTAAAACCCATTCACCCCTACAGACCATAAAACCAACATTTACGAACACTGTGGATCCAGATGAGCCGACTAGTTCTTGTAAAACCCATTCAACCCTACAGACCATAAAGATGGACGACACCAAATAGTTTTACTGTATAATTTAAGCGAATCCCATCCAATAAGGCCAGTCTCTCCTAGTTTCACTATTCGTATGTATGCTGTGGGACTTACTTGTACATGACCTGCAGCCAGTCTGTACTGTTTCTGCATGCATTAAACAATAGGTACACTTACTCCTAAGAAAGAAACATCCAACCTCGTCATATCTACTTCTGCCCCCTGTGCGATTTCGCGCCATTTGGTATTCTCCAACCTAGATAGTCATACCGGACTTTATCGGCACCTCCCGGCTTGCCAGGTATATTATTTACTATGTATTTACTGCCGTAATATCAGTCAGAACATCAATATGTCAATTATAGCCCGTACACAACATAGAGCACATCGATATTCAAACTGTAAGCATACAGTTTACAACCAATATCCTTTTTTTTAAATAGCACAGAGAAAATGTCAATTTATTACGTGGATATGGCGTTTACAGACGAGTTGCTCGCCATAAATGTTTAGTCTATCTTTACACTCAAATTGAAACAGGTTTCGATGAATGTGGACTGTAATGATAGAAATTGGAACCTTTTATATAACGGTTGTCTCGATTCAAACATCAGTAGTTGTGACTATGCCCACAATACACACGATGCCCAATAAATCCTAAATAATAATGGAAATTATATATACTTGATATACCTATTCAAAACCAACGGCTAATTATGGCTGAAGTATACGCTCCTTGTCAAGAAACCACAATTGAAACCATTTTATTTTAGAAAACTAGACACACTCGATATCAGTCGCTACAGGGCAGTCCCGTGTGGGTCTCCATTGTTCACTATTACGTCCATCAACAAACTAGAGGGTTGTTTTTCAGACAGAACCATATGTCTCCCCAACACAACCACTGCATGTTATCGGGACTTGGAAACTTCGCATTTAAGGAAACAAGAGCATATATGTAGCTACCTTGTTTTTTCTGCGCAGGTTAGTTGTATATTGGGGGATAATAAAATAAAAGAGACAGCATATGGAATCTTCACTTGTCAAAGGCCATAATTATACTTCGTATTACAAACATGAATTTCCACACTGATATCAGGGGCGATAACATACCAGTGTTCCTTAAAATGTTAACGGACATTACTATTTATTATCTGTATTTATTTTTTGATGTGCAATGATGATGCTTTATAATCTGTCGACAATATTATTTCTTTTCAGGTGACTCATTTAATTAGTATAAATAATTAAAAAATATCATGCCTCATTTGCATATGAAAATAGCCTGATATCACCGCGAGTCACAATCAGTAAAATAAATACAATGTATAACTAAATGATTATATATTTTAGAACTGGTGGAATATGATACAATTATACATTAAATTTTATTTAATTCCTATAAAGAACATTTGTGCCTATTGAGTGGGCATGTACCTTTAACGAAAAAAGCCGAAACACGCCGAATGTATGTGGTTATATCCTCACCAGAATATGTATCTAGGGCCATTTTAGTCGGAATTCATATCTGTTTCATGTCCGTCCGTCCGTCAATTCTACTATAACTTACTTACCGTATAACCGATACGTCGTCGTATTAGTGCGGACATATTCGGGCGTGTTTAAGGCGTAATCATGTGTTTGTAAAGAGAGGTCATTGCAAATCAGTTCACTATTGGCTTTTTCAGACATTTGTAACAGTGTCTGTCATTACACGTACGACTTGAGCCATATCAGACCCATATACTCAGTCTCCTAACATACTGTACTATAATTCTATTAGAACAACCAATCTGTGTGACTGTGCTAGACCGGTATTGCCCCTGTAGGTATTTCATGTCGGGAAATCACTCTATCGGGGACCAGCACTGGGAATCGAACGATACGGTCTGCACATGAACGGGATATGGAAATACACATATATAAAACCCGGGACCCAATAGCACACGACAAGCACGTCCTGAAATATATATTACCTACTAGTACCAGGATATTAATATAAATATAAGATAAAACTTATGGGCTTATGGGTTTTGCAACCAATGTAGATCCAGATCAGCCTGCGCATCCGCAGTCTGATCAGGATCTACACTGCTAGTCATTCCATCAATGAAACACCCGCCATGCTTCTAACAAGCAATATAGATCATTATCAGGCTACACGAGTGTGAAGAAGCTACACTGGTCACATATCCCATAAGCCCCATTTCTCCAGTCACAGCCACATATTATCAATCAATCACACCATTTTATTTCATCACATTCCCCAAAACATGCGCTACATTCAAGTACATGCCTTTAGAACCTGTGATAAGCAGGGCAGATAATTTGGTATGGCATAATTTGGCACTTTCGCTATACATGTACCAGGATGTTCTGAAATGATAATACTATACCATATTTACAAAATAGTTACCAGTATAGACGCTAGTGTAATTAATTTACATGAAACAATGCAGTAACCTTCAATTGTAAAACATCTATAATACTGAAAAATACTGTACTGTAAATTTTTTTCGGAATTATTTGTTTGTAATTGTATTATTTGTATAACGTTAATATTTTTTTCAGATATAAAAAATAAAATATGTCACATTTAAAGTGCACATTAGATATTCTGCAGCCTATGAGTGGCTACGAACGGTACGCGAGTACATTGCAAGAGTTACAGTTCGCAACTACACTGCTTCAAGTTTTGTACCAATTTTGCTATGCTGATGTGGTATCGAGTATGCTGTTCATTTTTGTTTACACTGCCAGATGCGCAGAATTATCAGAAGAAACAAATATGACGTCCGATCGTTACGAGACTTTTAAAGACATGCTCACTCAGTAGGTTATACTATAGGGAGACAGATATGTTTGAATATTCTGTACATATGCCATTTTCTGGCAAAATAAACCTTCATTCACCATTACCCCACGTATTGATTGGCATGATGATACATTGTATATCAGACGTACACATATATGTCCACACTGACATTAGGGGCGATAACCGTGTATCCTTAAAATGTTCACGAACATCAGAATTTTTCATTGTAAAATTATTTTCTGTGAGTACTTACATGTACCTGTTATATGTTGCGTTATATGTTGTTATATAGCTTCCCGAACAACAATAGTATATAGCAGATTAGGCTAGTGTATGTGTATGGATGGGGGGGGGGGGTCCGAGAACATTCTCCCCCTGAACAAGGGCTCTATTTCCTGCGTTCTGCTGCACTTTAGTCATCAATTTTATAAATAAATATACCTAAAAGTATCAGTAATTAAAAAACAAATTGTTTACTCCGTGATAAGAGATTATACATTATAAATAAGGTCATATCATTTTAATGGGTGGCCCCGAGACAACGGACTTCCACGTACATAGCGTTGCAATATTATAAACATCGTTTTCAAGCACGTAGACAGACGTCCGTTACTGTTGAAGCCCGGACACTCTCTCTTGTCATTTGAGACACGCCATGGGATTTTGTACCTTCGGACAACTGCGTAATTTCATTAAATACGTTTACGAAATTTTGAATAGTTTTCTAGTTTTCATAAATTAAGTCAAAAGTTGTAAAATTCTTAGAGTACATGTGATAATCTAGACGAGAATGACAGAACTCAAATGAGACACGCTGTGTGATTTTGGACATCTGTGTAATTTAATTTAATTAAATACGTTTACAAAAATTACGATATTTTCTGTAAATGGCATCATGCAAAAGTTGACAAAATTACACAGATGTCCAAAATCACACAGCGTGTCTCATTTGAGTTCTGTCATTCTCGTCTAGATTGTAGGAGATAGGTAAATGATACACCTCGGCAATGATATATTCCCCCGATGCGCTATATATGTATCAAAGCGTTTCCGATCTATGAATTATTTTGTTCGAAAGTGACATCAAATCGTGGATGTCAATTTAAAAAGGTTGTATTTTGACAAACTTTAATACGTTTCTGAAGTCGATCTGACGGTAACAGAGATCAAAGGTAACCGAAAACAGGCGAACCAACGGGCATGGTGGCTATATCATACATACCTAGATTTTTTTCCGGGTACATAATAATGTGAAATTGAACGGTCGACTCATATCCACAATACAGATACTGCTCCAGAAACAATGGATATATCCCTTCCGTAAGGCGGACCCAGGATTCACGTGCATAGGGGTTTTGATCCTGCCAATACGTTGCAGCTCAATGTGTATTGATTTTTTTTTCAAGATTGCTGTGGGTGCAGAGACCATGCTCCATGAGAAATTATGACAATCAGAAAGTTAAATGTTGCATTATGTGTCTACTAAAACCGAAACTTTAAACATTTCATCGTGGGATGGAGGGGGTCAGTGAGCACCGGGAACAGCTCCGACTGGATCCGCACATGTGTAATCTATTTTTGTCGTACATACCCACTCAGTGGGCACAACATGTTCTTTATACCAGACACATCATCTGAGACATTTTCTGGCAAAATAAACATCCATTCACCTTCACCCCACATATTGATTGGCATTATTATATATTTTATATCAGACGTAAATTTGCACACTGATATCAGGGGCGATAACCGTGTTTCCTTAAAATGTTAACGGATATTTCTATTTATTATCTGTGTTTATTTTTTGATGTGCAAATGATCATACGTTATAATCTGTCGAAAATATTATTTTTTCAGGTGACTCATTTAATTAGTATAACTAATTAAAAAGTAGCATGCCTCATTTGCATATAAAATAGCCTGATACAACCGTACGTCACTATCAGTAAAATAAATATTACTAAATGATTATATCTGTATAGCAGGTACATGTACTTGTAATGTTTAGAACTGGTGGAACAGTGACACATTAAATTACTTATTTAATTCGTATAAAGAACATTTTGAGCCTACCGAGTGTCATGCACCTTTAAGGACTGTGTATTACTGCAGCCAGAATTGAGGTTTCCTTATTACGGAGCATTCCTTTCTTTGTCTTTCTCGTTCGCTCCGTCCACAGTATGAATGAACGCCCTTCAAACGGTAATCGGTTATTATAAAACTGTGCATTTGAGTACGGAGTTTCAACGGGTACCGTTTGCTATGGTGTACGAACGGGGTCAAAACTAAATTTACAGGTGCAGCTATACAAATATACAGGTGCACCAGGTGCATACATGTATATAACAAATACAGCTACAGCTGTAAATATACAGGTGCAGCTGTAAAGAATACAGCTGCACCTGTAAAAATACAGCTGCACCTGTAAGAAATACAGCTACCTGCATTTTACAGCTGCACCGGTAAATGTATAGCTGCACCTGTAAAATGTATAGCCGCACCTGTTAAATACGTGTATAGATGCAGCTATAAAAATACAGCTGCAGCTATACATTTACAGCTGCAGCTGTACATTTTACAGGTGCACCTATACATTTACAGGTGCACCTGTTTATGTTTATAGCTATAGCTGCACCTGTAAGTTTAGTTTTGACCCCGTTCGTACATATGGTGTCCGAACGGAGTCAAAACTAAATTGTATTTTTACAGGTGCAGCTGTATTTTTTACAGGTGCAGCTGTATTTTTACAGGTGCAGCTGTATTTTTTACAGTTGCAACTGTATATTTACAGTTGCACCTGTATATTTACAGGTGCACCTGTATATTTTCATAGCTGCACCTGCAAATTTAGTTTTGACCCCGTTCGTACACCATAGTTTGCATCGTATATGGCTGCACGTGACTCTTGAAATGGGGCTATTCGTGAACGGTGTAGCTATTGCTCAAATTACAGACTCCTGTAACCTGAGCATGAGCTATATATTGATTTTTAGAAGCACGACATGGGATTTCATTTATGGAATAACGAACAGTGAAGATCCTGGTCAGACTGTGTGGGATATGTGTTACGTTGGTCAACTTAAATTTAATACATACCATCTGGGTCATATGAATACTTTTTTTGTATTTCTTATTATACTACCGCGAAGCGACAATGGGATATATGGATGCAAAAGCCGTTTGTCCGTCCGTTCGTCCGTCGTCTGTCGTCTGTCCGTCACGTTTTCCATTATGCTACAACTTATTTACTGTATTACGGATTGGCTTGAAACTTCGTGTGTATGTTTATTATCACCCATATGTTCAGTCTGCGCCCGGCCCATGCTCCCGTCGTGGCCAATGCCAAGGACAAATCACTTCGAACTTCCGTCCAGTAAATTGTATTTGCTTCCAGTAGATGCGTGCACATTTCTCCATTATACTACAACTGCTTTTCTGTATGAGCGATTTACTTCAAATTTCATGTGCATGTTTCTTATCATTCATGTTTTCATTCGACGCCCCACCCAGGCTCCCCATGCCAACAGTTAAGGTCAAACAACTTGAGAAATCTCCGTCCAGAACATTGTGAAAAAATAGCAAATTATTAGAAAAGAAATGTGACAAAAAAAAAGTGTAAACCCATTCACCATTCTACGATGAGTGGGAGGAATGTCATATTTCCGACAGAATAAAAGGATATACTTGCCAGTTGTTGGTCTATATACTGACCCAAAGTGTACCTGTGGCCTCCTCCAAGTGCCCGAACAGGTCATAAACACATGACATAGCCCACTCGTCGATCAGAACAGAAAAGAAAAAAAACGCTCCACTTCACGCAAGACTTGTACGAGTTCAGTCATCATAAAAAAAACGTCGTACGATTTGTTCTTGATGTAACGGAAATTGTACCATGTGTAATCATGAGTGTGGATAAACTACCGATCGGCAGCATCGTGGCTCGTGCTCCGGTAGCGCAGTTGGTTAGCTGGTATTGGGAAGGTCCCGGTTTCGAACCCCGGTCGGTGCACACTTTTTCCGTTGCATTTCTGTATCCTATTACATTGATATGAATCACACAAATAAAAAATAAATGGAGAGCAATAAGAGAAACAGAGAACTGTATCTATAAAAATGACAATAAAGTAGACCCGAAAAAGAAAATGTTATTTTATAAAGGAAATATATTTGTCTAAATGACTAGAGATCTATAGATCTATCACAAACATGGCATTTGGACTCCCTCCCCCTCTGTGGCGGTCACAAAACTCCATTCTGTCTTACAAATACGTATACGAAACGTATGCAGAATTGAATTTTGTGACACAGAATTGAATTTTGTGACACATAATTGAGTTTTGTGGCACAAAAGTGAATTTTGTGACACAGAATTGAGCTTTGTGGCACAAAAGTGAATTTTGTTGACAAAATCAGTATATATTTAATTTTGTTTTGTTTTTGTCAAGTTTATAGGTACAAAAATGAATTTTGTGGACAAAATTGAGCCATGTCCCACTTGGCGCCCCGTACTACAGGGTCACACACTGGTATACAGCATCTACATAGTACTACATAGTACTACAAGGTTCTACATACGGGGCGCCAAGTGGGACATGGCTCAATTTTGTCAACAAAATTCATTTTTGTATTTATAAACTTGACAAAAACAAAACCAAATTAAATATATATTGATTTTGTCAACAAAATTCACTTTTGTGCCACAAAACTCAATTCTGTGTCACAAAATTCATTTTTGTGCCACAAAACACAATTCCGTGTCACAAGATTCATTTCTGTGTCACAAAATTCAAATCTGTGTCACAAAATTCAATTCTGCATACGTTTCGTATACGTATTTGCATACGTTTCGATTCTGTTGCCCAAATATGGCACACGCATTTAAGAAGGACTACCATTGGTCAGAAACTGGACTGCAGAAATGGGTCACGGTCGCCGATCAGAGTCTGAACAAGTAAGTTTCAGAGAACGCTGGATGAAACACACTTGTTACTGCTTTGAGGCTTAGTGTTGCAATCATAATACTAGAAATGTGGCCTGTCGGCACACGAATGCCCCCGCTGGCAGCCAAAGAAAAACGAGGCATATTTGAATATAAGCCATTTACCCGAGCGTTAAGGTTTCGAACGCACCAAGTCTGTGACCTTGACCCTGGGCTTAGCGGGGGTGGGACGAATGTGGATTTGTGACAGGGCGGTAGAGGACCATTGGAGCAATGCGTGTGTGAAATGTGAAGCAGATCCGAGCAAGGAAACATAAATGATAAGCCATTTACCCAGCGTTAAGGTATCGAACGCACCAAGTCTGTGACCTTGACCCTGGGCTTAGCGGGGGCGGGACGAACGTGGATTTGTCAAAGGGCGGTAGAGGACCATTGGAGCAATGCGTGTGTGAAATGTGAAGCAGATCCGAGCAAGGAAACAGAAATGATAAGCCATTTACCCAGCGTTAAGGTTTCGAACGCACCAAGACTTAGACCTTGACCCTGGGCTTAGCGGGGGCGGGACGAATGTGGATTTGTCACAGTGCGGTAGAGGACCCTTGGAGCAATGCGTGTGTGAAATGTGAAGCAGATCCGAGCAAGGAAACAGAAATTATAAGCCATTTACCTAGCGTTAAGATTTCGAACGCACCAAGTCTGTGACCTTGACCCTGGGCCTAACGGGGGCGGGACGAATGTGGATTTGTCACAGGGCGGTAGAGGACCATTGGAGCAATGCGTGTGTGAAATTTGAAGCAGATCCGAGCCAGGAAACAGAAATGATAAGCCATTTACCCAGCGTTAAGGTTTCGAACGCACCAAGTCTGTGAACTTGACCCTGGGCTTAGCGGGGGCGGGACGAATGTGGATTTGTCACAGGGCTGGAGAGGACCATTGGAGCAATGCGTGTGTGAAATGTGAAGCAGATCCGAGCAAGGAAACATAAATTATAAGCCATTTACCCAGCGTTAAGGTATCGAACGCACCAAGTCTGTGAGCTTGACCCTGGCCTTAACGGGGACGGGACGAATGTGGATTTGTCACAGGGCGGTAGAGGACCATTGGAGCAATGCGTGTGTGAAATGTGAAGCAGATCCGAGCAAGGAAACAGAAATTATAAGGCATTTACCCAGCGTTAAGGTTTCGAACGCACCAAGTCTGTGACCTTGACCCTGGGCTTAGCGGGGGCGGCACGAATTTAGATTTGTCACAGGGTGGTAGAGGACCATTGGAACAATGCGTGTGTGAAATGTGAAGCAGATCCGAGCAAGGAAACTGAAATTATAAGGCATTTACACAGCGTTAAGGTTTCGAACGCACCAAGTCTGTGACCTTGACCCTGGGTTTGGCGGGGGCAGCACGAATGTGGATTTGTCACAGGGTGGCAGAGGACCATTGGAGCAATGCGTGTGTGAAATGTGAAGCAGATCCGAGCAAGGAAACTGAAATTATAAGGCATTTACCCAGCGTTAAGGTTTCGAACGCACCAAGTCTGTGACCTTGTCCGTGGGTTTGGCGGGGGCGGCACGAATGTGGATTTGTCAGAGGGTGGCAGAGGACCATTGGAGCAATGCGTGTGTGAAATGTGAAGCAGATCCAAGCAAGGAAAGAGAAATTATAAGCCATTTACCCAGCGTTAAGGTTTCGTACGTACGTACGTTACGTACGTTACGTACGTTACGTACGTTACGTACGTTACGTACAGCTACGTACGTTACGTACGTTACGTACGTTACGTACGTACGGACGCCGGTAACACTATATGCCCCCCCTCACCATTCACGTTACGTACGTTACGTACGTTACGTACGCCGGTAACACTATATGCCCTCCTCACCATTCGGTGGCGGGGGCATAATAACCAAAGTAACTGTCCATAAAGAAGTATAATATTGATATATTGGGTTATATTTTCGCATTGAAATATTTAAACCTGCAAGTGTACTCCACCATCTAGTAAAATGGACTAAGACCGATCTCAACCAATCAACGTAAAGATGACATAGTTATCAGTTACGCAAACAAATTTTTGTGGACAAAACTGACTTTTGTGGACACAACTGAATTCTGTCCCACAAAACTGAATTATGTTCACAAAACTCAATTCTGTCTTACAAAATTGAATCCTTTATAACCAAAATGAATTTTGTATATCAGAATTTTACATAACTGGATTTTGTGATTTTTAGTGTTACAAAACTAAATTTTGCCTGGACAAAATTGGTTTTGTACACATAATTAACCTGTCCTGCATGGCGCCCCGTACTACAAGGGTCTACGGGGACACACACTGGTATACAGCATCTACATAGTACTACATAGTACTACAAGGTTCTACAAGGGTATACAGGGGCACACACTGGTATACAGCATCTACATAGTACAACAAGGTTCTACAAGGGTCTACGGGGGCACACAATGGTATACAGCATCTACATAGTACTACATAGTACTACCAGGTTATACAAGAGTCTACAGGAGCACACACTGGTATACATCATCTACATAGTACTACATAGTACTACAAGGTTCTACCAGGATATACAGGGGCACACACTGGTATACAGCATCTACATAGTACTACAAGGTTCTACAAGGGTCTACAGGGGCACACACTGGTATACAGCATCTACATAGTACTACATAGTACTACAAGGTTCTACAATGGTCTACAGGGGCACACACTGGTATACAGCATCTACATAGTACTACAATGTTCTACAAGGGTCTACAGGGGCACACATGTATACAGCTTCTACATAGTACTACAAGGTTCTACGGGGGCACACACTGGTATACAGCATCTACATAGTACTACATAGTACTACAGGGGTCTACGGGGGCACACACTGGTATACAGCATCTACATAGTACTACAAGGTTCTACAAGGGTCTACAAGGGCACACACTGGTATACAGCATCTACATAATACTACATACTACTACAAGCATCTACAATAAGGGTACTACAAGTCTACATTACTACAAGGTTCTACAAGGGCACACAATGGTATACATCATCCAGTGTGTAGCTGACATAACTGGTATCAAAGTATAGCCAATAGTAAATTAATAAAAATAAACAACACAGTTACTGTTAGTCTGTAGTTGTTTACTACAATGTTGTTGTATGTCTGTAATTCAGGCGCTTATTTTTCGCCACAATCTCTTTACAGCCACAAATACTGCAAGAGCTTTGTTTCGACTGCTCGACTTGATTTATGTAATTTAGCAACACATGGAGAAATAAGAACTGTAACAGTGAGGCGGTTCAAATGATCGTCACAATATGTGGAGAAATAAGAACTGTAACAGCGAGACGGTTCAAATGGTCATCACAATATGTGTAGAATATATTGTGGTCACAATATGTGGAGAAATAAGAACTGCTGTAACAGCGAGACGGTTCAAATGATCGCAATATATGCAAAATAGTCTACAGGTATACACAATAGTCTACAGCATCTACAATAAGGTACAATGGGTTACATAGGGTAGGCATAAACTAGTGTACATCATTTACAAGTAGACTAACAATTGTTTACAAGTTCTGCATACCAATTAAATGTGTCCATTGAACTGCGTCAAATCTGTGGCCAGACATCTCTGTTCTAAGTAAGAAGTGTGTATTTTCCTGACTGTGATTTATGGCCCCACAGACTCCCTGTGGTATGTATGAGAAAACAGGTATTGTTTCATTTATGAGCATGAAGCATGACTGGTGTTTTATTGATGGAATGACTAACAGTGCAGATCCTGATCAGACTGTGCAGATGCACAGCCTGATTTGGATCTACTCTGGTCGCAAAACCCATAAACTCCATTTCTGCATACACAGCCACTTTTATCAAAAACATTGGTAGTTTATGAGACAAGAAACTTTCAGCTGAATGTGCAGTGGTGTGTATGAGAAAACAGGTATTGTTAAATTAGTGAGCTTAGTTTGTTTGTTTATTAGTGTTTAACGGCCTGTCAACACTAAGGTCATGTAAGGCCATTTTAACCTGCTGCATTGGGGGGAAATCCCAAAATCAGAACGGAATATTTACATCGAGAAAAAATATATTCAGCCCTGAAATTCGAATAACTTGACCTGGTGCCAGTTCCATACCACACCAAAGTCACTTGGCCCCTTCCCCTAAAATAGAATTACGAATAAACATAATACTCATATACAAAGGGGGGGGGGACAGCAAACCGGTGATACGGTGTAGAAGGGGGCGGAAAACGGTGCACCGGGGTCGGTAAACGGTGTGCTGTGGGGCGGAAAACGGTGATTTGTGTACACGGTAACCGGTGAAATCGTAGACGGTGTAGTATGGGAGGTGGAGGGGGGGGGGGGAGGGGGTGGAAGGTGGAGAGGAGGGGGTGGAAGGTGGGAGGTGGTGGAGGGAAGTGGGAGGAGGGGGGTAGGGAGGTGGGAGATGAATACCCCCCTGTCCCCCCCCCCCCTCATAAGGGGTATAACCATATTCAACTGTCACATACAAAATGACAAAGACGTAAGTGAAGGCCAAACCAGGTATCCAGTCGGAATTCCGGTAAGGATGAACGCCGATCGTTGAATTACCCGTCGCATGCTCCCGACCAGCCCTAGTGAGCTTTGTAGACCCAATATAAGACTGGAATCAGTAGAACTGATGAGTGAAGATAGATCTACGCTCAGTCTGCCAATTGGTTAGTATATATGTGTAGCACCTGATCTATTTACCATTTGTTGCTGCTTCTGGAGAAAACAGGTTTATTTTATTTGTCACCAGTGTATATCCTGATCAAATAGCACATTACATCATGTCTATAACACAGTCAAGTCTTTGACAGATATCTGTTACATATTTTCTAATTAAGAAGCGTGTATTTGTCTGACTGTGATTTATGGCCTCCACTGACTCTCTGGGTATGTATGAGAAAATAGGTATTTTAACATTTATGAGCGTGAAGCATGACGGGTGTTTCAATGATGGAATGGCGAAGAGTGCGGATGCACAGGCTGATCTGGATCTGGATCTGGATCTACACTGGCCGCAAAACCGATAATCCCAATGTCTCCCATCACATTTACCAAAAACATTGTTATGTTATAAGACAAGGTATTTCGTCATCCCGCGTCTGTCCGTTCGTAAGATTTGCGTAAAAGGTTTTATTTGTCGGTCCAGGTGGCGGCTAAGGGCATCCATGAGCCTCTGCTCATTATCTCTAGTTTCTTATGATGTAAGGCAATTGGAGTCCGGTCATAAATCACAGGAAAATATAAGTAGGTTGAACCTGATGGGAAAAATAGACAACTTATAGAAATGGATATTCAACTCAAAAGTATATTGTCTCATAAACTAATCGGTGCGAAGTAGCAGTGAGATGTATCTCACTGTTGGCAGTAAGCGGCAGTGAGCAGTGAGGTGTGTTTCACTGCTAGCAATAAGTAGCAGTGGGCAGTGAGATGTGTCTCACTGCTAGCAGTAAGCGGCAGTGAGCAGTTATATGCGTCAGGCAATAATGTAAACTAAGTACGTGCGTAAACTCTTTTGACAGGACAATGTATATTTGCGTAACCTCTCTAAACCGGACACCACTGTAAGCTATGTATGTGTGCGGAACCTCTCTAGACCGGACACCAATGCAAGCTATATATATGTGCGGAAGCTCTCTAAATCGGACACCACTGCAAGCTAGGTATGTGTGCGGAATCTTTCTAGACCGGTATGTATATGTGCGTAACCTCTATAAACCGGACACCCCGCTGTAAACTAGATGTATGTGCGGAACACCTCTAAACCGGACAGCACTGTGCGGAACCTCTCTAGACCGAACACCAATGCAAGCTAGGTATATGTGCGCAACCTCTCCAAACCGGACACAACTGCAAGCTAGGTATGTGTGCGGAACCTCTCTAGACGGGACACTACTGCAACTGAAGATAGTGTGCTGAACCTCTCTAAACCGGACACCACAGTAAACAACGTGTATGTGCTGAACCTCTCTGAACGGGATATCACTGTAAACTAGGTATGTTTGCGGAACATCTGTAGACGGGACACCACTGTAAGCTAAGTACATGTGTGGAACTTCTCTAAACCGGACACAACTGTAAACTAGGCATGTATGCGGAACCTCTATAGACCGGACAGAACTGTAAGCTACATGTAGGTATATGTGCGAAACCTCTCTAAATGGGACAACACTGTAAACGAGGTGAGTTTTCGGAACCTTTCTAGACCGGACACCAATGCAAGCTTTAAAACGGACACCACTATAAACTAGGTATTTGTGTTTAACCTCTCTTAGACCGGACACCACTGTAAACTACGTGTATGTGCGGAACCTCTCTAAACCGGACAGCACTGTAAACTAGGTATGTGTGCGGAAACTCTGTAGACCGGACATCACTGCAAACTAGTAATGTGTGCGGAACCTCTCTAACCCGGACAGCACTGTAAACTACGTGTATGTGCGGAACCTCTCTAAACCGGACAGCACTGTAAACTAGGTATGTGTGCGGAAACTCTGTAGACCGGACATCACTGCAAACTAGTTATGTGTGCGGAACCTCTCTAACCCGGACAGCACTGTAAACTACGTGTATGTGCGGAACCTCTCTAAACGGGACAGCGCTGTAAACTATGTATGTATTACGAGGTTGAAGTCTCGTAGTATGTTTATTTGGATTTAATAAGTGTTCTTCATTGTCTTTTTTTGTTTATTGGGAATTAGCTCATTCTGTCCAAATAATGAATTTAACAAATAACCACGTTTAACAGTTCCCTAAATATATTTCCAATTTTCATTCTGATATGAATATTTACCGAAATCGACCAATAATTATAAAGTTGACATCTGTGTTAAATGATTGTCTCTTAAATAACACAACTGTTTTGAGACATGTGAAGACCCAGATCAGCCTGCACATCCGCGCAGTCTCATCATGACCCACACCGCTCGCTACTGTATGGGTCGGACCAAATTCCAGTTCATAACAATATCCCCCGTCTTCTTTTAAATGCGACCCCGCATTTATCTAAATACACATCCAATTGACGGATATTGTTAAAAGTACATATATTGAGGTTAAATCCGGCATCTATTGTTCTTGTACCATTATGATTCAGACAATGTTATTTGGTTTGATGGGCCATGTGCCATTTTGTAATTGTTGTGATTGTTTGTTATCTCTGTATTTATTATAATAATTCACATAGTTATCCGCATGAATAGTGATTATTACCAATTTATTTGATTTATCTCACCCATAGTTCAGACGCAGTGACATTATCAGTAACCAGATCGCATTTTGCCTAAGATTGATGACAATGGCAATACATGTTGTTTAGCTGATTGAGATAACGCTCAACAAACATATAATCTTGTGAATTTTGGATAACGTATTTTTCCCGATATATGCAGACAGCAATTACAGAATGATGATGTGGCCTATACAAGTACCTATATTGGCATGAATCCTATACTAGCATTGACAATGCAATGCTCTCTTTATTGAATGGTTATATAATAGCAGCAAACAGTGACGTTCGTTGCATCTGGGGTGGCCGTTAATCACAGGTGAAAGCACTAGCCGGAAGCGAGATGTGCTGGAACGCATACAGGGGCACTCGGCCTACATCGTACACAAGGTGGCCGCGCTGTTCCATGCTTCTGTTTCCAGCCTAACTCGTTTCAATACCAGCAAGCTGAAATAACAGTAACAGTGAGGTTCGCTGTGTCCTGGCTGGCCGCTAAGCACAGTTGAGAGCTCTAGCCGGCATGGAGACATGCTGGAACGATTACGGGGGACTAGGCCCACATCATGTACTAGGTAGCAGCGCTGTTCCAGGCTTCAGTCTCAAGTCTAGCTCGTTTGAATACCCCCACCCACGCCATAATTGCAGCAAATAGTGACGTTCGTTGCATCTGGGGTGGCCGTTAATCACAGGTGAGAGCGCTAGCCGGAAGCGAGATATGCTGGAACGCATACAGGGGCACTCGGCCTACATCGTACACCAGGTGGCCGAGCTGTTCCAGGTTTCTGTTTCCAGCCTAACTCGTTTCAATACCAGAAAACTGAAATAAGAGTAACAGTGAGGTTCGCTGTGTCCTGGCTGGCCGCTACGCACAGTTCAGAGCACTAGCCGGCATGGAGACATGCTGGAACGATTACGGGGGTACTAGGCCTACATCATGTACTAGGTGGCCGCGCTGTTCCAGGCTTCAGTATCAAGTCTAACTCGTTTGAATATCCCCACCCACGCCATAATAGCAGCAAATAGTGACGTTCGTTGCATCTGGGGTGGCCGTTAATCACAGGTGAGAGCGCTAGCCGGAAGCGAGATGAGCTGGAACGCATACAGGGGCACTCGGCCTACATCGTACACCAGGTGGCCGCGCTGTTCCATGCTTCTGTTTCCAGCCTAACTCGTTTCAATACCAGCAAGATGAAATAAAAATAACGGTAAGGTTCGCTGTGTCCTGGCTGGCCGCTAAGCACAGTTGAGAGCTCTAGCCGGCATGGAGACAAAGGTTATCCATGTGAACAATATAGCCGTGTGGGTAGCGAGAAAGTTTGTGACCGGTGCGTTCGTGGTTTCGAATCCAGCGAACATATTTTTTTCTTTTGTTTATTTGTTTTTTTAATTACATTTTTTGTGTCACTTACACGTAATACCGGTCACAGTATACAGGAGGTAACTACTGCGATACTGGAACGTCACAGTATACAGGAGGTAACTACGTCGGCATGGTAACGTCAGAGTATACAGGAGGTAACTACAGCGGTATGGAAATATAACGGCATACAGGAGGTAACTACGGCGGTATGGGAACGTCACAGAAGACTGGAGGTAACTACGGCGGTGTGGGAACGTCACAGTATACAGGCGGTAACTACGGCGGATTGGGAACGTCACACTAGACATGAGGTAACTACGGCGGTAAGGAACGTCACAGTACATGAGGTAACTACAGCGGTACAAGAACGTCACAGTATACATGAGGTACTTACGGCGGTATGTGAACATCACAGTAGACAGGATGTAACTACGTCGATACTGGAACGTCACAGGAGGTAACTACGGTGGTATGGGAACGTCACAGTAGACATGTGTTAACTACGGCGGTATGGGAACGTCACAGCAGACAGGAGGTAACCATGGCGGTATGGAGGTAACTACGTAGGTATTGGAACGTTACAGTAAACAGGAAGAACATTAGGCGCTATGGGAACGTCACAGTAGACAAGAGGTAAATACGGCGGTATGGGAACATCACACTATACAGGAGGTAACTACAGCGGTATGGGAACGTCACAGTAGACATGAGTTAACTACGGCGGTATGGAACGTCACAGTACATGAGGTAACTACGGCGGTACGGGAACGTCACAGTATACAGGAGGTAATTACGGCTGTATGTGAACATCACAGTAGGCAGGAGGTAACTACGTCGGTACGCGAATGTCACAGCAGACAGGAGGTAACTACGGCGGTATGGGAACTTCAGTGTATACAAGCGGTAACTCCGTCGGTATGCGAACGTCACATTAGATAGGAGGTAACTACGGTGGTATGGGAATCGTCACAGTATACGGGAGGTAACTACGGCGGTATGGGAACGTCACAGTATACGGGAGGTAACTATGGCGGTATGGAAACACACAGCATACCGGAGTTAACTACGGCGGTATGGGAACGTCACAGTATACGGGAGGTAACTACGGCGGTATGGGAACGTCACAGTATACGGGAGGTAACTACGGCGGTATGGGAACGTCACAGTATACAGGAGGTAACTACGGCGGTATGGGAACGTCACAGTATACGGTAGGTAACTACGGCGGTATGGGAACGTCACAGTATACGGGAGGTAACTACGGCGGTATGGGAACGTCACAGTATACAGGAGGTAGCTACGGCGGTATGGGAACGTCACAGTTTACACGAGGTACCTACGGCGGTACATGCGTGTCACAGTATACAGGAGGTAACTAACTTAAAGACGGAACACAAACGTATACTGTGACGTTCCCATACCGCCGTAGTTACCTCCTGTATTCTGTTTTGTTTCCATACCGCCGTAGTTACCTCCTGTATACTGTGACGTTCCCATACCGCCGTAGTTACCTCCTGTATACTGTGACGTTCTCGTACCGCTGTAGATACCTCTTCTATACTGTGACGTTCCCATATCGCAGTAGTTACCTCCTGTATACTGTTATGTTTCCATACCGCCGTAGTTACCTCCTGTATACTGTGACGTTCCCATACCGCCTTAGTTACCTCCTGTATACTGTGACGTTCTCGTACCGCCGTAATTACCGCTTGTATACTGTGACATTCCCATACCGCCGCAGTTACATCCTGTCTGCTGTGACGTTCCCATGCCGCCGTAGTTACCTCCTGTGACGTTCCCTATAGTATAACCTACTGAATGTGCATGTACCTTTAACATCAGACACAAATGTCAGTGAAACCAATCAAATTACCGTAGTCAAACAAATGCGTCCTCTGTGTCCTGTTTAGAGAGGTTCCACTCACTATGGGGAGGAAGTGTGTACCTGTGCCCGGTTAGCTCAGTAGGTACAGGATGGTACGGTCAATTAGAGGTCCCAGGCATTTGCACATTTGTCTCGCCCTGTGACATATACATAGTTTATATAATTATTTGCCATGTTTTCATTTATTGTGAACATTGAAATAAACATGTTTAAAATAAGCAATGTATTTGAGTTGAACAACTACATTCCTTCCACCGGGCTAAACCATGTTTCACGGTTTCCATATAACCCTTACTACCCTGGAGACGGAAAATGTCATCTGCTGTTTTTCATGTTTGCTTTAATTCAGAACAAAAAAAAACCTGTTTTGACAGCTCATGAGAATCGTCTCCAGTGGTTTTTGTCGAGAAATATTGAAAATAAAACATTTCCGGCAGACGACAAAAACATTTCAGCGTAGTAAGGGTTAACCCGTCCTGAGACAGAAATGTCGGGGTAATACTCTCCTGTGGTTCTCCTATGAGACAAGTCATGTGATTTTGTACCTGACAAGATGTTCCATATCTCACTATGAAAAATATTTACAAAATATACGATATTTTCCGTAAATGACGTCAAAAGTTGACGCAATGTTCAGAGCAAATGCGGAATAGAATTTCCACATTTAACTACGGCAGAACAGAAACGTCACATTCGACGAGGGGTAAGTACGGCGGTACAGGAACGTAACAGTAAACAAGAGGTAACCAGTAACCACGACGGTATGGAAACATCACAGAAGACAGGAGGTAACTACGGCGGTTTGAGCACGTCACAGTAGACAGGAGGATACTACGGCGATTCGGGAACGTCACTGTACATGAGGTAACTACGGTGGTACGGGAACGTCACAGTAGACAGGAGTTAACTACGGCGGTATGGTAACGTCACAGCAGACAGGAGGTAACTACGGCGGTATTTGAATGTCACAGTATACAGGAGGTAACTACTGCCGTATGGGAACGTCACAGTAGACATGAGGTAACTACGGCGGTAGCGAACGTCACAGTATACAGGAGGAAACAACGGCGGTACTGGAACGTCACAGTATACAGGAGGTAACTACGTCGGCATGGTAACGTCACAGTATACAGGAGGTAACTACGGCGGTATGGAAAAATAACGGCATACAGGAGGTAACTACGGCGGTATGGGAACGTCACAGAAGACAGGAGGTAACTACGGCGGTATGGGAACGTCACAGTATACAGGCGGTAACTACGGCGGATTGGGAACGTCAAAATAGACATGAGGTAACTACGGCGGTAAGGAACGTCACAGTTACATGAGGTAACTACGGCGGTACAAGACGCGGTAATGATGTGAACATCACATTAGACAGCAGGCAGCTACGTCGATACTGGAACGTCACAGGGGGTAACTACGGTGGTATGGGAACGTCACAGTAGACATGTGTTAACTACGGCGGTATGGGAACGTCACAGCAGACAGGAGGTAACTATGGCGGTGTGAAGGTAACTACGTAGGTATTGGAACGTTACAGTAAACAGGAAGAACATTAGGCACTATGGGAACGTCACAGTAGACAAGAGGTAACTACGGCGGTATGGGAACATCACACTATACAGGAGGTAACTACAGCGGTATGGGAACGTCACAGTAGACATGAGATAACTACGGCGGTATGGAACGTCAAAGTACATGAGGTAACTACGGCGGTACGGGAACGTCACAGTATACAGGAGGTAATTACGGCGGTATGTGCATATCACAGTAGGCAGGAGGTAACTACGTCGGTACGGGAATGTCACAGCTGACAGGAGGTAACTACGGCGGTATGGGAACTTCAGTGTATACAAGCGGTAACTCCGTCGGTATGCGAACGTCACATTAGACAGGAGGTAACTACGGCGGTATGGGAATCGTCACAGTATACAGGAGGTAACTACGGTAGAATGGGAACGTCACCGTATACAGTAGGTAACTACGGCGGTATGGAAACACACAGTATACAGGAGGTAACTACGGCGGTATGGGAACGTCACAGTATACAGGAGGTAACTACGGCGGTATGGGAACGTCACAGTATACGGCAGGTAGCTACGGCGGTATGGGAACGTCACAGAATACGGGAGGTAACTATGGCGGTATGGAAACACACAGTCTACCGGAGGTAACTACGGCGGTATGGGAACGTCACAGTATACGGGAGGTAACTACGGCGGTATGGGAACGTCACAGTATACGGGAGGTAACTACGGCGGTATGGGAACGTCACAGTATACAGGATGTGACTACGGCGGTATGGGAACGTCAAAGTATACGGGAGGTAACTACGGCGGTATGGGAACGTCACAGTATACAGGAGGTAACTACGGCGGTATGGGAACGTCACATTAGATATGATGTAATTACGGCGGAAGGGAACGTCAGAGTACATGAGAAACTACGGTAACTACGGCGGTACGGGAACGTCACAGTATACAGGAAGTAATTACGGTGGTATGTGAACATCACAGTAGACAGGAGGTAACTACGTCGGTACTGGAACGTCACAGGAGGTAACTATGGCGGTTTGGGAACGTCACAGCAGACATGAGGTAACTACGGCGGTATGGAGGTAACTACGTAGGTATGGGAACGATACAGTAGACAGGAGGTAACTACGGCGCTATGGGAACGTCACAGTAGACAAGAGGTAACTACGAGTGTATGTGAACATCACAGTATACAGGAGGTAACTACAGCGGTATTGGAACTTCACAGTAGACATGAGGTAACTACGGCGGTAGAGAACGTCACAATACATGAGGTAACTACGGAGCTACGGGAACGTCACAGTATACAGGAGGTAATTACGGCGGTATGTGGACATCACAGTAGACGGGAGGTAACTACGTCGGTACGGGAACGTCACAGGAGGTAACTACATCGGTATGGGAACGTCACAGTGGACATGGGGTAACTACGGCGGTATGGGAACGTCACAGTAGACAGGATGTAACTACGTCGGTATGGGAACGTCACAGTAGACAGGAGGTAAATACGGCGGTATGGGAACGTCACAGTATACAGGAGGTAATTTCGGCGGTACGGGAACGTCACAGTATACAGGAGGTAATTACGGCGGTATGGGAACGTCACAGTATACATGAGGTACCTACAGCGGTATGGAAACATAACAGTATACAGGAGGTAACAACGGCGGTATGGGAAGGTCACAGTATACAGGAGGTAACTACGGCGGTACAATAGTGTCACAGTATACAGGAGGTAAGTATAGCGGTATGGCAACGTCACAGTATACAGGAGGTAACTACGGCGGTACGAGAGTGTCACCGTATACAGGATGTACATGTAACTACGACGGTATGGGAACATACAGTATACAATAGGTAACTCCAGTGGTAGGGGAATATCACAGTAGACACGAGGTAACTACGGCTGTACAGGAATGTCACAGTAGACGGAAGGTAACTGCCGTTGTATGGGAACATAACAGTATACAGCAGTTAATGACTGTGGTAGGGGAACGTCGCAGCAAACAGGTGGTAACTACAGCGGTAGGGGAACGTCGCAGCAAACAGGTGGTAACTACAGCGGTATGGGAACGTCACCGTAGACAGGAGGTAACTGCCGCGGTATGGGAACATCGCACTATACAGGAGGTAACAATAGTGGTAGGGGAACTTCACAGTAGCTATTAGGTAACTACGTCGGTATGGGAACGTCACAGTAGACAGGAGGTAACTACGTTGGTACGGGAACGTCACATGAGGTAACTACGGCGATATGGGAACGTCACAGTAGACATGGGGTAACTACGTCGGTATGGGAACGTCACAGTATACAGAAGGTAACTACGGCTGTACGAGAACGTCACAGTATACAGGAGTTTACTACAGCGGTAATGGAACGTCACAGTATACAGGAGGTACCTACGGCGGTATGGAAACATAACAGTATAGAGGAGGTAACAACGGCGATATGGGAAGGACACAGTATACAAGAGGTAACTACGGCGGTACAAGAGTCTCATAGTATACAGGAGGTAAGAATAGTGGTATGGCAACGTCACAGTATACAGGAGGTAACTACGGCGGTACGAGAGTGTGACAGTATACAGGAGGTAACAACGACGGTATGGGAACATAACAGTATACAGGAGGTAACTACGGCGGTATGGGAAAGTCACAGTAGACAGGAGGTAACTACGGCGGTATGGGAACGTGACAGTATACAGGAGGTAACTACGGCGGTATGGGAACGTCAGAGTAGACATGATGTAACTACGGCGGAAGGGAACGACAGAGTACATGAGGTAACTACGGCGGTACGGGAACGTCACAGTATACAGGAGGTAATTACGGTGGTATGTGAACATCACAGTAGACAGGAGGTAACTACGTCGGTACGGGAACGTCAAAGGAGGTAACTACGGCGGTTTGGGAACGTCACAGCAATCATGAGGTAACTACGGAGGTATGGAGGTAACTACGTAGGTATGGGAACGATACAGTAGACAGGAGGTAACTACGGCGCTATGGGAACGTCACATTAGACAAGAGGTAACTACGAGGGTATGTGAACATCACAGTATACAGGAGGTAATTACGGCGGTAAGTGGACATCACAGTAGACGGGAGGTAACTACGTCGGTACGGGAACGTCACATGAGGTAACTATCGGCATGGGAACGACACAGTAGACATGGGGTAACTACGTCGGTATGGGAACGTCACAGTAGACATGGGGTAACTACGGCGGTATGGGAACGTCACAGTAGACAGGATGTAACTACGTCGGTATGGGAACGTCACAGTAGACAGGAGGTAACTACGGCGGTATGGGGACGTCACAGTATACAGGAGGTAACTACGGCGTTAAGGGAACGTCACAGTATACAGGAGGTAACTACGGCGGTATGGGAACGTCACAGTATACAGGAGGTACCTACGGCGGTATGGAAACATAACAGTATACAGGAGGTAACAACGGCGGTATGGGAAGGTCACAGTATACAGGAGGTAACTACGGCGGTATTGGAACGTCACAGTAAACAGGAGGTAACTACGGCGGTAAGGGAACGTCACAGTATACAGGAGGTAACTACGGCCATTTGGGAACGTCACATTATACAGGAGTTACCTACGGCGGTATGGAAACATAACTGTATACAGGAGGTAACAACGGCGGTATGGGAAGGTCACAGTATACAGTAGGTAACTACGGCGGTACAAGCGTGTCACAGTATACAGGAGGTAAGAATAGCGGTATGGCAACGTCACAGTATACAGGAGGTAACTAAGGCGCTACGAGTGTGTCACAGTATACAGGAGGTAACTACAGCGGTATGGGAACATACAGTATACAGCAGGTAACTCCAGTGGTAGGGGAATGTCACAGTAGACACGAGGTAACTACGGCTGTACAGGAACGTCACAGTAGACGGGAGGTAACTGCCGTTGTATGGGAACATAACAGTGTACCGGAGGTAACGACTGTGGTAGGGGAACGTCGCAGCAAACAGGTGGTAGCTACAGCGGTATGGGAACGTCGCAGTAGACAGGAGGCAACTGCCGCGGTATGGGAACATCACACAATACAGGAGGTAACACACAGTAGCTATAAGGTAACTACGTCGGTATGGGAACGTTACAGTAGACAGGAGGTAACTACGGCGCTATGTGAACGTCACAGTAGACAAGAGGTAACTACAACGGTATGGCAACATCGCAGTATACAGGAGGTAACTACAGCGGTATTGGAACGTCACAGTAGACAGGAGGTAACTACGGCGGTAGGGAACGTCACAATCCATGAGGTAACTACGGCGGTACGGGAACGTCAAAGTATACAGGAGGTAATTACGGCAGTATGTGGACATCACAGTAGACGGGAGGTAACTACGTCGATACGAGAACGTCACAGGAGGTAACTACGTCGGTATGGGAACGTCACCGTAGACATGGGGTAACTACGTACGGCGGTATGGGAACGTGACAGTATACAGGAGGTACCTACGGCGGTATGGAAACATAACAGTATACAGGAGGTAACAACGGCGGTATGGGAAGGTCACAGTATGCAGGAGGTAACAACGGCGGTATGGGAACGTCACAGTATACAGGAGGTAACAACGGCGGTAAGGGAACGTCACAGTATACAGGAGGTAACTACGGCGATTTGGGAACGTCACAGTATACAGGAGGTACCTACGGCGGTATGGAAACATAACAGTATACAGGAGGTAACACCGGCGGTATGGGAAGGTCACAGTATACAGTAGGTAAGTACGGCGGTACAAGAGTGTCACAGTATACAGGAGGTAAGTATAGCGGTATGGCAACGTCACAGTATACAGGAGTTAACTACAGCGGTACGAGTGTGTCACAGTATACAGGAGGTAACTACGACGGTATGGGAACATACAGTATACAGCAGGTAACTCCAGTGGTAGGGGAATATCACAGTAGACACGAGGTAACTACGTCTGTACAGGAATGTCACAGTAGATGGGAGGTAACTGCCGTTCTATGGGAACATAACAGTATACCGGAGGTAACGACTGTGGTAGGGGAACGTCGCAGCAAACAGGTGGTAGCTACAGCGGTATGGGAACGTCGCAGTAGACAGGAGGCAACTGCCGCGGTATAGGAACATCACACTATACAGGAGGTAACACACAGTAGCTATAAGGTAACTACGTCGGTATGGGAACGTTACAGTAGACAGGAGGTAACTACGGCACTATGTGAACGTCACAGTAGACAAGAGGTAACTACGACGGTATGGCAACATCGCAGTATACAGGAGGTAACAACATCGGTATTGGAACGTCACAGTAGACAGGAGGTAACTACGGCGGTAGGGAACGTCACAATACATGAGGTAACTACGGCTGTGCGGGAACGTCACAGTATACATGAGGTAATTACGGAGGTATATGGACACAGTAGACGGGAGGTAACTACGTCGATACGAGAACGTCACAGGAGGTAACTACGTCGGTATGGGAACGTCACAGTAGACATGGGGTAACTACGGCGGTATGGGAACTTCACAGTAGACTGGATGTAACTACGTCGATATGGGAACGTCACATTAGACAGGCGGTAACTACTGCGGTATGGGAACGTCACAGTATACAGGAGGTAACTGCGGCGGTGCGGGAACGTCACAGTATACAGGAGGTAACTACGGCGGTATGGGAACGTCACAGTATACAGGAGGTACCTACGGCGGTATTGAAACATAACAGTATACAGGAGGTAACTACGGCGGTATGGCAAGGACACAGTATACAAGAGGTAACCACAGCGGTACAAGAGTGTCACAGTATACAGGAGGTAAGTATAGCGCTATGGCAACGTCACACTATACAGGAGGTAACTACGGCGGTACTGGAACGTCACAGTATACATGAGGTAAGTACGTCGGCATGGGAACGTCACAATACATGAGGTAACTACGGCTGTACGGGAACGTCACAGTATACAGGAGGTAATTACGGCGGTATGTGAACATCACAGTAGACAGGAGGTAACTACGTCGGTACGGGAACGTCACAGGAGGTAACTACTGTGGTATGGGAACGTCACAGTAGACATGGGGAAACTACTGTGGTATGGGAACGTCACATTAGACAGGAGGTAACTACGGCGGTATGGGAACGTCACAGTATACAGAAGTTAACTACGTCGGTATGGGAACGTCACGGTAGACAGGAGATATGGGAACGTCACAGTATACAGGAGGCAATTACAGCGGTATGGGAACGTCACAGTAGACAGGTGGTAACTACGGCTGTATGGAAACATAACAGTATACAAGAGGTACCTACGGCGGTATGGGAACGTCACAGTATACAGGAGGTAACTACCTCATGTGACGTTCCCGTACCGACGTAGTTACCTCCTGTCTACTGTGATGTTCACATACTGCCGTAATTACCTTCTGTATACTGTGACGTTCCCGTACCGCCGTAGTTACCTCATGCACTGTGACGTACCCTACCGCCGTAGTTACCTCATGTCTACTGTGATCTTCTCATACCGCTGTAGTTACCTGCTGTATACTGTGATGTTCCCATACCGCCGTAGTTACCTCTTGTCTACTGTGACGTTCCCATACCTACTTAGTTACCTGCATACCGCCGTAGTTACCTCCTGTCTGCTGTGATGTTGCCATACCGCCGTAGTCACCCCATGCCTACCTTGACGTTCCCATACCGCCGTAGTTACCTCTTGTATACTGTAACGTTCCCATATCGCTGTAGTTACCTCCTGTCTGCTGTGACGTTCCCATACCGTCGTAGTTACCTCCAGTATACCGTTACGTTCCCATATCGCTGTAGTTACCACCTGTATACCGTGACGTTCGCTACCTCCGTAGTTACCTCTTGTCTACTGTGACGTTCCCATACCGCAGTAGTTACCTCCTGTATACTGTGACATTCCCATACCGCAGTAGTTTCCCCATGTCTACTGTGACGTTCCCATACCACAGTATTTACCTCTTGTCTACTGTGACGTTCCCATAGCGCCGTAGTTACCTCCTGTCTACTGTAACGTTCCCATACATTGTACCTACGTAGTTACCTGCATACCGCCGTAGTTACCTCCTGTCTGCTGTGATGTTGCCATACCGCCGTAGTCACCCCGTGCCTTCCCTGTCGTTCGCATACCGCCGTAATTACCTCTTGTATACTGTAACGTTCCCATATCGCTGTAGTTACCTCCTGTCTGCTGTGACGTTCCCATACCGTCGTAGTTACCTCCAGTATACCGTTACGTTCCCATACCGCTGTAGTTACCACCTGTATACCGTGACGTTCGCTACCTCCGTAGTTATCTCTTGTCTACTGTGACGTTCCCATACCGCAGTACATGTAGTTACCTCCTGTATACTGTGACATTCCCATACCGCAGTAGTTTCCCCATGTCTACTGTGACGTTCCCATACCACAGTAGTTACCTCTTGTCTACTGTGACGTTCCCATAGCGCCGTAGTTACCTCCTGTCTACTGTAACGTCCCCATACCTACGTAGTTACCTGCATACCGCCGTAGTTACCTCCTATCTGCTGTGATATTGCCATACCGCCGTAGTCACCCCATGCCTACCTTGACGTTCCCATACCGCCGTAGTTACCTCTTGTATACTGTAACGTTCCCATATCGCTGTAGTTACCTCCTGTCTGCTGTGACGTTCCCATACCGTCGTAATTACCTCCAGTAATCCGTTACGTTCCCATATCGCTGTAGTTACCACCTGTATACCGTGACGTTCGCTACCTCCGTAGTTACCTCTTGTCTACTGTGACGTTCCCATACCGCAGTAGTTACCTCCTGTATACTGTGACATTCCTATACCGCCGTAGTTACCTCCTGTCTGCTGTGACGTTCCCTTACCGCCATAGTTACCTCCTGCATACTGTGACGTTCCCATACCGCCGTATTTACCTCCTGTATACTGTGACGTTCCCATACCGCAGTAGTTACCTCCTCTCTGCTGTGACGTTCCCATACCGCCGTATTTACTTCCTGTCTGCTGTAACGTTTCCATACCGCCTTAGTTACCTCCTGTATACCGTGATGTTCTCTTACCGCCATAGTTACCTCCTGTATACTGTGACGTTCCCATACCGCCGTAGTTACCTCCGGTCTACTGTGACGTTCCCATACCGCCGTAGTTACCTACCTCCTGTCTACTGTGACGTTCCCATACCGCCGTAGTTACCTCCTGTCTACCAGTCTACTGTAACGTTCTTCATATTACCTTAGTTACCTACCTCCTGTCTACTGTGACGTTCCCATACCGCCTTAGTTACCTCCTTTCTACTGTGACGTATACAAACCGCCGTAGTTTTCTCATGTCTACTGTTACGTTCCCATACCGCCGTAGTTACCTCATGTCTACTGTGACGTTTCCAAACCGCCGTAGTTTCCTCATGTTTACTGTGACGTTCCCATACCACCGTAATTACCTAACTCCTGTCTACTGTGACGTTCCCATACTGCCGTAGTTTCCTCCTGTCGACTGTGATATTCCCATACCGTCGTGGTTACTGGCTACCTCTTGTATACCGTTACGTTCCTGTACCACTATAGTTACCCCTCGTCTACTGGGTCTTTTCTATTCTGCCGTAGTTAAATGTGGAAATTCTATTCCGCACTTGCTCTGAACATTGCGTCAACTTTTGACGTCATTTACGGAAAATATCGTATATTTTGTAAAAAGCTTTCATAGTGAGATATGGAACATCTTGTCAGGTACAACATCCCATGACTTGTCCCATAGGAGAACCACAGGAGAGTATTACCCTGACATTTCTCTGTCTGTAACGCAGGACGAGTTAACCCTTACTACGCTGAATTTGTTTTGTCGTCTGCCGGAAATGTTTTATTTTCAATATTTCTCGACAAAAACCTGTTTTAACAGCACATGAGAATCGTCTCCACTGGAGACGATTCTCATGCGCTGTCAAAACAGGTTGTTTTGTTTTGAATTAAAACAAACATGAAAAACAGCAGATGACATTTTCCGTCTCCAGCGTAGTAAGGGTTAATGCGAGCATATGTATTAAGCAATGTTTAATGCGAATT
The DNA here is from genome assembly GCA_029237695.1 of Conchocele bisecta. Lineage (NCBI taxonomy): Eukaryota > Metazoa > Mollusca > Bivalvia > Lucinida > Thyasiridae > Conchocele > Conchocele bisecta. The sequence continues at coordinate 26,497,159 of CM055276.1, forward strand.
GTTTTTTCTCCAGTGGAAACCATGAAACATGGTTTAGCCCGGTGGAAGGAATGTAGTTGTTCAACTCAAATACGTTGCTTATTTGAAATATATTTATTTCAATGTTTACAATGAATGAAAACATGACGAATAATTATAGAAACTATCTACATGTACAGGGCGAGACAAATGTGTACAGGCCTGGGACCTCTAATTGCCCGTACCATCCTCTACCTACTGAGCTAACCGGGCACAGGTACACACTTCCTCCCCATAGTGACTGGAACCTCTCTAAACCGGAGACAGAGGACGCATTTGTTTGACTATGGTCATTTGATTGGTTTCACTGACATTTGTGTCTGATGTTAAAGGTACATTGTACATGCACATTGAGTAGGTTATACTATAGGGAGACATATAGTTTTGTATATTCTGCAGATATTTTCTGGAAAAATAGACATTCATTCACCATTACGCAACGTATTGATTGGCATTATTATACATTTGATATCCGACACTGATATCAGGGGCGATAACCGTGTTTCCTTAAATCTTAACGGACATTACTATTTATTCTCTGTACATTGTATTAAATAATTATGTGCAATGATCATATTTCATAATCTGGCGAAAACATTATTTTTTTCAGGTGATGCATTTAATTAGTATAAATAATTAAAAGATATCATGCCTCATTTTCATATGAAAATAGCCTGATACTACCACGCATCACTATCAGCAAAATAAATATTACAAAATGATTATATCTGTATAGCGGGCACTCGTAATTCTTAGAACTGTGGAATAGTGACACAATTATACACATTTAATTCCTATAAAGAACATTTTGTACCTACCGAGTGGGAATGTACCTTTAACGTCTGTTCATGATTACAAAGCTTGCAAACATATCTTAGCGCGCTCATATTCAAGAATTACAGTGGAACCTGTCTAAACCGGGCACCCAGGGTGCCCGGTTTAGAGAGGTGCTACTGTACATGTATACCAACCATGACATACTCCCTCATCAAGTTGAAATTCGTTCCCAAATTTCATTTTTAAATCGTCTATGAATTGCATATAGTTGATACATTTTAGAAAGTATCCATCAGTCACCGTCCATCGCTGGCAGCCAAATGTGACGGAGCGAGAACAAATGTGCACCGGACCGGGACTCGAGCATGGGACGTCTGGTTTATCGTACCATCGCTGTACTGACGGAGCTAGCCGGCACTAATAAACGGAAGGCCCATAGTGAAACCGGACACGAAATGTCTTTGCGTGCTTTGCAATCATGAACATACATTAACATCTGAGATAAATGATCATGAAACCCATCACAAATAAGATCACATATGGTGCCTCGGCGTCCGGTTTAGAGAGGTTCCACAGTATTGCATAAAAGGAAACTATATCGAGAGCACATACTATTCTAAAGTCACTTTTCTTATTACATTTTCGACCTCATGGTCTTTATCGATTACTTGTATCTTTATTTATTCAATACGGACGTCGCATTGGACTGCCAATACAGTTTCTAACTATTTTGACCATGTGGTCGAAAATTTAATAAAAAGAGTGACTTTACAATAATATGTATTAAATGTGCTTCCTTCGAAGGTTAGTGGAAATTACTATATACATGGGCGTCGCCAGCAGTTTTGAACACAACCAAAGTCTGTCAGGGGTCTAGGGTTTGCCCATGGACCGTTTACATATGAGACACGCCATGTGATTTTGTACCTTCGGACATCTGCGTAAGTTCATGAAGTGCAATATTTTCCGTAAAACGGCGTCAAAAGTTGACACAATTTTCAAAGTACATGCGGAAGTATATTCCGCATGTACGCTGAACATTTGGTGATCTTTTTACTTTATTTGTGAAATATATTGTAAAGTTTGTACACGTATTTAATGAAATTACACAGATGTTCGAATGTACAAAATCACACGGCGTGTCTCGAATATTATTATTGTGTTTGCTTCAATACCCCGGAAAGTTTTTGATTTCGGATATGTTTGGACAACAACTAACTCCTGGGCAAAGAGTTTGGGGTGAATTTAAGAAGCATATTTCTGAAAACTGGCATATTGCAATGCGTTTGGTGTCGATTGACTGTGTTTTTTTAGTACCTAGGGCATTTGAATAAGATAACCCTTACAGAAATATCAGGTCTCTGGCAACCAATTGCGGCAAGGTTGCGGCAAGGCTGCAGCAACTAGTTGCGGCAAGCTTGCAGCAAGGTTGTATTTCGTATGCAAATGAGCGTTCTGGCACACAGTTGCGGCAACCTTGCGGCACACAGTTGCGGCACACTTGTGGCAAGGTTGCCGCAAGGTTGCCGCAAGGTTGCCGCAAGGTCGTATTTCGTTTGCAAATGAGCGTTCTGGCACACAGTTGCGGCACACAGTTGTGGCAACCTTGCGGCACACAGTTGCGGCACACTTGTGGCAAGGTTGCCGCAAGGTCGTATTTCGTATGCAAATGAGCATTCTGGCACACAGTTGCGGCAAACCTTGTGGCACACAGTTGCGGCAACCTTACGGCACAGTTGTAGCAGTACGTTATATTTGCAGCATATATAGTTGTGGCACATATAATTATTCTGGTCATATATAGACGGACGGACATTTGCAACACTATTATACACCCTTTTCTTTGAAGGTGTAAAACAATCCTTAATTCAACTTATGATTTGGCTAGGGGTGGTTGGGGGGGATGTTGAGAGGGGGTGGTTGGCTCGTTGGTTTATTAGTGTATAATAACTACATTATAAAGTACACGTGCATGCATGTCAATATAATAGTGTATCTTGGTGCGCAAAATAGACATGTAGTGTGGCTCACGTGCAGTGGTATCGAAGCGGGAGAATATCTATATGTTAGCAGTACTTTAGTTCATTTTATCTGGTCGAGAGTTCGAACCTCACAAAACGCATTACTTTTGTTGATAATCATTCTGTTATTTTTATGACTGCCTGCTGGATAAGGGAATACGTGAAACGGCAATGATTATCACTATTATTATATGACCTCAATGTGACACGATCGGCGAGAACATACTCCAGATTCTTCATGTACACATATATGAAATGAGTGTGCATTTAGTTATTAGTTTTCTTCAAAGTGAGACTAACATTCTACATGTAATCTATCTCATGCTTAATTAATGTAATTTGTAAGAGCAACACACATAACAAAGAAATATGTAATAAAACATAAACAAATCAAAATAAATGTGTATATATATACATGTACGTATGAAAAACCAAGATTCAAACTCACTACCCCTACGAATGGAGGGGGTATGCGGAATATATTATATCCCTTTGCAAATTGTTTGCAAAAGTGTTTGCAAAGTATGTTCTACACATATTTGCAGACTATATTCTGCAGTCTGTAGATTTGGAACGACGTGTGCAAACAGACTGCAAATAGATTGCAAAGGGTATGCGCAAGAACTTCCAACAACCCATTGCAGAATGTTTGCCGCAAATATATTCTATCCCTTTGCAAATTGTTTGCAAAAGTGTTTGCAAAGTATGTTCTACAAATATTTGCAGAGTATGTTCTGCAGTCTATACATTTGGAACGACGTGTGCAAACAGACTGCAAACAGATTGCAAAGGGTATGCGCAAGAACTTCAACAACCCTTTGCGGAATGTTTGCCGCAAATAGATTGCAAACCCTGTGCAATTACTTGGCAAATAAAAAACAATTACACTGCAATTATTTTGCAAATGCTCTGCACATATATTGCAAATAGATAACAAACACTTCGCAAATAGATAGCAAACACTCTGCAAATACATTGCAAACACTCTGCAAATAGATTGTTATATTACCTGTTTTCAGTCATGAAAGATAGTTTGCCAAATGTGTATTTGAATCATGCAATATATAATTATTATGCTTTTAGTTAATGGCATTTAATTACCTGCTTCTAAAATCAGTTATTACAAATGACGATCTGAAAAATTCTACGTTGTTACTGCAGCATTTCTGTCTGAGAATGCCATCGACATCGTTGTATTTAGAAAACAAGTGCACATATAACATTCATCAACTTTTACATTTACCTTCTTGTGTTCGGAACCAAGGACCTCTCTGGACATTTTCATGCTTTTTCTATGAAGACTTAAATGGAGATCTCAGGAAACTGTTTCATGGGTCACAGAATTTTGAAATGCAGATTGCAAATGCCAGTTCACTATACTGCAGAAATTTTCCAATAATGAAAATATGATGCACACTAAACAGGGATCGCACATCTACCATAAGCTGACCTATCCTAGAGGCAATAGACCAAGAACAAGACTGCAAGTTTCCGAGGAAATAATTTATTTTGGTCGACCACACATACTAACATTCACTCAAAGTGAGAAAGATGCTATTTACTCATATATATGTTTGAATGTTAATGAAGTTGAACAGTTCTAATAGTGTGGGACAGATTGATTGAACATAAATATGCTACATTTGTAAATGCCCAGATAATGCAGATGTAGATGATTTGTGACCAAAACAGATTGCAAAAAAGCTTTTCACAGCGGATTTCTATTGGTTTCCTTAATATATATGACCCGGAAAATATATAGATAGAATATAGAGATAGATAGATAGGCAGCAATACGTGGAACAGACAGTAGTTCATTTGTTTAAATGAAATCTCTTAAATTACTGTAGTTGCCATGGTTGTGTGCATAAATTAATAAATTGTCAAGTGTCTGTCAGTCACAGTATGTGTGTTAGTCTTTTATCCAGTTTGTATTATTATGCCTGTCTTTTGATTTGTAATTGTATTGTGTCTTTAACACTGGAAAGGGATAGAATGTGAGTCCAATATCGCATACATTGTTTACTGGATCCAGTCGGTTACTGGTTAGTTCTTTCATAATTTGGAACTCAACATTTTCTTATTAGATTTAAATGATACATATACTAGTCTTAATTCTTTCTACGAGTCTAGTTCATTGCTTGTGAAATACTTTACTGTGGTTTGATTGTTGACTTACATATTGAAGTAATTCATGTTTAAATCCTAAATAATTTAAACCATGTGACAGCTTAACTTCTAGTTGTTGTTGTTGTTGTTGTATGTCTGTAGTACAATAGAGGGAGTCAAAATGATACCACATGCGGTGGTATCATGTCCAACCCTCTATACCACCCCCACCACCCCCGAAAAAATCAAAAATTGGTTAATGAGAAAATTGTATCCGACAGCAAATTTATGAATTTTGGAGAAAATAATTTTTAAGCAGTAAACAAATTTACATACCTATACAACCAACATGTGTTTTGCACTGATAATTAAGCCGTAATCGCATAACAAATTCATCCGAGAATTATGCTGTAATCTCCTCACTAAGTGTTTATAACTAACCTGTGTAGACACCGTCTGTGTACATACCGTCTGTTGAAATCAATAGCTGCTTACATACCACCGATAAGGAGAAATACACTCGGCTATAAATAGCCGTCTGTTTACCTGTGCTATATATCAATAGTCTTTTACATACCACCGATAAGGAGAAATACACTCGGCTATAAATAAACACATGTTGGTTGTATAGGTACGTAAATTTGTTTACTGCACCAATATAATTAATTTGTAATAATTGTTCAGCTTTAAATTATTATTAATTTATAAAATGACGAACCATCCCGGAAATTCGTGAAACTCTCAAAGTGTTTATAAATAATTAAAATGTGCACACCGTTTGTATGTTGGAAAGGAAACTGATGAGCATATATACGTTTGTTAGCCTTTCAACAATTGGTCTCATCTCGTGTGTGCCATGTTGTTGATCCGGTATGACGTCCGTCTCGTCTGTTTAATGGTAGCAGTCTCTAAATATGTGTGAATTTGGTGATGTAATTGCATAGCTCAAAGGTGCCGGCCTAAAAGATTTCTGCCTAAGAGCTTGCAATTTCGGAAACCAAATTCACAAAATAGGCTCGCCTTACTTCGTCGGTTTCTCTGAATTGAGGAATTGGCAATGGGGTTAAAGGCGACCCATAAAACTAGACTGTGAGCCAACAGATGCGTGGGCTTAAGAAAGGTACCAACACCCCAGTGGCTGGGTGACGGCTAAGAAATCTGCGCAGTCGCTGGGGGTGTGTACACGAGTGGAGGTTTTCGCTATTTTTCGTTGTGCTTGCTCAATAATAATGTTTCAATATCTTTATAAGCGCTATCGTAAAAATGTGTATTCGTAAACGAATCGTTGGGTTTTAACATTGTTATATAATACACCCTAGTTTCTTATACTATGCTCATTATCCGTCTTAATGTTTGTATTTGCCTCTTGTATAGTTCGCATAATTGCCGGTATAATATTGTAAATGCAACGTTTTTATCGGAGCGTAATAAATTACGCTGATATTTCATGTATTCGATATTTTCTAGTGTTTCCAATTTATAGAATTTATATATAGGACTATAACCCCCGTATTCTTCGTATAATTCTTCAACACATCTATTAAAAACTTTCAATTCCCATTGTATTTTATTATCCATTTTCTCTAATAATAGTGGTTTAATTGATAGTGTGTTTCTGTTCAATTTCCAATATAATTGGGACTATGATATCATTTTGACTCCCTCTTAAAAATTATTTACTAAAAAATCACAATTTCGGGATGGTGGTGCTGTAATATTTCCTCCGACTTTATTTCCAAGTTTTACCCTAAATTTATCCCAATCAGTACACTCAATTTTGGGCATGGTGGCGCGTGCCTTGATTCTAATATCATTTTTTAATTCTTCATATCTCTCCATTTCTTCCAACACGGATTCAAACTCTAAATTTGATATTTTCTTATCGGCCAACGCTTTGGACACTATAACGTCGATGCTATTTTTCTTAGACCTAGCGAGAACGGATATTCTATCATGTTTTCTACTTTTTTTCTCGAGTTTTCCACCCGCCGCCCTAATTACCATACACAACAACCCAGAAACGGCCGCCACCGCACTTAAATCCCCCGCTACAGGAATTGTTATAATGGTGGATATAGTTGCAGCTGTCCCAGCCCCACACAACACAGAAACACTCGCCAGAGCCGTGCTAGATGCTTCAGCTATGTTCACCGCGCGCCTATATTTGTTAGCGTGTCTTTTCCTATTTGCACATTCTCTAACTAAAATATCCTGCATAGCGACGATATTATTCAACCTAAAATCTGAACTTCTTTCGTTAATTGGATTGACAATTGGATACAGTGTTGATGGAGTGGTATTGACAATCGGAAGCGGTGATTCGTTCATTATAAATCAAGTTCTATTAACAATGTAACAATAGTGGAAGAATTCGCGGGGTCAGCGATTTTCGTAACAAAGTTAATAACAATACCTTCTGAAAGTCTAATTGGATCGTCACCGTCGAACAAAACCACCGCTGAACTATCTCCAGCGAGTTTATTGACTCCAATTGCCCGTTCTTCACCATCCACTACAAGATTTACGATGACCGCGCCCACAGGTTTACCACTAGCATTAACAGAGCAGACCGACATTCGGAGAAGTGTACATGGAGCCGTCATGGCGTACCACCAATATGTATTGGTCGCGTTGGCACCGAACGAATTTTCATAGAGCCCCTCATTCAAGGGGCCCCGCTTCTCAGCCCATAATGTGATGACACGTTTTTGTGTTTTCAATGTTTTCACCAATCCGGCAAGCCCCCCGATAGAGGTGTGGTCCTCAGCATGAATCTTTTCAGAGGTCTCCTCAAGTGCTTTGTTAGCGGCTCTACGAACACGTTTCAGTTTATCAGAAACTTCGGTTATTTTTCCATTTAGTTCATTAAGTGCTACAGAGTCCTCTGAGGGCAACACCCCATACGCCTCAGTAAGGGCCGTCTGGTGGTCTTCTCTGGCTTTCTCAATACCCAACCAGGCATCTTCCCTAAATTCTGGTATTTTTTCACCTAGTTCAGCCAGTGCTGCTTCTCTGTTGAGAGAGTCTTCTGAGCGAAACACCCTATAAGCCTCCATAAGGGCCACCTGGTGGTCTTCTTGGAGTCCCTCAACCCCCAACCGGGTCTCTTTTCGAAATTCTGTTATTTTTTCGTCTAGTTTAGTAAGTGCTGCTTCTCTGATGAGAGAGTCCTCTGAGCGCAACACCTTATAAGCCTCCGTAAGGGCCGCGTGGTATTTCTCAACCCCCAACCGGGCCTCTTTTTGAAATTCTGTTATTTTTTCACCTAGTTCAGTAAGTGATGCTTCTCTGTTGAGAGAGTACTCTGGGCGCAACACACTATAAGCCTCCGTAAGGGCCGCCTTGCGGTCTTCTCGGGCTTTCTCAATATCCGTTCGGACTCCTTCAACCCCCAACCGGGCCTCTTTTCGAAAATCGGTTATTTTTCCTCCTAGTTCAGTAAGTGCTGCTTCTCTGATGATAGATTCCTCTGAGCGCAACACCTTATAAGCCTCCGTAAGGGTCGCCTGATCTTTCTCAATACCCGTTCAGACTCCCTCAATTTTCGTCCGGGCCTTTTCCCCAACTTGTGCAGTCGTCGTTAACACTTCTACTCTAACATCTGTTCTACTGCTGTGAATCCCGTTTGTGGCCTTCGATTTAATTTTATTGATAAGGGCCTTGGTTTTTCCGGTAGTTAAAAAGTCGCTCTCTGTCGGGACGAATCCCCCTTCTGCCGGCTCCAAATTCTTTGAATCTGTCACCCAATCCCGATTGGAATTGGAAGAACCACCTGGTCCGTATATACTCATATTAATAAATTTTATTTAAATCAAATTATAATGTTGGGGCACCTATACTCAATTGGAAATTTCGAGAACGACCGAAATCGGGTAATAGTTATTCAACTTTCTCGCATGATCATCGAGAATAGAGACCGTAAATTCGTGGATGTGCTCAGATTCTAAAACTTTCATCTCGGGGTGTGGGAAGTCTAAGGTAACAGTCTCCCCAAATAAACAATCACTGGATTGCACGGTTTTCAGTAATGTACTGGGGGATCCGTCTACCATCTTATACGATGTGTTTACCCGATCCAAGTGCACCCTGAGAGTTTTAGTTAAGGTGAAGTCCACTGGGTTATTACCGGCGTACTCACCCGGGGTAAACACTCCTTTATTTGCGGAGTATGTCTCTCTAAAACCGAGTTGAATACCCAACCGCGGGGAGATCACTACCTTATTATCAGGGCTGATGGTCATTGTTGCGAGCCCGGTAGCCTTCGATACTGTGAGGTTGATTATACCGTCAAGCTCTGAGTTGACAAAATCTTTGAGCTGTCTTATTCCCCACAGTCCGTGAGGCAGCTTTACACCGAATTGTTGTTCATCCTTCACATAGTAAAACCCTTCACTCTTTCCCACATTCTGCCATCCAACCGTGAAGGTGATTGATCTGAGGCGCACCCGGCGTTTTCCGCAGCAGTTGTCGATTGATTTTTGAAGTTCACAACTCTCTTTTTGAACATTAGTAATAGTAGCAAACATAATAATATCTTTCAATGGATACCAAAGCATTTAGCTTTACTTTTGATGCAAAGTACGCGGTCGGAGGTGTATACACTCAAAAGAACACCATTGGTGAGCTTGTGCACCCCACAATAAGAGCTAGTTTAGGCATGGGTTTCAACACAAATTTCAATAACATGTTTGAAAAGTATAGACTTCCTAAAACCATTACACAGGATGTCATAACAAACTGGAACAACAATCCTATGCAGTTCTGGCAGAACCAACTACATTTTGCCGTGTGGTGTGCCACAACTGGGTGTGGCGTCTCTTTCAGAGACCACATAGCAGACCGTAACAGCATGTGCAGCAGTAGCGTCTACAACTTTCATGTGTATTATACCATTAGGAGGATTCTCAAAGAACAAGGTACTCCTCAAGACGACGGCTGGAATCCCATTTCCAACACATACAACCGTAAGGCGTTCGAACGGATATGTGACGAATTTAAAGTTTCAAAAGAATCGGATTGGAGACAGAAAACATTTTCAGACACCGGAGGTTTAGGTACTGTTTATCTCAGTGGTCTAGACTACGGTGCAAGCTCGAAGTATGCCACCCCAGATGTAATCTTTGGTTTCTACCATTCAAATCGTGTTGTGAACCCAGTTAGAGGTTATAAAAATTGGACCGCCACCGATTATGTAGTAAATAAAATGACATTCGGGTCTGAAGTTAGTACAAAGACACAGTGTAATTACGATTACTGCTGGTATAATGCACCAAAAATAGCTCACGTCGATTATATTTTACAGGACGAAAACGTGCAGAAGGGTATAGAAACCTTTATATTGGACGACGGTCTAGGGTTTAGGCAGGCCGGTGTTACCCGCCTCAGCGACTCCATTCGCGTATACGTTTGGGCCATCCTCGGCGCACAGAAGCAAACTCGCAGTTCTTTAATAGGAGGAACGGCCTTTGACGCATAGTTCTTGGCACTTGTCGAGGACGCCATCTCAGCTAAGGTGGACCTGGAGAAGGTGATTCAGAATAATCAAGACGTTTTGCAGAATGCCAGCACCCCAGTAGACTATGTATTTGCAATAGGTCTTTATATGGCGCCGAGCAATATGATACTACGAGACGACCCGGTTGACGGTTACAATAATCAGATCGTAATCGCCACCGCCAATCAAAAAATCGGTCACAACGGTAATGTGAACACTGATATCATCAAGCGCACCCCCAACACGATCGGGTTCAACAGTGGAAAAGATTTCATAAAACCCCCAATTCACGAATTGGATACACCCACCCCACCAACCCCAATTCACCAATTGGCCACCCCATCAAGTTCATTTGAACCCGTTGTTTCACCCACAGCAATAGGAACAGCAAGTTCCCCCAATTCACGAATTGGAACAGGAGCGGAAACACCAATCGAGATTGGAAGCACAACCCACGAGGAGGAGAAATTAGCGCTCGTCGTTGCCCTCGTGGTGATCGGACTATTTGCGCTTTGGTTTTAGGAACTCTCGAGAGAGTACAAGTAGGAGACCGGCGATCGCCACGATTAAAGCCCAAGTATTTTTGGCGAGCCATCCGACCGTTTTTGATAATATAGATAGCAAATAAGAAACGATACTCCCGATCAATCCATGCAGCGCGGCAGCCGTTTTTCCGGCTAATTCAGCCAGGAGACTGGCGAGGGCTTTTAGTTGTTTTTTTACCCACTCCTTCGCTCCACCGGATGGCGCTGGTGGTGGAGCGGGTGCAGCCGCCGCACCGCCAGTGAAAACTAGAACTATGGTTGATATAGTCATGCCGATAGCCGCGAGGATGCTTGCTATCGTGACACCCTGCTCTCTGAGTGTCGTCTCCTCGTGCAGAACCCTCGAGATTGTTTCGCGGATCCGACTTATTTGGGTGCGGAGCGCCTCACGGCGGCAAGCCGAGGCAGCCTCCAAGCGAGCTGCTCTTTCGTCCCGCAACGACTGCAGGCGTTCGGTGATCCGCTCGGTAGATTCTCTATCGGCACGGGCTTCCTCCAGTTTACTTTCTTCTAGCGCGATATGTTCATCCAGCGCCGAGAGTTTGGAGAGGTTAAGGACCAGTTCGCCCCGGACCGTTTGCAGAGCCTTATCGAGTCCACGGAGTTCGCGAAGAGGTAGCGATGGGTCATCGTTAGACCCTTGGCCGAGGTTGAATATTTCATCTATTTCGCTGAACGTGGTCTCCACCGTGTTAATAGCGTCGGTGGCCACTTGAGGGACCTCGCTGAGCTCGACAGTTTCTATCGTGGCGGCTATCTTCACGTTTCGTCGGTAGACTGGAGGGCCTCTACTGCGCGGGCCGGCATAATTGTTTTTTTTTTTTTTTCATTTTATTTTTTTATTCATCTAGGCTACATGTATACATCCATACATAAATACATACATACATATATACATAAACTAGCACTGTCGAAAGTATTTGTACATGCAATTTAAAAAATAACATGTAAAAACTATTTTGACAAGTTTTTTTTTATCCATCAGAGAATTAAATAAATGTATCTATTACTAGCGATATACCTGCAACCGAGAGTTTTTCATTTTTTTTTATTGGAGTTGTATAGGTCGATATGGGTATATGAAATGAGGGTGGTTTTACAAGGTTAAAAAATACATGTTTTCCTAAAAGAAGTAATAACAAAGGTGTTATTGTAAAATGGGGGGTGGGGAATACTTTAACCTAAGGATGGGTTTATAGGAGTGGTCGATTTATTTTAATGTCTGCTTTACTGTATAAAGTCATTCCATTTCGAGTGAAACTTGTCCATTTTGTCTTTCATACTGGCAATTGTTTTTTCGATGTTAATAGTCTGTTTAAGATATGCATTAAAGTGTTCTATTGTTGGATGTGTTGACTCATACTTGCATTTAAAAATGAAATATTTTGCAAGTAGAATGATAAAGCTAATAAGTATTGTTTTATTTTTACATGGAACTTTTGCGTTACAGAATGATATACATTCATAAGTTAAGTGCATAGTGAAGTCTAATCTACTTGTATGTAATAGTTCGTTTACGTCTGACCAAAACGGTTGTATGTTAGTACATTCCCAAAACATGTGTTTGTTTGAATCTACGGCCATGTGACAAAAATCACATAGATTTGATGGCTTTATTTTGCATTTGAACAGAAATGAGTTATTCGGAATTATTCGCATTAGATATTTGTATTGAAAAGCTCTAAGTTTTGTACTTATTGTATTTTTGTATGGCAATGAGAAAATATAATTCCATTCGATGTTTTGATTGTTTAATTCGTTTTCCCATTTCAGTATATGTTTTTGTTGTGGCAACCTCATATTGTAAATTTCCTTGTTGTATAATATTTTATTCACATGATTTGATGATAATATAGTAGATATTAAATACTTTGGAATGGCATAATTGTTTTACCACGCGCCCAATCTACGAATCCTAGTTCGTTCTTTATGATTTCGCCACCACCCCGGGTTCCGGCAAGGGTGTTCAGCGATAGGGGTTTTCCGGTATTCATGTTGATGATCGGGATATTTGATGATTTTAGTCGCAACCTACCACGCATATCCAATTCGAACTTGGAGTAGTCGCGACCGACATATGGAACCAGACCGTTTTCTGCCAAATTGTTGTAGTAGTCGTTTACAGCTCCCTCGAGTAATTCCCGACTTTGACTAGTGGTAGCACCACCTATTTCCCCCAATTGCGATTTGATTGGAACTGGAGTCTCTATGAACGGTGTTTCGTTATCATCGATGTCATCATCATCCTCATCGCGCAAATTGTCTCTGCCGATTTCATCCATGTCAATATCGTAATCAGCCATCTTTATAATTATATAATTATGTATTAAAGACAAAACCATACGGGTTTAATAGAGTTATTTATTTTCACTGAAAATATGTCTTCGAGTCAATACGGTCGCAAACTCAATCCATACCGCAGACTGCGTGAGCCCCTCGGGGAAAAAGGCGTGAGACAGAGTGTCGTTATTACGAACAATCCATCGACGATCGACCAGAACCAGCAGCTCTTAGTCCGCTTCCCCAACCTCGGAGCTAACGACGTCATTGTGCCGGGTACTGTTCGCCTCGCTTTCACTATTTCGCTGACGTCGACAGACGCGGACCGAACCGTCGTTCAGAACCTGGGTCGCGCCATAGTCAAGAAGACCATGATAAAGATTTCTGGTAATGAGGTGATGTCGATCGACGACAGCGACGTCTACCATTGCTATCAGGACCTGTGGAAGACGGCGCAAGAGCGCGAACACGTGGTCTATCAGGGTATTGACACCAGCAAAAATAAAAACGTAACCAAACTTAGAATCGGGGCTGGTAACAAGGCAGATAACAACGCGAGTGACAACGCGATCGCGGCCGCTTACGGCAACCGCTTCTACATCCCGCTCGACTTTGAGTTGCTGGAGAGTCACATGCCATACTATCAGAGTGCTTTGGCTGACCGCCTCGAATACGAACTAACGTTCAACGACTACGGCCGAGCTCTCATAGCCACCGACATAGCATCGAAGTATACGATCGACAATGTTTCGCTGGAGTACGACATGGTCACGATGCCCGAACTCGCGCGATTGATCAGATCCCAGTATGCCGGGCCCGTTGCCATACTTTACGACCGAGTTCTTCGACACAGTAAGATGACAAAAAACAAAAGCGACACATTGTGGAATATTAATGTCAACGTACCCGCCCGCTCGATGACAGGTATACTGATGCTGTTCGAGGAGGGTCGGTTCGCGCTCGGGGCTAGAAAAACCGACAAATTATATAACCCCAAAATCACAAAGGTCGAGGTGACGATCGAGGGAGTCCCCAATCAACTCTACAGCGCGGGTCTTCGCGCGCACCAGCAGTGGGACGAAGTCAGAAACCAGTTTGCTTCCGGCTCTAAGCGTTCCCCGGAGGTTGCCGCGGTTGCCAAAGACCTGCAGCTATCGGCCGTCTCCTCGCGGAGTTCCTGACTACCAAATACGCGTTATGGCTAGACATGCGAGCCAGCGACGACGACCAAATGCACGGTAGCGGACGTCAAGTTGAGAACGCTAGCGAGGGTGTGACGATCCAGATAACCAAAGAGGCGGATGGAAATGGCACATTGAACGTGTACTTATATATAATTACAGACGCACAACTGAACATCGAAGATGGCCGATACGTATCAGCGATATACTAAAAAGCAATACCAATTCACGATTGGAGATGCCCACTCTGCCATAATATGTGGGCAGACAGGATGTGAAAAACGGTTTTCATCCTCGACTTACTCGAGGGGTCCTACCGCGGTGCCTTTCGACACATTGTGATCCTGTGTCCCACTGTGTGGCACAATGATACTTATCAGCGGCGCCCGTGGATATGGACCGACCCTGAGGTATACGTTATTGACCCCGGCGACAGGCTTCACGATTGTCTGCGTGTATTTTACCAAAGATTCCAGGGTGAGCCCACCCAAGGCGGCGATGACCAAAAAGAAGGACATGCTCTCTGAGCTCGCATTTTCTGGCCGCCATGCGAGGCAAAGCGTATGGATCTCCACTCAAAAGTACAACGCCGTCCTCAAGGATCTGCGCGAGCAAACGAAATGGGTCGCCGTCTTTCACTGCAAGAACCGAGACTCATTCGATGAATGTCTTACAGAGAACGACGTTATCACAACGCGCGAGGAGTGCCTGGAGGTTAGACAGATGCTTTCGGAAACTAAGCACGCCAAGCTTTTGCTAAAGACTGATCAACCAACTGCTTATAAAGTTATTAATTAATTAATTTTCTTAGCAAATGCTGAACAATTAATTTTAAGAAAATTAGCAAATGCTGAACAATTAATTTAAGAAAATTAACAAATGCTGAGCAATGCTGAGCAATGTTGAACAATGCTTAACAAATATTTAACAATGCTGAGAAAATGCTTAAGAATGCTGAGCAATTGTTAACAATTTGGTGCTCCGCTGTGAGCTTTGTTGCGAGCATAACGGTGATCATAAATATCGGGTGGTGCGCTTGGCAATATGTTAGACTTATGAGACTTGTCAGTATAGTTAAATTAATTTTAAGAAAATTAGCAATAATGAACTGCGACGAACTTCTCGATCAGATAATGGAAGAAACCTCAACGCCGACTGCCGACACGGTATCTTTCCTGAAAGACAATGAAACCTCAACTCCAATTTCGACTGGTTTGAGTGCAACACCTGCCGATACGAATGAAAATGCTACGCGACGAGAGCGGCTAGCTGCGCTGGTTGCTGGGGGACAATCGGAGCATTATCTCGGTAGGCGTCTCTCAGTTTGTCAGGTGGATAAGATGTCAGATGTCGAGATTGATCAAATGTATGCGCGATACGAATCTAGGTTAGGTACGGAGATGACAAAAACTCTTGGATCGGCGGCTATTCATTTGTACGCTACCGCTGTTAGTATACTTCTACCTATACCAAACACCGCGGGATTGATTCGCGATCTAGAGACTGACCCTTTTATAGGACACACTATTAGAACAGCCTGCTGCTCAATTTATCACAAGTTTGGAATGTACTTAGCTCCACTGACAACCGCGTTGACCACGGGAAAACACTGTCAATTTGGACATATATGCCCACGAACTATAAGCTCTAATATTAATATTATAAATGATGACACAAGACACACTTGCGAGAGTGACGGAACAGCAATCCCAGATTGCACCTCCAACCCAATCGAAATTGGAGTTGAACCCGATTACACAACATAAAAACCCAAAAAGACAGGCAGCTGGGCGGGCAGCGGCTGCCACCCGAAAAGCTAAACAAGATAAAATACTAACCGAGCTTCGAGATGCCAAACGGTCGTTGCACTCAACACCGTTGAACCCGATTGCTGTTGAAACAGCAAAACACCCGTTGGCAGCTGTTTCTCCCCTTATCCACGAATTGGAAGAGCAATCTCCGATTTCCGTAGCTCCTACCCCATATTACCTCAACTTTGTTGAACCTTATTAGAAAATCATCCCGTGGGTTGTTGGTGGGGGTCTGACAGTTGTGGGCACCCTGTGTGTGATGAAATACCTTTCGAAACAACCCACAACAGTGTTGAAGGCGGTTCCGAAGAAAGTTATGAAACACCAATCGCAATTGGATGCGCCCCATTTAAACATTGATCGCGATCCCTTTTATATGCAATATTTATAACAATGGCTGAACAAGATGGTAAAATGATAGTGAATGCGCTTTATCACGCAGTGGTGATATCAGGTCTCAGTATCGGGTATGCTCGACTAGCAAAGATGGCCTTAGGAGGGTCCGCTCTCAAACTGGACTTTACTGTGAGAGACGTAGGGCTCGTGACTTTAGATGTAGCGGTCGCAGTTTGGACCTGAGATTATCTAATTAAAGCTGGAATTCTACCCGCTAATATATGGAAATAAAATGGCTTCGATCGGAATAATGATAGGTGGTGCGATTTTAAACGCATTGGCGTTCAGCGGTAGCAACTTTATATTCTCGAAAATGAGAAACTCGGACGTGGATGAGGAGCGCAAGCGTCACGATTTAGCTGTAGAACAACTCCAGAGCGCAAAGGAAGCATGGTCTATAAAACGAACCGCCCATTTGGACTGGGTCAAAGAAGAGCTTCGCCGTGAGAATCACGCCGCACAAACTTTCCAGAATGTTGAAGAAGCCAACCGCGAGTACGCGCGGGCATATCCGCAGAAAAGTCTCTCACCGCTGGATCCCGAGCCCCAGCTTTCAGATTTCTATGTACCGTCAGAGGCTCAAAAAGACCGCGAGATCACATTGATCGTCGTGGGAATGTTTGCGACGGTTCTCGTCAGCTACTATATTCAATCGAGATTGAAATAATCAATAATTATTTTAAAACTTTTTATTTTTAAATATATAGAACGATGTTAGTTGACGAACTTTATTTTGCTCTGATTGATGTAGGATACACGGCCCTTAAACACCGTTTACCTGGTGCAAAGAGTATGATTAGTCTGGCCCGAGATTCTCTCGAGACGTGGCGCGAGGACGAAAAAGCGGCCACACTTTTCGCAAAGCGGATGTTAGATTCCCCAGAATTCCCTCTCCTGTTCCAACTCAAACGCGATTGGGGCTGCAGCGAAACTTCCAACAAAGGTTTATTATTAACGACGCAGTTACCGGCCGATCTGATGAGGGCATGTTGGAGATTGTCCGATATATTAGAATACTTCGCATACGATGGACACACGCACACTTGATACCAAACTGTCGGTTCGCCTGGCGCGCAAGCTAACAAACACGTACTACAGCCCTCGCGGCTACTGGAAAGGACGCGCGGCCATCAAGAACCTCGCGGCGGCGACCAAGGTTTGTGAAAACGCCACCAAGGAATAGCTCAAGAAGCAGGCCATCTGGCAGATCTATTTGCCCGCGCCGCGCAATATTCCACGCCCGAAATTCGACGTGCCGGTGCCGAACCAAGTTGACCAAGCAGATCTACTGTTTCTCCCTCACGATCGGGTCGGCCGCAAAACGTACAAGTACGCGCTGACAGTCGTTGGCGTGGCGAGTCTGACTGAGCGAGGGGACTGAGCCACTGGCTACGAAAGAGTCTAAGGAGGTGGCCGAGGCTCTTTCCCGAATATATAAAAGGAGTCCTCTGAAATGGCCGAATCTTCTCCAGGTCGATCCCGGCCGCGAGTTCATGGGCGCAGTCTCTCATCTATTGTCTAAACACAACGTTTCTGTCAGACGCGGCCGCGTCCACATCCACCGGGACCAGGGGATCGTGGAGCGGTTCAATCGTACCTGGCTGAGAGGCTGTTTGGTCATCAATATGCCAAAGAGCTTGTAGACCCTCATACACGATCGACCGCGTGGGTTGCCAGGCTGCCCGCCGTGGTCTCAGCACTGAACGGAGAGGTGACCAGATTGATCGACAAGAAGCCTGTAGATGCCATCATGTATAAAAGTGTGACAAGCAAGCCCTCTGCCGTCTTGCGCGGGCGACCCGTTGGTTTAGAGGATGTTGACGTTCGGTACCTCTATCAACCGGGAGAGCTCAAAGGTGGCAGCCGCCGCGCGACTGATCACGTGTGGTGTCTCAATGTATATCATATGTATAGATCTATTACCAAACCTGATGAGCCCGTGCTCTACTATTTGAATGATGGTCCATCTCGCAGGTTTGTTCGCCAAGAACTTCTCGCGGTGCCTTCTGACACCCAGCTACCCCCGGATCTTTAGATTGATTTATTAAAGAGGTTCTGTATGTATTCCGTCTGGTAACACGCGTCTTTTATCGTAGTACGCCGAGAGTCATCATTTTTGTTGACAGTACGTTTTCATAACACCGTCTTTCATTTTAAATCCTCTATTTTGTGCTACATCTATAATGTGTTTTCCATCTTCTGTAGTTTCACTTAGTACTCGTTTATATTTATCCCAATTTAAATTGTTAGTTCTCTTGGACATTCCTTTCGCAGAGTTTTTATTAATTGAATTAAATTTTTCTACGAAATAACACTTACTAGATAACGCTATCGCCCTATCTCCGCTGAATTCCATTTTGAAAAGTCCTGGCTCTCTTTCGCTCCATTTATCCCAAGCCAACCATTTTTTTTTCTTTTTCAAACTCGTCTAGTAAGTTAGGTCTAATCAATTCCTCTATTGTTTTTCCACTAACTCCTATATACATACTATCCGTGTCCATCTGTATTAATTCAAAGTCTTCTCTTTTTACGTATTTGTCTAGAAATTCGTATTAAAATTCCAACATTCTCAATTTAGCTAGTTGATAAACCGCTATTCCGCAGTGGAAGGGTCTCTTTACTGCACTCCGGGGTTTTCGGGAAGATATTTCGTACGCATCTCCTAACTCTTCCAAATCGTCAAAGAATGCAGATCTTAATGCTTTGTCAACACAGGTTTCGTCTTGTGTATATGTCGTATTTAAATGTCTCTCAGTTGCCTCTATCATTTTTCCACAACACGAGTTTCCTAATAATTTCAGTATGTCGGCTATTGGTTTCTTATTTGGTTCTACATCCCCCGTTCGTCTTGCGGCTGTAACTTCTTTCGCGAACCATTCGAAGGGTTTACCACCAATATAATCTAAAACACGATGAACTCCCGTTATTTCTAGGCCGTGTTTTAAATACCATTTCAACAGTGGCGCGTATAGCAGTGCTTTAGTGGCGGTCATAGATCCCACCAATTTTTTTCCATCTCCTCTTGTTCGGCCAGTATCTTTTAAATATTTTAACATGTGTGCGGGAACTTCATCAACCTCTACTTCTCTGTTTATAAATATTGGGGACATTTCAGAAAACTTAACTTTATTTGTGGGTCCTTGTAGATTCACTTTGAATATATGTTCAACAATTCAATAAAAAAAAAATTCAACTCCAAATAAATTATTATCAATCAAATTGAGCTGAAGCCTGAATCATTATTATTGAGTACATGTATTGTGCATTTAGCGATCTTTTTTTCTTGAGACACTAGACTGTCAATCCTCCCTACCCAAGCGCCCCACGCCCCCCCCCCCCCCCCCTCACCACAGCCCCACCTCTTTCTATGGGCATTTTTTTGTATTATTTGAAAAAAAACGTCTGGAGGCCAATTAATTATGCAATATAACTGATTGATCTATTTTGTATTCAAGAAAAATGTCTGCTTTTTCTACAGTGGTGGCGAGTGGGGGGGAGGAGATTTCTATTATATATGTGTACAGCGCCGTCGGTGGTGGGTGGGGCAGCTTCCTATTCTTCCTTTCTACAACAGGCACAAATAGATGTAGATAGAAGTTTACAGCTAAAATATTGACATCCCTCCCCCAGTTTGCATTAAGAGGTTCGCCGGTCAATTCTGTCATAACTTTTATATCACTTTAAGGATTGGTTAGATAGGATTAGATTAGTTAAATATTTAAACACAGCATACTTCTGAACAACTATCCATGTTGCCCTTAATATAACATCACATTTTGGCGTTCACAACTTTGATTTTTTTTCACACGTTAAGAAGTTCGGCAGTTGTTCATTTCTTCGTGGGTAACCGGTGGGGTATTTAACGATCGGGATTCTTCCTTACCTGAATCCCGACCGGAGAACTAGTTTGGCCCTTGGTTTTCTTGTATGTGAGAGTTGTACGCCTTATCTGATTATGATTAATCGTAATCGAACCCGTTGGCCCGACCTTATATAACTATATATGACCATATATAGCTGCTTGATACGCCGTTAAACACCAACAAACTGTCATAACTTCTATATAATTTGAACATAAACAGTTCAACACAGCATACCTGTGGACAAATGCCACACATCCATGCTGCCATTTGTATGACCTTGACCGTCACAACTTGTTCACACATTAAAAAATTCGCCCGAGTTTCTCATTTCTGTCATCATCACTTCTATTTCCCTTGATGGATTACTTTAATATTTTAATACATCGTACATGTGGACAAATGCCATACATCCATGCTGGCATTATTATGACTTTGACCTTTTGACCTTCACAAATACGCTTGTGAATACGTATCACTTGCTTAATTAACTTGTGACACAGTTTCTCCAATCTGCCACCATGGGCATTTGTGTGCCGACAAGCCATATTTTCTTGTTGCCTCTGCAGCCACATGTCAGATCAAATTAGTTTAGTGTTGATCATACTACTTTTGTAGTTGGCTAAGTGACTGGTGTGGAATGGACCTAGCACCAGGATAGGATATTCTAATTTCATGGCTGAATATTCAGTTCTGGTTTTGGGAATTTCTCTCATTATGGACACATTAAATACGGGATAGACCCGTTGGCCAAGCCTTAAATGAACTTAGCTGTTGATATGCCGTTAAACACAAATTGTCAATCAATCCGTGTATGAGAGCCACTGTTGACTAATTGTTGGATAAATTAAATGAGAGCGCACTATCTTAGTTAATCTCACCGCCGACCTTGTATTTTGGATAGATAAAAAGTTTTTGTAATTCTGTCCAGTCATTAGTTTAGCCATTAATATTCAGTTTGTGAATATATTTAAATCAAAACATGTTATAAACAAACCAAACAGCTCTATTCATTAACACATTATAATCTTGACATGAACATCTTTGTGACAAAAATTATTGAGCTACTTACTATCAAGTGATGTATGTATATTATCCGTTTTAAGATCTCTGCACAAAAAACGTTGCTTTTTTTCCCCCAAATGTGAAAATTTGAATAACTCCTAAACCAATCAAGATATATTGATGAAACAACTTCCATTGTTTTGCATATTTTCAATACCTTTAATTTGATACCAAACACTCCATAATACACACTTTTGTTTTGGAAAAAATATCCACTACATTCAAAATTGGCAATATTTTTTTTACAAAATTTGTTATTTCTCGAAATAAAAAATTGAATAACTTCATAACCAATCAATATATCTTGATGAAACAACTTTCATTGTTTGTCATTCTTTAATACCTTTAATTGGATACCAAACACTCCATACTGCATACTTTTTCGGAAAAAATATCCACTAAATTAAAAAAATAATTATTTATTTTTACAATGTTTTTTATTTCTGAAAATTAAAAATTGAATAACTTCTTAACCAATCAAGATATATTGATGAAACAACTTCCATTGTTTTGCATTCTTCAATACCTTTAAATGGATATCAAACACTCCATTCTACACATTTAAAAAAAATCTAAAAATCTTTAAATACAAAATAGGCAGAAAATGGTCAGAAAATTTCTGAAGTTCTCTAATTTCAAAATTGAATAACTTCTTAACTAATCAAGATATCCTGATGAAATAACTTGCATTGAAAAACTACATTCCTCAGCTTTAATTTGATACCAAATAATCCATACAAATCTCAATTTTTGAAAAAACTCCGACATCCCTACTACTGGCGCGCGTAGTATACTGCGCATGCGCACCGCAAGCCGTGATGTGAAAGTCGTCGTCCCCGCACATTATCAAAATAGACTGTTACCGCCGCGCGTCGCTAACAGTAAATTGATAATTAATAAATGATTATATTTGTGTAGCGGGCACTCGTAATTTTTAGAACTGGTGGAATAGTGACATAATTATGCACTTATTTAATTCCTATGAAGAACATTTTGTGCCTATTGCGTGGGCATGTACCTTTAACGGTGGGGTAAATGTCTTGTAACATCTGTTTCCTTTCATCGAACGCCTTGATGTTTCATACATATGCATTCATCTGATGATACCCTATCGTGCTATCGCAAATCCATGACCCACCGCACACCCATTACCCAAAGGTCAAGGTCACAAACTTAGCACATTCATAAACTTAACGTTGGGATAAATGTCTTATAAAATATGTTTCCTTTCATGGAACGCCTTGATATTTCATACATGCATTCATCAGATGACCCTCTATCATGCTGTAGCAAATCCACAACCCACCACCCAACCTTTATCCCAAAGTCAAGGTCACAAACTTAGCATGTTCATAAACTTAACGTTGGGGTAAATGTTGTGTAACTTCTGTTTCTTTACAGGGAACGCTTTGATATTTCATACATGCACTCATCTAATGATCCTCTATTGTGCTACAGCAAATCCATGACTCACCCCTTTCCCCAAGATCAACATCATAAACTTAATGTTGGAGTAAATATCGTTTTATAACTTCTGTTTCTTTACAGGGAACGCCTTGATATTTCATACATGCATTCGTCTGCTGATACTCTATCGTGCTATAGCAAATCCATGACCCACCCCCACCCATTTCCCCAAGGTCACAAACTTAGCACATTCATAAACTTAACGTTGGGGTAAATGTCTTATAACATCTGTTTCCTTTCATGGAACGCCTTGATATTTCATACATACATTCATTTGATGATACTTTATCGTGCTATGCAAATCCATGACCCACCATCCATCCCTTACCACAAGGTCAAGGTCACAAACTTAGCACATTCATAAACTTAACGTTGGAGTAAATGTCTTTTTAGCTCACCTGACCAAAGCTCATGTGAGCTATTCTTATGGCAAGGTGTCCGTCGTCCGTCGTCCGTGAACATTTTCAATCATCTTCTTCTCCCGAACTGCTTAGCCGATGTTTGTCAAACTTCATAGTGATGATATATGGGAGATGCCATTTCAGATTTGTTAAAATGAAGGTCATCGACAATCCAAGATGGCCGCCGTGGAAAAGTAGGTAAAATTTTTAAAAAATCTTCTTCTCACGAACCGCCTGGCCGATTTTGACAAAACTTTGAATGAATGATCGATAGTTAACGCTGATTCAGATTTGTTCATATGGTGGCCCCAGGGTCAAAAATGGGTGTGGACCGTGGGGTCAAATATAGGTCAAATTTTATTTTTGACCGAATATGGTCATATAATATATCAAATCGAAGGTATCGACTTGTCGATCACTCTGGAGCATTTTTTGTCTAAATCAGATGATTTTGTCATCCAAGATGGCCACCGAAAGGTAAAAAAGTTGTTATTTTACTAAAGATTTCAAACGTATTCTTCTTGTGAACTGCTTGGCCGATATTGGCCAATCTTAACTGTAATGGTCTGTGGGTGAAGCCTGTCCATTTTCGTTAAAATGGAGGTCATCACCAAATCCAAGATGTCCACCGTTGAAAAGTAGGTCAAATTGTCAAAAAATCTTCTTCTCACAAACATTCAGGCCGATTTCGACAAAATTTGGTGTGAAAGATTGATAGTTAACGCTCTTTCAGATTTGTTCATATGGTGGCCCCTGGGTCAAAAATGGGCGTGGCCCGAGGGGTCAACTAGGGGTCAAAATATATTTGTGCCCGAATATGGTCATATAATATATCAAATCGAAGGTATCGACTAGTCGATCACTCTGGAGCATTTTTCATCTAAATCTGATGATTTTGTCATCCAAGATGGCCACCGAAAGGTAAAAAAGTTGTTTTTTTACTAAAGATTTCAAACTTATTCTTCTTGTGAACTGCTTGGCCGATATTGGCCAAACTTAACTGTAATGGTCTGTGGGTGAAACCTGTCCATTTTTTGTCGCGCCCGCTTGCGGAAAGCGCGATATAGTCGGCACTTTGGCGTACGTACGTACGTACGTACGTACGTACGCCAAAGTGCCGACTATATCGCGCTTTCCACAAGCGGGCGCGACAAAAATGGACAGGCTTCACCCACAGACCATTACAGTACGTACGTACGTGTGTCCGGTTAAAGTTTTTGATTAAGTTGTTTGGTTAAGTTTTCTGGTTAAAGTATTTGGTTGAGTTCTTTGGTTCTTTGGGTGTTTATCATCATCTATATTTGCATTCTACCCCTCTCCCGTGCGGCCCCTGTGCCCAATGTCAAGTTCAAATTACTTTGAAGTTTTTGGCTAAAGTTCTTGGTTAAAGTTTTTGGTTAAGTTTTTTGGTTAAGTTTTTTGGTTAAAGTTTTTCGTTATACTATATCTCTGCAACTGCTTTGCCCATTACCTTGAAACTTCACATGGGTGTTTATCATCATCTATATTTTCATTCTACCCCCTCCCGTGCGGCCCCTGTGCCCAATGTCAAGGTCAAATTACTTTGAAGTTTTTGGTTAAGTTTTTTGGTTAAAGTTTTTGGTTAAGTTTTTTGGTTAAAGTTTTCGTTACACTATGTCTCTGCAACTGCTTTGCCCATTACCTTGAGACTTCACATGGGTGTTTATCATCATCTATATTTTCATTCTACCCCCTCCCGTGCGGCCCCTGTGCCCAATGTCAAGGTCAAATTACTTTGAAGTTTTTGGCTAAAGTTTTTGGTTAAAGTTTTTGGTTAAGTTTTTTGGTTAAGTTTTTTGGTTAAATTTTTCGTTATACTATATTTCTGCAACTGCTTTGCCCATTACCTTGAAACTTCACATGGGTGTTTATCATCATCTGTATTTTCATTCTACCCCACTCCCGTGCGGCCCTTGTGCCCATTGTCAAGGTCAAATTACTTTGAAGTTTTTGGTTAAGTTTTTTGGTTAAAGTTTTTGGTTAAGTTTTTGTCGCACCCGCTTGCGGAAAGCGCGATATATTCGGCACTTTGGCGTACGTCCGGTTAAAGTTTTTGGTCCGTACGTGTGTCCGGTTAAGGTTTTTGGTTATGTTGTTTGGTTAAGTTTTTTGGTTAAAGTTTTAGTTAAGTTCTTTGGTTAAAATTTTTGGTTAAGTTTTTTGGTTAAATTTTCTGGTTATACTTTTTCGTTAAAGTTTTTCGTTATGCTATATCTCTGTCACTGCTTTGCCCATTACCTTGAAACTTCACATGGGTGTTTATCATCATCTTTATTTTCATTCTACCCCCCTCCTGTGCGGCCCCTGTGCCCAATGTCAAGGTCAAATTACTTTGAAGTTTTTGGTTAGGTTTTTTGGTTAAGTTTTTTGGTTAAAGTTTTTCGTTATACTATATCTCTGCAACTGCTTTGCCCATTGCGTACGTACGTACGTACGTACGTGTGTCCGGTTAAAGTTTTTGGTTAAGTTTTTTGGTTAAGTTTTTTGGTTAAAGTTTTTGGTTAAGGTCAAATGTCAAGGTCAAATTACTTTGAA
Organism: Conchocele bisecta; assembly: GCA_029237695.1. Lineage (NCBI taxonomy): Eukaryota > Metazoa > Mollusca > Bivalvia > Lucinida > Thyasiridae > Conchocele > Conchocele bisecta. Next base: position 26,523,140 of record CM055276.1, read on the forward strand.
GTTTTTGGTTAAGTGTTTTGGTTAAAGATTTTGGTTAAGTTTTTTAGTTAAGTTTTTTGGTTAAAGTCGTTATACTATATCTCTGCAACTGCTTTGCCCATTACCTTGAAACTTTATATGGTTGTTTATCATCATCTATATTTTCATTCTACCACCCTCCCGTGCGGCCCCTGTGCCCATTGTCAAGGTCAAATTACTTTGAAGTTTTTGGTTAAGTTCTTTGGTTAAAGTTTTTAGTTAAGTTTTGGGTTGATTTGTTTGGTTAAAAGTTTTTCGTTATACTGTATCTCTGCAACAGCTTTGCCCATTACCTTGAAACTTAACATGGGTGTTTATCATTATCTATATGTTCATTCTACCCCCCTCCCGTGCGGCCCATGTGCCCAATGGCAAGGTCAAATTACTTTGAAATTTTTGGTTAAAGTTTTGTTTGCGCCCGCTTACGGAAAGCGCGATATAGTCGGCACTTTGACGTACGTACGTGTGTCCGGTTAAAGTTTTTGGTTAAGTTTTTTGGTTAAAGTTTTACGTTATACTATATCTTTTTTTATTGGTGTCCATGCCTCGCCACAAGGCGCGACATGCAGGCCGAGGCCATCTAGTGTTAAAATGGAGGTCATCACCAAATCCAAGATGTCCGCCGTTGAGAAGTAGGTCAAATTGTCAAAAAAATCTTCTTCTCACAAACCTCCTGGCAGATTTCGACGAAACTTGGTGTGAATGATTGATAGTTAACGCTCTTTCAGATTTGTTCATATGGCGGCCCCTGGGTCAAAAATGGGCGTGGCCCAAGGGGTCAACTAGGGGTCAAATTATATTTTTGCCCGAATATGGTCATATAATATATCAAATCGAAGGTATCGACTAGTCGATCACTCTGGAGCATTTTTTGTCTAAATCAGATGATTTTGTCATCCAAGATGGCCACCGAAAGGTAAAAAAGTTGCTCTTTTACTAAATATTTCAAACGTATTCTTCTTGTGAACTGCTTGGCCGATATTGGCCAAACTTAACTGTGCTATAGCAAATCCATGACCCACCGCCCATCCCTTACCCCAAGGTCAAGGTCACAAACTTAGTACATAAATTTAACGTTGGGGTAAATGTTTTATAACAACTGCTTCCTTTCACGGAACGCCTTGATATTTCATACATGCATTCCTCAGATGACCCTCTATCATGCTGTAGCAAATGCACGACACACCATCCAACCCTTATCCCAAGGTCAAGGTCACACACTTAGCATGTTCATAAACTTTACGTTGGGGTAAATGTTGTGTAACTTCTGTTTCTTTACACTTTGAACGTGTTGATATTTCATACATGCATTCATCTGATGATCCTCCATTGTGTGACAGCAAATCCATGACCCACCCCTTTCCGCAAGATCAACATCATAAACTTAACGTTGGAGTAAATGTCTTCCTCATATGAATAGCTATCATGCCGTAGAATATCACCAACTTAGTGCGTTCATAAACTTAACGCCTGGTTAAATTTCGTTTTTCTTCTCTCTTCAGGGATCGCATTGATATTTGATACATGCATTCATTTTAATATGCTATATCATGCTATAGCACATCCACGACCCACCTTCCACCACTGACCTCAATGCCAAGGTCCACCGCACACCCTTTAACCCAAGGTCAAGTTATATAATTATTCATGTTTTTATACAACTGTGCCAAGTTTGAATGAAGGCTGCCAACAGGCGAGCTGCGTTGTCTTCTGACAACTCTTGTTGTTTTCTGCAGCAAGATAAACTTACCAAAAAATCTTTAGTGCTTTTTAATACTCGCTACTTCTGATTTCAATTGGGTTCACAAGTTGACTTGATTTCATAAGAAACGGCCTAAACCAACTGATATCAGTCAACATGTTTAATAAATATCATATTAAACTTTATATATTCATTTTTAGCTCGACTGCACGAAGTGCAGAAGAGCTTATGGCATACCCCCGGCGGCGTTGGCGTCAGCGTCGGCGTCCACAAACTTAACGTTGGGGTAAATGTGTTATAACTTCTGTTTCCTTTCATGGAACACCTTGATATTTCATACATGCATTCATCTGATGATACGCTATCGTGCAATAGCGTGTTCATAAACGTAACGTTGGGGTAAATGTTGTGTAACTTCTGTTTATTTACAGGGAATGCCTTCATATTTCATACATGCATTCATCTGATGATACTCTATCGTGCTATAGCAAATCCATGACCCACCGCCCATCCCTTACCCCAAGGTCAAGGTCACAAACTTAGCACATTCATAAACTTAACATTTGGGTAAATGTCTTACTACATCTGTTTCCTTTCATAGAACGCCTTGACATTTCAGGAATGCATGCATTTGATGATACCCAATCGTGCTATATCAAATCTATGACCCACCGCCCACCCCTTACCCCTAGGTCAAGGTCACAAACTTAGCACATTCATAAACTTAACGTTGGGGTAAATGTCTTCTAACATCTGTTTCCTTTCATGGAACGCCTTGATATTTCATACATGCATTCATCAGATGACCCTCTATCATGCTGTAGCAAATCCACAACCCACCACCCAACCATTACCCCAAGGTCAAGGTCACAAACTTAGCATGTTCATAAACTTAATGTTGGGGTAAATGTTGTGTAACTTCTGTTTCTTTACAGGGAACGCATTGATATTTCATACATGCATTCATCTGATGATCCTCTATTGTGATACAGCAAATCCATGACCCACCCCAACCCCTTTCCCCAAGTTCAACATCATAACCTTAACGTTGGAGTAAATGTCTTTTTATAACTTCTGTTTCTTTACAGGGAACGCCTTGATATTTCATACATGTATTCATCTGATGATTCTCTATTGTGTTACAGCAAATCCAATACCCACCCACCCCACCCCTTTTCCCAAGGTCAAGGTCACCTTCATACATGCATTCTTCATGTGAATAGCTATCATGCTGTAAAAAATCACCAACTTAGTGCGTTCATAAACTTAACGTTGGGTTAAATTTTGTTTTACTTCTGTTTTCAGGGAGCGCATTGATATTGCATACATGCATTCATCTTAATATGCTATATCTTGCTATAGCAAATCCACGAACCACCTTCCACCACTGACCTCAATGTCAAGGTCCACCGCACACCCCTTAACCCAAGGTCAAGTTATATATAATATGCATGTGTTTTATACAACTGTGACAAGTTTGAGTGAAGGCTGCCAACAGGCGAGCTTCGTTGTCTTCTGACAACTCTTGTTCGTAATAAAATCAATATTTGCCAAAATTTCACAAAAATAGAAAGGAGGCTCATTCTTAAATTTTGATAAAATTTATTATTATGGAAAAACATATTGTTTTTGCATCGTTTATATGGCCGTAAAATGTGGCAGGTTTCGTGGAACAGACAGTAGATATCTGTCTACATACATTTATGTGGTCTGTGCCTGCAGAAATAGGGCCTATGGGAATTTTGACCAGTGTAGCTCCTGATCATATAACATACTCCTGTAACATGATAATGCTTTATATTGCTTGTTAGAAGGATGACTTTCGTTTCATAGATGAAATGGCGAACAGTGAAGATCCTGATCAGAGGCTAATCTGGATCTACACAGGTCACAAAACCGATACGCGCTATTTCTCCAGTCACAGCCACATGGAACATCCAACCAGATCTTGACACTTAACTCTTTGCATGCTAGCAGTGAAAATATACGTCAAAAAGAACTAGGAGTACATGTTTTATTTCTCTCTGTACATATGTCTTGAAATTCCATTAGCATTGTGTCCTCCGGACACAATTCTAATGAAATTCCAAGACATATTCATGACATTTATAAGGAGAAATCAAAGAAAAGATAATGAATTTTCATCTGCTATTTTGGAACTATTTATAGCCCGCAAATTTCCCAGCATGCAAAGAGTTAATGGGGTCTTCTGGGTAAGACCCTCCTCCTGTCATACCTTTTATGGATTCACCAATCAATAACTAGTATGTCTAGGTATTATGGGAACAAAGGTTGACTTGAGTTGACTTGAGTAGATATATAAACTATATACTCAGTTTTATTTTTGGACCTTTGGTGCTCGGACTTGACAATTAGGGAGTTGGGAGGTAGAACTTAGGTAATATTTAGATTGTAAGTAACATTTTCTACTTAGAGGATGGAATAATATTGGTATTTCAGGGCACCAGATAAGGAGTTAGTAATTGAGTATATGTATTGTCACTCCATCCTTTCGGAAGCAATTGGGTATTTCAAAATTGTAATTGGGTAAAATAAAATCACACTACTGTTTACACATCAACAGACAGCAATTATTGAATAGTTTGCTTCGAAATGAAAACATTTCTTTGCATTTCATTAGAATTGTCTCTTTGGATACAATTCTAATGAAACGCCGAGATGTGTTTTCACAGTAAATAAGAAAAATATTCTATATTTGTGGTCTGTTTATTAGCTCGCCTGCACGAATTGCAGAAGAGCTTATGACATACCCCTGCGTCGTCGGCGTCGGCGTCCACAAACTTAACGTTGGGGTAAATGTCTTATGACTTCTGGACCACCTTGTTATTTCATACATGCATTCCTCAGATGACCCTCTATCATGCTGTAACAAATCCATGACCCACCACCTATTCCTTATCCCAAGGTCAAGGTCACAAACTTAGCACATTCATAAACTTAACGTTGGGGTAAATGTCTTATAACTTCTGTTTCCTTTCATGGAACACCTTGTTATTTCATACATGCATTCCGCAGATGACCCTATATCATGCGGTAGCAAATCCATGACCCACCACCCAGCCTTTACCCCAAGGTTAAGGTCACAAACTTAGCACATTCATAAACTTAACGTTGGGGTAAATGTCTTATAACTTCTGTTTCCTTTCATGGAACGCCTTGATATTTCATACATGCATTCCTCAGATGACCCTCTATCATGCTATAGCAAATCCACAACCCTCCATCCAACCCTTAACCCAAGGTCAAGCTCACATTCTTAAGCATGTTCATTAACTTTACGTTGGGGTAAATGTTGTGTAAATTCTGTTTTTTGTACAGTTACAGGGAACGCTTTGATATTTCAGACATGCATTCCTCAGAGTAAATGTCTTTTTATAACTTCCGTTTCTTTACAGGGAACGTCTTGATACGTCATACATGCATTCATCTGATAATACTCTATTGTGCTACAGCAAATCCATGACCCACCCCCCACCCCTTTCCCCAATGTCAAGGTCACAAACGTCCCACATTCATACATTCATTCCTCATGTGAATAGCTATCATATTGTAGAAAATCACCAACTTAGTGCGTTCATAAACTTAACGCTGGGTTAAATTTTTTTGTACTTCTGTTTTCAGGGAGCGCATTGATATTTCATACATGCATTCATCTTAATATGCTATATCATGCTATAGCAAATCCACGACCCACCTTCCACCACCGACCTCAATGTCAAGGTCCACCGTAGACCCCTTAAACCAAGATCGAGTTATATAATATTCATGTTTTTTATACAACTGTGTCAAGTTTGAGCGAAGACTGCCAACAGGCGAGCTTCGTTGTCTTCTGACAACTCTTGTACTACAATGCTTCATTATTTTACTTGGTCTCTTTTGACCATTAGCATAATCATGTAAACTAGCTGAAGATATAATATGATGGAGAAACTTTTTGACAGCAACATTTTGAAGGTCAATGTCATGTCAATGTGGATGGGAGTGTGTCGCACACATTCAGGTAGAGCATGTACCCGAATAGTTAAGCAATTCTTCAAGTAATATTGAAGACAGTACATAATGGAGTAACTATTACGAACTCGTTCACATAAATGTACATGGACGGACGTACAGACGGACACACATCGTCGAGAATGCTGCGAAATTCAAAAATATGGTTATGACAAGAACAAATGACAAAGTCGAGCGATCCCTGAAAATTTATGAATATAACTACCATACAAATACATCGGGAATAGGGTTTAATTCTATTCATTCATCAGGCAGACAAAAATTCAAGGAAGCCTGCCACTGCCGGGGGGGGGGGGCGGGTATTCACAGTTAATGCGATATGTTTTTATTTTACTTTAGAATACCTTTCAACATTCCATTGATGATTATGATGCAATTGACTTTAGCATTTAACAAGCTAAACATGTACAGCCACCCTCCACCCCGTCATCATACACAAACATATATCCATGGCAACACAGAATGGTATGTAATACGATGTACATGTATGTAAACATATTATGATGGTGGAAATACTATACAATGTTCTCAATAAGTCGAGGAGACATGTTACAGTGCTGCAACAACTGTCATATACATGTGCCACATCATGTCAATACTTCGATATTTTCGACTTTTGCAGTTTTTCAGGGCACATGCAAGCAGCACTGCGGTAGACAGATGGGATGTCCAAGTGTTATATTTGTATAGAGCGGAGCTAAACACGCACACAACCGCATTGTGGTGAACGATAATATCAAAAATGATGTTGTAAAGAATGAATAATGCGAAGAAGCAACCACATAAACTAGCGATGCCCATTTGGACCTGTAGCCACAGGATCGTACCATACATGTACTGCATCTTACCAGACATTTAAAGAAAGTGGTCACCTCGAACAACACAGCTAATTCACACCGGGGATCGTCCACATATACGTAGCGGTTGTGACAAGACATTCACACAGAGAGACAACATGAAACGTTATATGATACTTCACACAAGCGATCGTCCATATACATGTAATGTTTGCGACGAGACATTAGAACGCCACATGCTAGTTCACTCAGTTGATCGTCACAAAAGTAGCCTTTGTTACAAAACCTTCACAAAGAGTGGCAGCCTCAATAAAATTATGTTAATTCGCACGGGGTATCGTCTCCATACATGTAGCATTTGTGACAAAACATTCACAGAGAGTGGGAGCCTCAAGACACATTTGCTAATTCACACGGGGGATCGTCCTCATACATGTAGCGTTTGTGACAAAACATTCCGAGTGAGTAGCAGCCTCAAGAAACATATAATAATTCACACGGGGGATCGTCGTCATACATGTAGCGTTTGTGACAAAACATTCACAGAGAGTGGCAACCTCAAGAAACATATACTAATTCACACGGGTGATTGTCCCCATACACGTAGCGGTTGTGACAAGACATTCACACAGAGAGACAACATGAAACGTTACATGATACTTCACACAAGCGATCGTCCATATACATGTAATGTTTGCGACGAGACATTCACAGACAGCGGTGACCTGGAACGCCACATGCTAGTTCACTCAGTTGATCGTCACAAAAGTAGCCTTTGTTACAAAACCTTCACAAAGAGTGGCAGCCTCAATAAACATATGCTAATTCGCACGGGGTATCGTCTCCATACATGTAGCATTTGTGACAAAACATTCGCAGAGAGTGGGAGCATCGAGACACATTTGCTAATTCACACGGGGGATCGTCCTCATACATGTAGCGTTTGTGACAAAACATTCCGAGTGAGTAGCAACCTCAATAAACATATGATAATTCACACGGGGGATCGTCGTCATACATGTAGCGTTTGTGACAAAACCTTCACAGAGAGTGGCAACCTCAAGAAACATATACTAATTCACACGGGGGATCGTCCCCATACATGTAGCGTTTGTGACAAAACATTCACACATAGTGGCAACATGAAACGTCACATGATACTTCACACAAGGGATCGTCCATATGCATGTAGTGTTTGCGACGAGACATTCACAGACCGCGGTGACCTGGAACGGCACATGCTAGTTCAATCAGTTGATCGTCATAAAAGTTGCCTTTGTAACAAAACCTTCACAAAGAGTGGCAGCCTCAATAAACATATGTTAATTCGCACGGGGTATCGTCTCCATACATGTAGCGTTTGTGACAAAACATTCACACATAGTGGCAGCATCAAGAAACATATGCTAATTCACGCGAGGGATCGTCCTCGTACATGTAGCGTTTGTGACAAAACATTCCGAGTGAGTAGCGGCCTCAAGAGACATATGCTAATTCACACGGGGTATCGTACTCATACATGTAACGTTTGTGACAAAACATTCACAGTGAGTTGCAGCCTCAAGAAACATATGTTAATTCACACGGGGGATCGTCCTCATACATGTAGCGTTTGTGACAAAACATTCACAGTGAATGGCAGCCTCAAGAGACATATGCTAATTCCACACGCTATTCACACGGGGGAATCGTCTCATACATGTAGCATTTGTGACAAAACATTCGCAATGAGTGGCAGCCTCAAGAAACATATGCTAATTCACACGGGGGATCGTCCTCATACATGTAGCGTTTGTGACAAAACATTCGCAATGAGTGACAGCCTGTCACTCATCGCGAATGTTTTGTCACAAATACTACATGTATGAGGACGATCCCCCGTGTGAATTAGCATATGTCTCTTGAGGCTGCCAGTCACTGTGAATGTTTTGTCACAAACGCTACATGTATGAGGACGATCCCCCGTGTGAATTAACATATGTTTCTTGAGGCTGCAACTCACTGTGAATGTTTTGTCACAAACGCTACATGTATGAGGACGATCCCCCGTGTGAATTAGCATATGTCTCTTAAGGCCGCTACTCACTCTGAATGTTTTGTCACAAACGCTAAATGTACGAGGACGATCCCTCCCGTGAATTAGCATATGTTTCTTGAGGCTGCCACTATGTGTGAATGTTTTGTCACAAACGCTACATGTATGGAGACGATACCCCGTGCGAATTAACATATGTTTATTGAGGCTGCCACTCTTTGTGAAGGTTTTGTTATAAAGGCTACTTTTATGACGATCAACTGAGTGAACTAGCATGTGCCGTTCCAGGTCACCGCGGTCTGTGAATGTCTCGTCGCAAACACTACATGCATATGGACGATCCCTTGTGTGACGTATCATGTGACGTTTCATGTTGCCACTATGTGTGAACGTTTTGTCACAAACTCTACGTGTATGGGGACGATCCCCCGTGTGAATTAGTATATGTTTCTTGAGGTTGCCACTCTCTGTGAATGTTTTGTCACAAACGCTACATGTATGAGGACGATCCCCCGTGTGAATTATCATATGTTTCTTGAGGCTGCTACTCACTCGGAATGTTTTGTCACAAACGCTACATGTATGAGGACGATCCCCCGTGTGAATTAGCAATGTGTCTTGAGGCTCCCAATCTCTGTGAATGTCTCGTCGCAAACACTACATGTATATGGACGATCCCTTGTGTGAAGTATCATGTAACGTTTCATGTTGTCTCTCTGTGTGAATGTCTTGTCACAACCGCTACGTATATGTGGACGATCCCCGGTGTGAATTAGCTCTGTTGTTCGAGATGACCACTTTGTTTAAATGTCTGGTAAGATACATTACATGTATGGGACGATCCCGTGGCTACAGGTCCAAATGGGCATCTCTAGTTTATGTGGTTGCTTCTTCGCATTATTCATTCTTTACATCATTTTTGATATTATCGTTCACCACAATGCGGTTTAGCTCCGCTCTATACAAATATAGCACTTGGACATCCCATCTGTATACCGCAGTGCTGCTTGCATGTGCCCTGAAAAACTGCAAAAGTCGAAAATATCGAAGTATTGACATGATGTGGCAAATGTATATGACAGTCGTTGCAGCACTGTAACATGTCTCCTCGACTTATTGAGAACATTTTATAGTATTCCCACCATCATAATATATTTACATACATGTACATCGTATTACATACCGGTACATATGTGCAATTGAGCCAGCAGTGTACGCCAAATGCAAGCTATGTTGTATGTCAACACAATGTCACAATTCTATGTTGCCATGGATATCTGTTTGTGTATGATGACGGGGTGGAGGGTGGCTGTACATGTTTAGCTTGTTAAATGCTAAAGTCAATAAAAACATATCGCATTAACTGTGAATCCCCCCCCCCCCCCGGCATACGATGTGGCAGGCTTCTTTGAATTTTTGTCTGCCTGATGAATGAATATAATTAAACCCTATTCCCGATGTATTTGTATGATAGTTATGTTCATCAATTTTCAGGGATCGCTCGACTTTGTCATTTGTTCTTGTCATAACAATATTTTTGAATTTCGCAGCATTCTCGACGATGTGTGTTCGTCTGTACGTCCATCCATGTACATTTATGTGAACGAGTTCGTAATAGTTACTCCATTATGTACTATCTTCAATAGTACTTGAAGAATTGCTTAACTATTCGGGTACATGCTCTACCTGAATGTGTGCGACACACTCCCACCCACATTGACATGACCTTGACCTTCAAAATGTTGCTGTCAAAAAGTTTCTCCATCATATTATATCTTCAGCTAGTTTACATGATTAGGCTAATGGTCAAAAGAGACCAAGTAAAATAATGAAGCATTGTAGTACAAGAGTTGTCAGAAGACAACGAAGCTCGCCTGTTGGCAGCCTTCATTCAAACTTGGCACAGTTGCATAAAAAACATGAATATTATATAACTCGATTTTGGTTTAAGGGGTGTGCCGTCGACCTTGACATTGAGGTCGGTGGTGGAAGGTGGGTCGTGGATTTGCTATAGCATGATATAGCATATTAAGATGAATGCATGTATGAAATATCAATGCGCTCCCTGAAAACAGAAGTACAACAAAATTTAACCCAGCGTTAAGTTTATGAACGCACTAAGTTGGTGATTTTCTACAGCATGATAGCTATTTACATGAGGAATGCATGTATGAATATGGGAAGTTTGTGACCTTGACATTGGGGAAAGGGGTGGGGGGGGTGGGTAATGGATTTGCTGTAGCACAATAGAGTATTATCAGATGAATGCATGTATGAAGTATCAAGACGTTCCCTGTAAAGAAACGGAAGTTATAAAAAGACATTTACTCTGAGGAATGCATGTCTGAAATATCAAAGCGTTCCCTGTAACTGTAAAAAAAAACACAATTCAACATTTACCCCAACGTAAAGTTAATGAACATGCTTAAGAATGTGAGCTTGACCTTGGGGTAAGGGTTGGATGGATGGTTGTGGATTTGCTACAGCATGATAGAAGGTCATCTGAGGAATGCATGTATGAAACATCAAGGCGTTCCATAAAACGAAACAGATGTTATAAGACATTTACCCCAACGTTAAATTTATGAATGAGCTAAGTTTGTGATCTTGACCTTGTGGTGGGCGGTGGGTCATTAATTTGCTATAGCACGATAGGGTATCTTCAGATGAATGCATATATGAAATAGCAAGGTGTTCCAGTAAAGAAACAGAAGTTATACAAGAGGTCCAAATGGGCCTGTATCGCTCATCTAAAAGCCTCCATAGTGTTCATCTTGATTTCACAAAGACTCTTCACTTACAACTTCAAATGTTCCACATAATTTGTTGGTACCTTCTGATCTAACATATATTGCGAATGTGCATGTGTCAGTGGCCATCAAGCAGTTCACAAGAAGAAGTCCTTTGAAATCTTTAGTAAAAGAACAACCTTTTGACCTGTCGGTGGCCATCTTGGATGACGTAATCATCTGATTTTGGCAAAACATGCTCCAGAGTGATCGTCTCGTCGATACCTTGGATTGGATATATTATATGACATATTCGGTCAAAAATATAATTTGACCCCTAGTTGACCCCTCGCGACACGCCCATTTTTGACCCAGCTGCCACCATATGAACAAATCTCAAACAGCGTTAAATATCAATCATTCACACCAAGTTTCGTCGAAATCAGCCTGGAGGTTGGTGAGAAGAAGATTTTTTTGACAATTTGACCTACTTTTCAACGGCGAACATCTTGGATTTGGTGATGACCTCCATTTTAACAAACATGGACAGACTTCACCCACAGACCATTACAGTTAAGTTTGGCCAATATCGGCCAAGCAGTTCACAAGAAGAATACTTTTGAAATCTTTAGTAAAAGAACAACTTTTTTACCTTTCGGTGGCCATCTTGGGTGACAAAATCATCTGATTTAGACAAAAAATGCTCCAGAGTGATCGACTAGTCGATACCTTCGATTTGATATATTATATGACCATATTCGGGCAAAAATAAAATTTGACCCATATTTGACCCCTCGGGCCACGCCCATTTTTGACCCAGGGCCACCATATGCCCCACATATGAACAAATCTAGAAAAGCACCAATCATTGACAAATTCAGATTCAAGCATACCCCTATCGAGTCATTATTCATACAAATTTTGTTTTCATCAGGTGGCGGCCTGGCGGTTCGTTGAGAAGAAGATTTTTAAGGAATTGGGTGACCTACTTTTCCACGGCGGCCATCTTGGATTGTCGATGACCTTCATTTTAACGAATCTGAAATGGCATCACCCATATATCATCCCTGTAAAGTTTAACCAACATCGGCTCTGCAGTTCGGGAGAAGAAGATGATTGAAAATGTTCACGGACGACGGACGACGGACGACGGACGTCGGACACTTTGCCATAAGAATAGCTCACATGAGCTTTGCTCAGGTGAGCTAAAAATGGTCAGGCTTCACACACAGACCACTACAGTTAAGTTTGGCCAATATCGGCCAAGCAGTTCACAAGAAGAATACGTTTGAAATCTTTAGTAAAAGAACAACTTTTTTACGTTTCGGTGGCCATCTTTGATGACAAAATCATTTGATTTAGACATAAAATGCTCCAGAGTGATCGACTAGTCGATACCTTCGACTTGATATATTATATGACCATATTCGGTCAAAAATAAAATTTGACCCATATTTGACCCCTCGGGCCACGCCCATTTTTGACCCAGGGGCCACCATATGAACAAATCTGAATCAGCATTAACTATCGATCATTCATGCAAAGTTTCGTCAAAATCGGCCTGGCAGTTCGTGAGAAGAATATTTTTGAAGAATTTGACCTACTTTTCCACGGCGGCTATCTTGGATTGTCGATGACCTTCATTTTTAACAAATCTGAAATGGCATCCCCCATATATCATCCCTGTAAAGTTTGACCAACATCGGCTCAGCAGTTCGGGAGAAGAAGGTAACGGACACTTTGCCATAAGAATAGTTCACGTGAGCTTTGCTCAGGTGAGCTAAAAAATACATTTACTCCATTGTTAAGTTTATGAATGTGTTTGTTTGTTTGTTTATTAATGCTTAACGGCCTATCAACAGCTACGGTCATGTAAGGCCGGGCAAACTGATTCGATCCCATTTTAACCTGCTGCATTGGGGGGAAAATTCCAAAATCAGAACGGAATATTTACATCGAGAACAAATATATTCAGCCCTGAAATTAGAATAACCTGACCTGGTGCCAGGTCCATACCACATCAAGTCACTTGGCCCCTTCCCCTAAACTAGGATTACGAATATAACCAGATTCAACTGTCACATACAAAATGTCAAAGACGTATGTGAGGGCCAAACCAGGTCTCCAGTCGGGATTCCGGTAAGGATGAACCCCGATCGTTAAATTACCCATCGCGTGCTCCCACCTGCCACCCACGTTTATGAATGTGCTAAGTTTGCGACATTTTTCTTCGCAGATTTTGCAAAGGCATTTGATACTGTTGAACATTCTTACCTCTTAAAAGTTATGAAACATTTATATTTTGGCAAAGACATTCTAAATTGGATTAAGCTTCTTTACTCTGATGCAAAAAGCTGTGTTACAAACAATGGTTACTTATCGGATTTCTTTTCAATAAATAGAGGCGTACGTCAAGGCTGTCCTTTATCACCTTACCTTTTTATTATCGCCATTGAAATACTATCCAAAGCAATTATAAATGAAAAAGATATAATAGGGGTAACAATTTATGATATAGAAATTAAAAACACAATGTTTGCCGATGATGCAACTTTTGTGACAGATGGTACAAGAAAATCATTTGAAAAGTTAATATACATAATAGATTAATTTAGTAAAATATCTGGTTTCAACCTTAACACAAAAAAAATCCACTGTAATGTGCGTTGGTGCCTTAAAAAATGTAGATCTGATTTTCTGTCCGGATAAGAAATTCATTTGGACTTCTCTTAGTGCAAAAACGTTAGGAATTACGTTCTTAAATAATAATACAGATATCCACGAATATAACATCCTTCCTAAAATAGTAGAGTTTGAACAGTGTCTTGATAAGTGGAAACATAGAAACTTAAGTTTACTTGGAAAAATTACAGTTATTAAAACGTTTGCTGCTCCAAAATTAATATATCCATTAACTGTTTTACACGACCCTCCAGACAACGTGATCAAAAGAATTAAAAACAAATTATTCGATTTTTTATGGGACAGTAAGCCTGATAAAATTAAAAGAAACATAATCATCCAATCCTACGAAAAAGGGGGATTAAAAATGTTAGATATAGATAGTTTTATAACATCAATAAGAGCATCATGGGTAAAACGAATATGTGACGCATCAAACAGAGGCAAATGGAAACAACTTTATGAAAAAAAACTTGAAAGATATGGTGGATTTTTGCTCTTTGAATGTAACATAAAAGCAGCAGATGTAAAACATATAGCGGAAGAAAATAAGTTTTTAAATAATGTTTTAAAATCCTGGTCACATATTAACTATTCCTCCAGAAATGACACAGTATCAAAAGAAATACTTTGGAATAATTCCAATTTAAAGCATGAAAACAAAACAATCTTTTTCAAAGATTGGTACAATAAAGGCATTTAATATGTTGAACATCTATATGACTACAGAGTAAGGAATTTTATACGATTTACTGATTTTACAGCAATATTCAATATACGTCAGGACGATTTTATAAAATATCAAAGTATTGTGAACAGCATAAGTCCATTATGGGCCGAGAAAATAAAAACAGAAAGCATCAACACAACTCCACAATCTACGTCGCTTATATGGAGAGTACAAATAAGATAGCAAATATGGTGAACAAAATTACTATATACAAAGACAAACACACAAACAAAGCCATAGAAAAAAAAAAATCTGAACAAAAATGGACAAATGAATTTTCTGATGATAATTTATGCTGGCAACAAATTTACACATTAGCTTTCGATTGTACAATAGACTCAACATTACGCAATTTCCAGTATATATATTTAATGCGTATCATTGGGACAAATAAACTACTCTATCGTTGTAATATAGTAAATAGCAGTCTATGTGATTTTTGCTCTTTGTATGTTGAGAGCATAAAAAACATGTTCTGTGAATGTATGCATGTGCAACATTTTTGGTCACAGCTTCGAAATTATCTAAATGAAAAAGACTTAACATATGAAATAAATTTTCGAAGTATTTCTCTAGGAATAACAAATAAGGCACTGATGGTAAAACAATTTAATTTTATAATTTTGTTAGAAAAATACTATATTTTCAAATGTAAATATGAAAAGCATGATATTACTTTCGAATCTTTTGTAAGTTACTTGAAAAATAGAATACATATAGAAGAAGAAATAGCGACAATGAAAGACATGGATTTACTATAGCACAATAGAGCATCATCAGACGAATGCATGTATGAAATATCAAGGCGTTGCCTGTAAATAAACAGAAGTTACATAACATTTACCCCAACGTTCAGTTTATGAACATGCTATGTTCTGACCTTGACCTTGGGGTAAGGGTTGGGTGGTGCGTCGTGGATTTGCTATAGCATGATAGAGGGTCATCTGAGGAATGCATGTATGAAATATCAAGGCGTTCCATGAAAGGAAACAGAAGTTATAAGACATTTACCCCAACGTTAAGTTTGCAGACGCCGACGCCGACGACGCCGGGGGTATGCCATAAGCTCTTCTGCACTTCGTGCAGGCGAGCCAATAAACTATATAAACTGTGTTCAAAAACCCGCTTCATCTATACTAAGTCCAAAAGTTGATAAACAGTGACTCAAAAGTACTAATTCAGCCATAATACATTCACATGCTCTAGTTTTTATTTACATTTACGGTAACCGATTCCTTGTCAAAACGACATAATTATGAGATTAAAGCCGCCTATACAATAAAGGGCAACGCGTGTAACGCATTTGCTGCGGTATATTTCATAAAAATATGCCATTCCATTAGCAAGATATTAAAGGAAATCTATTGTAAACACATCTAAAAAACATGACGTCATGCCGTTCGGAAACAAAGTGATCCCCAACCTTGTACTTCTGATTTCAATTGGGTTTTTGACAACTTTAATTGGGTATTTAAGCAAATACGCAGCTTATCTGGAGCTCTGTTTAAGACAATCAACAAGAGTTGTCAGAAGACAACGAAGCTCGCCTGTTGGCAGCCTTCACTCAAACTTGGCACAGTAGTATAAAACACATGAATATTATATATAACTTGACCTTGGGTTAAGGGGTGTGCGGTGGACCTTGACATTGAGGTCAGTGGTGGAAGGTGGTTCGTGGATTTGCTATAGCAAGATATAGCATATTAAGATGAATGCATGTATGCAATATCAATGCGCTCCCTGAAAACAGAAGTAAAACAAAAGTTAACCCAACGTTAAGTTTATGAACGCACTAAGTTGGTGATTTTCTACAGCATGATAGATATTCACATGAAGAATGCATGTATGAATGTGACCTTGACCTTGGGAAAAGGGGTGGGGTGGGTGGGTATTGGATTTGCTGTAACACAATAGAGAATCATCAGATGAATGCATGTATGAAATATCAAGGCGTTCCCTGTAAAGAAACAGAAGTTATAAAAAGACATTTACTCCAACGTTAAGGTTATGATGTTGAACTTGGGGAAAGGGGTGGGGGTGGGTCATGGATTTGCAGTATCACAATAGAGGATCATCAGATGAATGCATGTATGAAATATCAAAGCGTTCCCTGTAAAGAAACAGAAGTTACACAACATTTACCCCAACATTAAGTTTATGAACATGCTAAGTTTGTACCCTTGACCTTGGGGTAATGGTTGGGTGGTGGGTTGTGGATTTGCTACAGCATGATAGAGGGTCATCAGAGGAATGCATGTATGAAATATCAAGGCGTTCCATGAAAGGAAACAGATGTTAGAAGACATTTACCCCAACGTTAAGTTTATGAATATGCTAAGTTTGTGACCTTGACCTAGGTGTAAGGGGTGGGCGGTGGGTCATGGATTTGATATAGCACGATTGGGTATCATCAAATGCATGCATGCATGAAATATCAAGGCGTTCTATGAAAGGAAACAGATGTAGTAAGACATTTACCCCAATGTTAAGATTATGAATGTGCTAAGTGTGTGACCTTGACCTTGGGGAAAGGGGTGGGTGTAATGGATTTGCTATAGCACGATAGAGTATCATCAGATGAATGCATGTATGAACTATCAAGGTGTTCCATGAAAGGAAGCAGAAGTTATAAGACATTTACCCCAACGTTAAGTTTGTGGACACCGACGCTGACGCCAACGCCGCCGGGGGTATGCCATAAGCTCTTCTGCACTTCGTGCAGGCGAGCTAAAAATGAATATATAAAGTTTAATATGATATTTATTAAACATGTTGACTGATATCAGTTGGTTTAGGCCGTTTCTTATGAAATCAAGTCAACTTGTCAACCCAATTGAAATCAGAAGTAGCGAGTATTAAGAAGCACTAAAGATGTTTTGGTAAGTTTATCTTGCTGCAGAAAACAACAAGAGTTGTCAGAAGACAACGCAGCTCGCCTGTTGGCAGCCTTCATTCAAACTTGGCACAGTTGTATAAAAACATGAATAATTATATAACTTGACCTTGGGTTAAAGGGTGTGCGGTGGATCTTGGCATTGAGGTCAGTGGTGGAAGGTGGGTCGTGGATGTGCTATAGCATGATATAGCATATTAAGATGAATGCATGTATCAAATATCAATGCGATCCCTGAAGAGAGAAGGAAAACAACATTTAACCCAGCGTTAAATTTATGAACGCACTAAGTTGGTGATTTTCTACGGCATGATAGCTATTCATATGAGGAAGACATTTACTCCAACATTAAGTTTATGATGTTGATCTTGCGGAAAGGGGTGGGTCATGGATTTGCTGTCACACAATAGAGGATCATCAGATGAATGCATGTATGAAATATCAACACGTTCAAAGTGTAAAGAAACAGAAGTTACACAACATTTACCCCAACGTAAAGTTTATGAACATGCTAAGTGTGTGACCTTGACCTTGGGATAAGGGTTGGGTGGTGGGTCGTGCATTTGCTACAGCATGATAGAGGGTCATCTGAGGAATGCATGTATGAAATATCAAGGCTTTCCGTGGAAGGAAACAGATGTTATAAAACATTTACCCCAACGTTAAATTTATGAATGTCCTAAGTTTGTGACCTTGACCTTGGGGTAAGGGATGTGCGGTGGGTCATGGATTTGCTATAGCAATATAGAGTATCATCAGATGAATGCATAATTGAAATATCAAGGCGTTCCATGAAAGGAAACAGATGTTATAATACATTTACACCAACGTTAAGTTTATGAATGAGCTAAGATTGTGACATTGACCTTGGGGAAAGGGGTGGGCGGTTGATCATGGATTTTCTATATCACGATAGAGTATCATCAGATGAATGCATGTTTGAAATATGAAGACGTTCCCTGTAAATAAACAGAAGTTACACAACATTTACCCCAACATTTAGTTTATGAACATGCTAAGTTTTCTTTTTACCTTGACCTTGGGGTAACGATAGGGTGGTGAGTCATGGATTTGCTACAGCTTGATAGAGGGTCATCTGAGGAATGCATTTATGAAATATCAAGGCTTTCCATGAAAGGAAACATAAGTTATAAGACATTTACCCCAACGTTAAGTTTATGAATGTGCTAAGTTTGTGACCTTAACCTTGGGGTAAGGGCTGATTGGTGGGTCATGGGTTTGCTACCGCATGATATAGGGTCATCTGCGGAATGCATGTATGAAATAACAAGGTGTTCCATGAAAGGAAACAGAAGTTATGAAACATTTACCCCAACGTTAAGTTTATGAATGTGCTAAGTTTGTGAACTTGACCTTGGGGTAAGGGATAGGTGTTGGGCCATGGATTTGCTACAGCATGATAGAGGGTCATCTGAGGAATGCATGTATGAAATAACAAGGTTTTCCAGAAGTTATAAGACATTTACCCCAACGATAAGTTTGTGGACGCCGACGCCGACGACGCAGGGGTAAGTCATAAGCACTTCTGCAATTCGTGCAGGCGAGCTAATAAACAGACCACAAATATAGAATATTTTTCTTATTTACTGTGAAAACACATCTCGGTGTTTCATTATAATTGTATCCAAGGAGACAATTCTAATGAAATGCAAAGAAATATTTTCATTTCGAAGCAAACTATTCAATAATTGCTGTCTGTTGATGTGTAAACAGTAGTGTGATTTTATTTTACCCAATTACAATTTTGAAATACCCAATTGCTTCCGAAAGGATGGAGTGACAATACATATACTCAATTAATAATTCCTTATCTGGTGCCCTGAAATACCAATATTATTCCATCCTCTAAGTAGAAAATGTTACTTACAATCTAAATATTACCTAAGTTCTACCTCCCAACTCCCTAATTGTCAAGTCCAAGCACCAAAGGTCCAAAAATAAAACTGAGTATATAGTTTATATATCTACTCAAGTCAACTCAAGTCAACCTTTGTTCCCATAATACATAGACATACTAGTTATTGATTGGTGAATCCATAAAAGGTATGACAGGAGGAGTGTCTTACACAGAAGACCCCATTAACTCTTTGCACGCTGGGAAATTTGTGGGCTATAAATAGTTCCAAAATAGCAGATGAAAATTCATTATCTTTTCTTTGATTTCTCCTTATAAATGTCATGAATATGTCTTGGAATTTTATTAGAATTGTGTCCGGAGTACACAATGCTAATGGAATTTCAAGACATATGTACAGAGAGAAATAAAACATGTACTCCTAATTCGTTTGACAGATATTTTCACTGCTAGCATGCAAAGAGTTAATTGTCAAGATCTGGTAGGATGTTACATGTGGCTGTGACTGGAGAAATAGCGCGTATCGGTTTTGTGACCTGTGTAGATCCAGATTAGCCTCTGATCAGGATCTTCACTGTTCGCCATTTCATCTATGAAACGAAAGTCATCCTTCTAACAAGCAATATAAAGCATTATCATGTTACAGGAGTATGTTATATGATCACGAGCTACACTGGTCAAAATTCCCATAGGCCCTATTTCTGCAGGCACAGACCACATAAATGTATGTAGACAGATATCTACTGTCTGTTCCACGACACCTGTCCAAATTTTACGGCCATATAAACGATGCAAAAACAATATGTTTTTCCTTAATAATAAATTTTATCAAAATTTAAGAATGAGCCTCCTTTTTATTTTTGTGAAATTTTGGCAAATATTGATTTTATTACGAACAAGAGTTGTCAGAAGACAACGAAGCTCGCCTTTTGGCAGCCTTCACTCAAACTTGGCACAGTTGTATAAAAACATGAATATGAAATAACTTGACCTTGGTTTAAGGGGTGTGCGGTGGACCTTGACATTGAGGTCAGTGGTGGAAGGTGGGTCGTGGATTTGCTATGGCATGATATAGCATATTAAGATGAATGCATGTATGAAATATCAATGCGCTCCCTGAAAAGAGAAGTGAAACAAAATTTAACCCAATGTTAAGTTTATGAACGCACTAAGTTGGTGATTTTCTACAGCATGATAGCTATTCACATGAGGAATGCATGTATGAATGTGCTAAGTTTGTGACATTGACCATGGGGAAAGGGGTGGGGGTGGGTCATGGATTTGCTGTAGCACAATAGAGGATTATCAGATGAATGAATGTACGAAATATCAAGGCGTTCCCTGTAAATAAAAACGGAAGTTATAAAATGACATTTACTCCAACGTTAAGTTTTTGATGTTGATCTTGTGGAAAGGGGTGGGGGGTCAATGATTTGATGTAGCACGATAGATGATCATCAGATGAATGCATGTATGAAATATCAATGCGTTCCCTGTAAAGAAACAGAACTTACACAACATTTACACCAACGTTAAGTTTATGAACATGCTTAAGTTTGTGCCCTTGACCTTGGGGTAATGGTTGGATGGTGGGTTGTGGCTTTGCTACAGCGTGATAGAGGGTCATCTGAGGAATGCATGTATGAAATATCAAGGCGTTCCATCAAAGGAAACAGATGTTATAAGATATTTACCCCAAAGTTAAGTTTATGAATGTGCTAAGTTTGTGCCCTTGACCTTGGTATAAGGGATGGGCGATGGGTCATGAATTTGCTATAGCACGATAGAGTATCATCAGATGAATACATGTATGAAATATCAAGGAGTTTCCTGTAAAGAAACAGAAGTCATAACCAGAGGCCCAAATGGGCCTGTATCGCTCACCTAAAAGCCTCCATAGTGGTCATCTTGATTTCACAAAGACTCTTCACTTACAACTTCAAATGTCCCACAGAATTTTTTCGTACCTTCTGATCTAACATATATTGCGAAATGCATGTGATTTACTGCTATACCTTCGATTTGATATATAAAATGACCATATTCGGTCAAAAATAAAATTTGACCCCTATTTGACCGCTCGGGCCATGACCATTTTTGACCCAGAGGCCACCATATGAACAAATCTGAATCAGCGTTAACTATCGATCATTCATACAAAGCTTCGTCGAAATCGGCCTGGCGGTTTGTGAGAAGAAGATTTTTTGACCATTTTAACTACTTTTCAACGGCGGACATCTTGGATTCGGTGATGACCTCCATTTTGACAAAAATGAACCGGCTTCACCAACAAACAATTTCAGTTAAGTTTGGTCAATATCGGCCTAGCAGTTCACAAGAAGAAGTCCTTTGAAATCTTTAGTAAAAGAACAACCTTAAGACCTGTCGGTGGCCATCTTGGATGACGTAATCATCTGGTTTTGGCAAAACATGCTCCAGAGTGTTCGTCTCGTCGATACCTTCGATTTGATATATTATATGACCATTTTTGACCCAGGGGCCACCATATTAATAAATCTGAAACAGCGTTAACTATCAATCATTCACACCAAGTTTCGTCGAAATCGGCCAGGAGGTTTGTGAGAAGAAGATTTTTTTGACAATTTTACCTACTTTTCAGCGGCGGACATCTTGGATTTGGTGATGACCTCCATTTTAATACTAGATGGCCGCGGCCTGCATGTCTCGCCTTGTGGCGAGGCATGGACACCAAAAAAAAAGATATAGTATAACGTAAAACTTTAACCAAAAAACTTAACCAAAAACTTTAACCGGACACACGTACGTACGTGAAAGTGCCGACTATATCGCGCTTTCCGTAAGCAGGCGCGAAAAAAACTTTAACCAAAAACTTCAAAGTAATTTGACCTTGCCATTGGGCACAGGGGCCGCACGGGAGGGTGGTAGAATGAACATATAGATAATGATAAACACCCATGTGAAGTTGCAAGGTAATGGGCAAAGCAGTTGCAGAGATACAGTATAACGAACAACTTTTAACCAAACAAATCAACCAAAAAACTTAACCAAAAACTTAACCAAAAACTTTAACCAAAAAACTTAACCAAAAATTCAAAGTAATTTGACCTTGCCATTGGGCACAGGGGCCGCACGGAAGGGGGGTAGAATGAAAATATAGATGATGATAAACACCCATGTGAAGTTTCAAGGTAATGGGCAAAGCTGTTGCAGAGATATAGTATAACGAAATACTTTAACCAAAAAACGTAACCAAAAACTTTAACCAAAAAACTTAACCAAAAACTTTAACCAAAAAACTTAACAAAAAACTTCAAAGTAATTTGACCTTGACATTGGGCACAGGGGCCGCACAGGAGGGGGGTAGAATGAAAATATGGATGATGATAAACACCCATGATAAACACGTACGTACGCCAAAGTGCCGATTATATCGCGCTTTCCGCAAGCGGGCGCGACAAAAACTTAACCAAAAACCTTAACCAAAGAACTTAACCAAAAACTTCAAAGTAATTTGACCTTGACATTGGGCACAGGTGCCGCACGGGAGGGGGGTTGAATGAAAATATAGATGATGATAAACAACCATATGAAGTTTCAAGGTAATGGGGAAAGCAGTTGCAGAGATATAGTATAACGAAAAACTTTAACCAAAAAACTTAACCAAAAAACTTAACCAAAAACTTTAACCAAAACACTTAACCAAAAACTTCAAAGTAATTTGACCTTGACATTTGACCTTAACCAAAAACATTAACCAAAAAAACTTAACCAAACAATTTATCCAAAAACTTTAACCGGACGCACGTACGTACGTATGTACGTACGTACGTACGTATGTACGTACGTACGTACGTAATGGGTAAAGCAGTTGCAGAGATATAGTATAACGAAAAACTTTAACCAAAAAACTTAACCAAAACAATTAACCAAAAAACTTAACCAAAAACTTTAACCAAAAAACTTAACCAAAAACTTCAAAGTAATTTGACCTTGACATTGGGCACTGGGGCCGCACGGGAGTGGGGTAGAATGAAAATATAGATGATGATAAACACCCATGTGAAGTTTCAAGGTAATGGGCAAAGCAGTTGCAGAGATATAGTATAACGAAAAACTTTAACCAAAAAACGTAACCAAAAACTTTAAACAAAAAACTTAACCAAAAACTTTAACCGAAAAACTTAACACTTAACCAAAAACTTTAACCAAAAAACTTTAGCCAAAAACTTCAAAGTAATTTAACCTTGACATTTGGCACAGGGGCCGCACGGGAGGGGGGTAGAATGAAAATATAGATGATGATAAACACCCATGTGAAGTTTCAAGGTAATGGGCAAAGCAGTTGCAGAGATATAGTATAACGAAAAACTTTAACCAAAAAACGTAACCAAAAACTTTAACCAAAAAACTTAACCAAAAACTTTAACCAAAAAACTTAACACTTAACCAAAAACTTTAACCAAAAACTTGAGCCAAAAACTTCAAAGTAATTTGACCTGGACATTGGGCACAGGGGCCGCACGGGAGGGGGTAGAATGAAAATGTAGATGATGATAAACACCCATGTGAAGTTTCAAGGTAATGGGCAAAGCAGTTGCAGAGATATAGTATAACGAAAAACTTTAACCAAAAAACTTAACCAAAAACTTTAACCAAAAAACTTAACACTTAACCAAAAACTTTAACCAAAAACTTTAACCAAAAACTTCAAAGTAATTTGACCTTGACATTGGGCACAGGGGCCGCACGGGATGGGGGTAGAAAGAAAATATAGATGATGATAAACACCCATGTGAAGTTTCAAGGTAATGGGCAAAGCAGTTGCAGAGATATAGTATAACGAAAAACTTTAACCAAAAAACGTAACCAAAAACTATAACCAAAAAACTTAACCAAAAACTTTAACCAAAAAACTTAACCAAACAACTTAACCAAACAACTTAGCAAAAAACTTTAACCGGACACACGTACGTACGTACAGTAATGGTCTGTGGGTGAAGCCTGTCAATTTTGTGTCGCGCCCTCTTGTGGAAAGCGCGATATAGTCGGCACTTTGGCGTACGTACGTACGTACATTACGGAAAGCGCGATACGTACGTACGTACGTACGTACGTACGTACGTACGTACGTACGTACGTACGCCAAATTGCCGACTTTATCGCGCTTTCCACAAGCGGGCGCGACAAAAAATGGACAGGCTTCACCCACAGACCATTACAGTTAAGTTTGGCCAATATCTGCCAAGCAGTTCAATTGAAATCTTTAGTAAAAAAACAACTTTTTACCTTTCGGTGGCCATCTTGGATGACAAAATCATCTGATTTAGATGAAAAATGCTCCAGAGTGATCGACTAGTCGATACCTTCGAATTGATATATTATATGACCATATTCGGGCAAAAATATAATTTAACCCCTAGTTGACCCCTCGGGCCACGCCCATTTTTTACCCAGGGGCCACCATATGAACAAATCTGAAACAGCGTTAACTATCAATCATTCACACCAAGTTTTGTCGAAATCGGCCTGGATGTTTGTGAGAAGAAGATTTTTTGACAATTTGACTTTTCAACTTTTCAACGGTGGATATCTTGGATTTGGTGATGACCTCCATTTTAACAAAAATGGACAGGCTTCACCCACAGACCATTACAGTTAAGTTTGGCCAATATCGGTCAAAGCAGTTCACAAGAAGAATATGTTTGAAATCTTTAGTAAAATAACAATTTTTTTACCTTTCGGTGGCCATCTTGGATGACAAAATCATCTGATTTAGACAAAAAATGCTACAGAGTGATCGACTAGTCGATACCTTCGATTTGATATATTATATGACCATATTCGGTCAAAAATAAAATTTGACCCATATTTGACCCCTCGGGCCACGCCCATTTTTGACCCAGGGGCCACCATATGAACAAATCTGAATCAGCGTTAACTATCGCTCATTCATTCAAAGTTTCGTCAAAATCGGCCAGGCGGTTCGTGAGAAGAAGATTTTTTAAGAATTTGACCTACTTTTCCACGGCGGCCATTTTGGATTGTTGATGACCTTCATTTTAACAAACCTGAAATGGCATCTCCCATATAACATCCCTGTAAAGTTTGACCAACATCGGCTAAGCAGTTCGGGAGAAGAAGATGATTGAAAATGTTCACGGACGACGGACGACGGACGACGGACACTTTGCCATAAGAATAGCTCACATGAGCTTTGCTCATGTGAGCTAAAAAGACATTTACTCCAACGTTAAGTTTATGAATGTGCTAAGTTTGTGACCTTGACCTTGGTGTAAGGGATGGATGGTGGGTCATGGATTTGCTTAGCACGATAAAGTATCATCAAATTAATGTATGTATGAAATATCAAGGCGTTCCATGAAAGGAAACAGATGTTATAAGACATTTACCCCAACGTTAAGTTTGTGAATGTGCGAAGTTTGTGACCTTCGGGAAATGGGTGGGGGTGGGATATGGATTTGCTATAGCACGATAGAGTATCAGCAGACGAATGCATGTATGAAATATCAAGGCGTTCCCTGTAAAGAAACAGAAGTTATAAAACGATATTTACTCCAACGTTAAGTTTATGATGTTGATCTTGGGGAAAGGGGGGAGTCATGGATTTGCTGTAGCACAATAGAGGATCATTAGATGAGTGCATGTATCAAATATCAAAGCGTTGCCTGTAAAGAAACATAAGTTACACAACATTTACCCCAACGTTAAGTTTATGAACATGCTAAGTTTGTGACTTTGACCTTGGGATAAAGGTTGGGTAGTGGGTTGTGGATTTGCTACAGCATGATAGAGGTTCATCTGAGGAATGCATGTATGATATATCAAGGCGTTCCATGAAAGGAAACAGATGTTATAAGACATTTACCCCAATGTTAAGCTTATGAATGTGCTACGTTTGTGACCTTGACCTTGGGGTAAGGGGTGTGCGGTGGGTCACGGATTTGCGATAGCACGATAGGGTATCATCAGCTGAATGCATATGTATGAAATATCAAGGCGTTCGATGAAAGTAAACAGATGTTACCCCAACGACATTTACCCCAACGATAAAGGTACATGCCCACGGAATAGGCACAAAATGTTCTTCATAGGAATTAAATAAGTGCATAATTATGTCACTATTCCACCAGTTCTAAATATTACGAGTGCCCGCTATACAAATATAATCATTTATTAATTATCAATTTACTGTTAGCGACGCGCGGCGGTAACAGTCTATTTTGATAATGTGCGGGGACGACGACTTTCACATCACGGCTTGCGGTGGGCATGCGCAGTATACTACGCGCGCCAGTAGTAGTGATGTCGGAGTTTTTTTCTCAAAAATTGAGATTGTTATGGATTATTTGGTATCAAGTTAAAGCTGAGGAATGTAGTTTTGCAATGCATGTTATTTCATCAAGATATTTTGATTAGTTAAGAAGTTATTCAATTTTGAAATTGGAGAACTTCAGAAATTTTCTGACCATTTTCTGCCAATTTTGTATTTAAAGATTTTTAGATTTGTTTAAGTGTGTAGAATGGAGTGTTTGATATCCATTTAAAGGTATTGAAGAATGCAAAACAATGGAAATTGTTTCATCAAGATATCTTGATTGGTTAAGAAGTTATTCAATTTTTAATTTAGAGAAATAAAAAACATTGTAAAAATAAATAATTAGTTTTTTAATTTAGTGGATATTTTTTCCGAAAAAGTATGCAGTATGGAGTGTTTGGTATCCAATTAAAGGTATTAAAGAATGACAAACAATGAAAGTTGTTTCATCAAGATATATTGATTGGTTATGAAGTTATTCAATTTTTTATTTCGAGAAATAACAAATTTTGTAAAAAAAATATTGCCAATTTTGAATGTAGTGGATATTTTTTCCAAAACAAAAGTGTGTATTATGGAGTGTTTGGTATCAAATTAAAGGTATTGAAAATATGCAAAACAATGGAAGATGTTTCATCAATATATCTTGATTGGTTTAGGAGTTATTCAAATTTTCACATTTGGGGGAAAAAAAGCAACGTTTTTTGTGCAGAGATCTTAAAACGGATAATATACATACATCACTTGATAGTAAGTAGCTCAATAATTTTTGTCACAAAGATGTTCATGTCAAGATTATAATGTGTTAATGAATAGAGCTGTTTGGTTTGTTTATAACATGTTTTGATTTAAATATATTCACAAACTGAATATTAATGGCTAAACTAATGACTGGACAAAATTACAAAAACTTTTTATCTATCCAAAATACAAGGTCGGCGGTGAGATTAACTAAGATAGTGCGCTCTCATTTAATTAATTTATCCGAACAATTAAGTCCAACAGTGGGCTCACATACACGGATTGATTGACAATTTGTGTTTAACGGCATATCAACAGCTAAGTTCATTTAAGGCTTGGCCAACGGGTCTATCCCGTATTTAATGTGTCCATAATGAGAGAAATTCCCAAAACCAGAACTGAATATTCAGCCATGAAATTAGAATATCCTATCCTGGTGCTAGGTCCATTCCACACCAGTCACTTAGCCAACTACAAAAGTAGTATGATCAACACTAAACTAATTTGATCTGACATGTGGCTGCAGAGGCAACAAGAAAATATGGCTTGTCGGCACACAAATGCCCATGGTGGCAGATTGGAGAAACTGTGTCACAAGTTAATTAAGCAAGTGATACGTATTCACAAGCGTATTTGTGAAGGTCAAAAGTTCAAAGTCATATTAAGGCCAGCATGGATGTATGGCATTTGTCCACATGTACGATGTATTAAAATATTAAAGTAATCCATCAAGGGAAATAGAAGTGATGATGACAGAAATGAGAAACTGGGGCAAATTTTTGTGAAAAAGTTGTGACGGTCAAGGTCATACAAATGGCAGCATGGATGTGTGGCATTTGTCCACAGGTATGCTGTGTTGAACTGTTTATGTTCAAATGAAATAGAAGTTATGACAGTTTGTTGGTGTTTAACGGCGTATCAAGCAGCTATATATGGTCATATATAGTTATATAAGGTCGGGCCAACGGGTTCGATTACGATTAATCATACTCAGATAAGGCGTACAACTCTCACATACAAGAAAACCAAGGGCCAAACTAGTTCTCCGGTCGGGATTCAGGTAAGGAAGAATCCCGATCGATCGTTAAATACCCCACCGGTTACCCACGAAGAACTGCCGAACTTCTTAACGTGTGAAAAAAATCAAAGTTGTGAACGCCAAAAGGTGAACGTCATATTAAGGGCAGCATGGATGTGTGGTAGTTGTTCAGAAGTATGCTGTGTTTAAATATTTAACTAATCTAATCCTATCTAACCAATCCTTAAAGTGATATAAAAGTTATGACAGAATTGACCGGCGAACCTCTTAATGCAAACTGGGGGAGGGATGTCAATATTTTAGCTGTAAACTTCTATCTACATCTATTTGTGCCTGTTGGAGAAAGGAAGAATAGGAAGCTGCCCCACCCACCACCGCCGGCGCTGTACACATATATAATAGAAATCCCCCCCCCCCACCCGCCACCACTGTAGAAAAAGCAGACATTTTTCTTGAATACAAAATAGATCAATCAGTTATATTGTATAATTAATTGGCCTCCAGACGCTTTTCAAATAATAAAAAAAAATACCCACAGAAAGAGGTGGGGCTGTGGTGAGGGGGGCGGGGGGCGCTTGGGTAGGGAGGATTGACAGTCTAGTGTCTCAAGAAAAAAAGATCGCTAAATACATAATACATGTACTCAATAATAATGATTCAGGCTTCAACTCAATTTGATTGATAATAATTTTATTTGGAGTTGAATTGTTTTTTTTATTGAATTTTTGAACATATATTCAAAGTGAATATACAAGGACCCACAAATAAAGATAAGTTTTCTGAAATGTCCCCAATATTTATAAACAGAGAAGTTGAGGTTGATGAAGTTCCCGCACACATGTTAACATATTTAAAAGATACAGGCCGAACAAGAGGAGATGGAAACAAATTGGTGGGATCTATGACCGCCACTTAAGCACTGCTATACGCGCTTAAGATTATATTGGTGGTAAACCCTTCGAATGGTTCGCGAAAGAAGTTACAGCCGCAAGACGAACGGGGGATGTAGAACCAAATAAGAAACCAGTAGCCGACATACTGAAATTATTAGGAAACTCGTGTTGTGGAAAATGATAGAGTCAACTGAGAGACATTTAAATACGACATATACACAAGACGAAACCTGTGTTGACAAAGCATTAAGATCTGCATTCTTTGACGATTTGGAAGAGATAGGAGATGCGTACGAAATATCTTCCCGAAAACCCCGGTGTGCAGTAAAGAGACCCTTCCACTGCGGAATAGCGGTTTATCAACTAGCTAAATTGAGAATGTTGGAATTTTACTACGAATTTCTAGACAAATACGTAAAAAGAGAAGACTTTGAATTAATACAGATGGACACGGATAGTATGTATATAGGAGTTAGTGGAAAAACAATAGAGGAATTGATTAGATCTAACTTACTAGACGAGTTTGAAAAAGAAAAAAATAAATGGCTGGCTTGGGATAAATGGAGCGAAAGAGAGCCCGGACTTTTCAAAATGGAATTCAGCGGAGATAGGGCGATAGCGTTATCTAGTGTTATTTCGTAGAAAAATTTAATTCAATTAATAAAAACTCTGCGAAAGGAATGTCCAAGAGAACTAACAATTTAAATTGGGATAAATATAAACGAGTACTAAGTGAAACTACAGAAGATGTAAAACACATTATAGACGTAGCACCAAATAGAGGATTTAAAATGAAAGACGGTGTTATGAAAACGTACTGTCAACAAAAATTAGGACTCTCGGCGTACTACGATAAAAGACGCGTGTTACCAGACGGAATACATACATAACCACTTTAATAAATCAATCTAAAGATCCGGGGGTAGCTGGGTGTCAGAAGGCACCGCGAGAAGTTATTCGCGAACAAACCCGCGAGATGGACCATCAGTCAAATAGTAGAGCACGGGCTCATCAGGTTTGGTAATAGATCTATCCATATGATATACATTGAGAGACCACACGGGATCAGTCGCGCGGCGGCTGCCACATTCGAACTCTCCCGGTTGATAGAGGTACCGGACGTCAACATCCGATGGGAGCCGTTGCTCCTCTAAACCAACGGGTCGCCCGCACGAGACGGCAGACGGCTTGCTGGTCACCCTTTCAGACTTGATGGCATCTACAGGCTTCTTGTCGATCAATCTGGTCACCTCTCCGTTCAGTGCGGAGACCACGGCGGGCAGCCTGGCAACCCACGCGGTCGATCGTGTATGAGGGTCTACAAGCTCTTTGGCATATTGATGACCAAACAGTCTCTCAGCCAGGGTTCGATTGAACCGCTCAACGATCCGCTGGTTCCGGTGGATGTTGACGCGGCCGCGTCTGACAGAAACGTTGTGTTTAGACAATATATGAGAGACCACGCCCATGAACTCGCGGCCGGGATCGACCTGGAGAAGATTCGGCCATTTGAGAGGACTCCTCTTATATATTCGGGAAAGAGCCTCGGCCACCTCATTAGACTCTTTCGTAGCCAGTGGCTCAGTCCCCTTATAGCGACTCGCCACGTCAACGACTGTCAGCGCGTACTTGTACGTTTTGCGGCCGACCCGATCGTGAGGGAGAAACAGTAGATCTGCTTGGTGAACTTGGTTCGGCACCGGCACGTCGAATTTCGGGCGTGGAATATTGCGCGGCGTGGGCAAATAGATCTGCCAGATGGCCTGCTTCTTGAGCCATTCCTTGGTGGCGTTTTCCGAAACCTTGGTCGCCGCCGCGAGGTTCTTGATGGCCGCGAGTCCTTTCCAGTAGCCGCGGGGGCTGTAGTACGTGTTTGTTAGCTTGCGCGCCAGGCGAACCGATAGTTTGGTATCAAGTTTGCGTGTGTCCATCGTATGCGAAGTATTCTAATATATCGGACAATCTCCAACATGCCCTCATCAGATCGGCCGGTAACTGCGTCGTTAATAATAAACCTTTGTTGGAAGTTTCGCTGCAGCCCCAATTGCGTTTGGGTTGGAACAGTAGAGGGAATTCTGGGGAATCAAACATCCGCTTTGCGAAAAGTGTGGCTGCTTTTTCGTCCTCGCGCCACGTCTCGAGAGAATCTCGGGCCAGACTAATCATACTCTTTGCACCAGGTAAACGGTGTTTAAGGGCCGTGTATCCTACATCAATCAGAGCAAAATAAAGTTCGTCAACTAACATCGTTCTATATATATATATATTTAAAAAAAAAAAGAAAACCGTCGCAAACATTCCCACGACGATGAATGTGATCTCGCGGTCTTTTTGAGCCTCTGACGGTACATAGAAATCTGAAAGCTGGGGCTCGGGATCCAGCGGTGAGAGACTTTTCTGCGGATATGCCCGCGCGTACTCGCGGTTGGCTTCTTCAACGTTCTGGAAAGTTTGTGCGGCGTGATTCTCACGGCGAAGCTCTTCGTTGACCCAGTCCAGATGGGCGGTTCGTTTTTTCGACCGTGCTTCCTTTGCGCTCTGGAGTTGTTCTACAGCTAAATCGTGACGCTTGCGCTCCTCATCCACGTCCGAGCTTCTCATTTTCGAGAATATGAAGTTGCTACCGCTGAACGCCAATGCGTTTAAAATAGCACCACCTATCATTATTCCGATCGAAGCCATTTTTATCCATATATTAGCTGGTAGAATTCCAGCTTTAATTAGATAATCTCGGGTCCAAACTGCGACCGCTACATCTAAAGTCACGAGCCCTACGTCTCTCACAGTAAAGTCCAATTTGAGAGCGGACCCTCCTAAGGCCATCTTTGCTAGTCGTGCATACCCGATACTGAGACCTGATATCACCACGGCGTGATAAAGCGCATTCACTATCATTTTACCATCTTGTTCAGCCATTGTTATAATTATTGCATGTAAAAGGGATCGCGATCAATGTTTAAATGGGGCGCATCCAATTGCGATTGGTGTTTCATAACTTTCTTCGGAACCGCCTTCAACACTGTTGTTGGTTGTTTCGAAAGGTATTTCATCACACACAGGGTGCCCACAACTGTCAGACCCCCACCAATAACCCACGGGATGATTTTCCAATAACGTTCAACAATGTTGAGGTAATATGGGGTAAGAGCTACAGAAATCGGAGATTGCTCTTCCAATTCGTGGATTAGGGGAGAAACAGCTGCCAACGGGTGTTTTGCTGTTTCAACAGCAATCGGGTTCAACGGTGTTGAGTGCAACGACCGTTTGGCATCTCGAAGCTCGGCTAGTATTTTATCTTGTTTAGCTTTTCGGGTGGCAGCCGCTGCCCGCCCAGCTGCCTGTCTTTTTGGGTTTTTATGTTGTGTAATCGGGTTCAACTCCAATTTCGATTGGGTTGGAGGTGCAATCTGGGATTGCTGTTCCGTCACTCTCGCAAGTGTGTCTTGTGTCATCATTTATAATATTAATATTAGAGCTTATAGTTCGTGGGCATATATGTCCAAATTGACAGTGTTTTCTCGTGGTCAACGCGGTTGTCAGTGGTGCTAAGTACATTCCAAACTTGTGATAAATTGAGCAGCAGGCTGTTCTAATAGTGTGTCCTATAAAAGGGTCAGTCTCTAGATCGCGAATCAATCCCGCGGTGTTTGGTATAGGGAGAAGTATACTAACAGCGGTAGCGTACAAATGAATAGCCGCCGATCCAAGAGTTTTTGTCATCTCCGCACCTAACCTCGATTCGTATCGCGCATACATTTTATCAATCTCGACTTCTGACATCTTATCCACCTGACAAACTGAGAGACGCCTACCGAGATAATGCTCCGATTGTCCCCCAGCAACAAGCGCAGCTAGCCACTCTCGTCGCGCAGCATTTTCATTCGTATCGGCAGGTGTTGCACTCAACCCAATCGAAATTGGAGTTGAGGTTTCATTATCTTTCAGGAAAGATACCGTGTCGGCAGTCGGCGTTGAGGTTTCTTCCATTATCTGATCGAGAAGTTCGTCGCAGTTCATTATTGCTAATTTTCTTAAAATTAATTTAACTATACTGACAAGTCTCATAAGTCTAACATATTGCCAAGCGCACCACCCGATATTTATGATCACCGTTATGCTCGCAATAAAGCTCGCAGCGGAGCACCAAATTGTTAACAATTGCTCAGCATTGTTAAGCATTTTCTCAGCATTGTTAAATATTTGTTAAGCATTGTTCAACATTGCTCAGCAATTGCTCAGCATTTGTTAATTTTCTTAAATTAATTGTTCAGCATTTGCTAATTTTCTTAAAATTAATTGTTCAGCATTTGCTAAGAAAATTAATAAATTAATTAATTAATAACTTTATAAGCAGTTGGTTGATCAGTCTTTAGCAAAAGCTTGGCGTGCTTAGTTTCCGAAAGCATCTGTCTAACCTCCAGGCACTCCTCGCGCGTTGGGATAACGTCGTTCTCTCTAAGACATTCATCGAATGAGTCTCGGTCCTTGCAGTGAAAGAGGGCGATCCATTTCGTTTGCTTGCGCAGATCCTTGAGGACGGCGTTGTACTTTTGAGCGGAGATCCATACGCTTTGCCTCGTATGGAGGCCAGAAAATGCGAGCTCAGAGAGCATGTCTTTCTTTTTGGTCATCGCCGCCTTGGCCGAACAATCGTCAATCACGTATAGGGTGGGCTCATCCTGGAATCTTTGGTAGAATACACGCAGCCAATCGTGAAGCCTGTCGCCGGGGTTAAAAACGTATACCTCAGCGTCGGTCCATATCCACGGGCGCCGCTGATAAGTATTATTGTGCCACACAGTGGGACACATGATCACAATGTGTCGAAAGGCACCGCTGTAGGACCCCTCGAGTAAGTCGAGGATGAAAACCGTTTTTCCAAATCCTGTCTGCCCACATATTATGGGCATCTCCAATCGTGAATTGGTATTGCTTTTTAGTAGATCGCTGATACGTATCGGCCATCTTCGATGTTCAGTTGTGCGTCTGGAATTATATATAAGTACACGTTCAATGTGCCATTTCCATCCGCCTCTTTGGTTATCTGGATCGTCACACCCTCGCTAGCGTTCTCAACTTGACGTCCGCTACCGTGCATTTGGTCGTCGTCGCTGGCTCGCATGTCTAGCCATAACGCATATTTGGTAGTCAGGAACTCCGCGAGGGAGACGGCCGATAGCTGCAGGTCTTTGGCAACCGCGGCAACCACCGGAGAATGCTTAGAGCCGGAAGCAAACGGGTTTCTGACTTCGTCCCACTGCTGGTGCGCGCGAAGACACGCGCTGTAGAGTTGATTGGGGATTCCCTCGATCGTCACCTCGACCTTTGTGATGGGGGTTATATAATTTGTCGGTTTTTCTAGCCCCGAGCGCGAACCGACCCTCCTCGAACAGCATCAGTATACCTTTCATCGAGCGGGCGGGTACGTTAACATTAATATTCCACAATGTGTCGCTTTTGTTTTTCGTCATCTTACGGTGACGAAGAACTCGGTCGTAAAGTATGGCAACGCGCCCGGCATACTGGGATCTGATCAATCATGCGAGTTCGGGCATCGTGACCATGTCGTACTCCAGCGAAACATTGTCGATCGTATACTTCGATGCTATGTCGGTGGCTATGAGAGCTCGGCCATAGTCGTTGAACGTTAATTCGTATTCGAGGCGGTCAGCCAAAGCACTCTGATAGTAAGGCATGTGACTCTCCAGCAACTCAAAGTCGAGCGGGATGTAGAAGCCGTTGCCGTAAGCGGCCGCGATCGCGTTGTCACTCGCGTTGTTATCTGCCTTGTTACCAGCCCCGATTCTAAGCTTGGTTACGTTTTTATTTTTGCTGGTGTCAATACCCTGATAGACCGCGTTTTCGCGCTCTTGCGCCGTCTTCCACAGGTCCTGATAGCAATGGTAGACGTCGCTGTCGTCGATCGACATCACCTCATTACCAGAAATCTTTATCATGGTCTTCTTGACAATGGCGCGAACCAGATTCTGAACGACGGTTCGGTCCGCGTCCGTCGACGTCAGCGAAATAGTGAAAACGAGGCGAACAGTACCCGGCACAATGACGTCGTTAGCGCCGAGGTTGGGGAAGCGGACTAAGAGCTGCTGGTTCTGGTCGATCGTCGATGGGTTGTTCGTATTAACGACACTCTGTCTCACGCCTTTTGCCCCGAGGGGCTCACGCTGTCTGCGGTATGGATTGAGTTTGCGACCGTATTGACTCGAAGACATATTTTCATTGAAAATAAATAACTCTATTAAACCCGTATGGTTTTGTCTTTAATACATAATTATATAATTATAAAGATGGCTGATTACGATATTGACATGGATGAAATCGGCAGAGACGATTTGCGCGATGAGGATGATGATGACATCGATGATAACGAAACACCGTTCATAGAGACTCCAGTTCCAATCAAATCGCAATTGGGGGAAATAGGTGGTGCTACCACTAGTCAAAGTCGGGAATTACTCGAGGGAGCAGTAAACGACTACAACAACAATTTGACAGAAAACGGTCTGGTTCCATCTGTCGGTCGCGACTACTCCAAGTTCGAATTGGATATGCGTGGTAGGTTGCGACTAAAATCATGAAATATCCCGATCATCAACATGAATACCGGAAAACCCCTGTCGCTGAACACCATTGCAGGAACCCGGGGTGGTGGCGAAATCATAAAGAACGAACTAGGATTCGTAGATTGGGCGAGTGGTAAAACAATTATGCCGGCCCGCGCTGTAGAGGCCCTCCAGTCTACAGACGAAACGATGGTGAAGATAGCCGCCACGATAGAAACTGTCGAGCTCAGCGAGGTCCCTCAAGTGGCCATCGACGCTATTAACACGGTGGAGACCACGTTCAGCGAAACAGATGAAATATTCAACCTCGGCCAAGGGTCTAACGATGACCCACCGTTACCTCTTCGCGAACTCCGTGGACTCGATAAGGCTCTGCAAACGGTCCGGGGCGAACTGGTCCTTAACCTCTCCAAACTCTCGGCGCTGGATGAACATATCGCGGTAGAAGAAAGTAAACTGGAGGAAACCCGTGCCGATAGAGAATCTACCGAGCGGATCACCGAACGCCTGCGGTCGTTGCGGGACGAAAGAGCAGCTCGCTTGGAGGCTGCCTCGGCTTGCCGCCGTGAGGCGCTCCGCACCCAAATAAGTCGGATCCGCGAAACAATCTCGAGGGTTCTGCACGAGGAGACGACACTCAGAGAGCAGGGTGTCACGATAGCAAGCATCCTCGCGGCTATCGGCATGAATATATCAACCATAGTTCTAGTTTTCACTGGCTGCACCCGCTCCACCACCAGCGCCATCCGGTGGAGCCAAGGAGTGGGTAAAAAAAACAACTAAAAGCCCTCGCCAGTCTCCTGGCTAAATTAGCCGGAAAAGCATGGATTGATCGGGAGTATCGTTTCTTACTTGCTATCTATATTATCAAAAACGGTCGGATGGCTCGCCAAAAATACTTGGGCTTTAATCGTGGCGATCGCCGGTCTCCTACTTGTACTCTCTCTCGAGTTCCTAAAACCAAAGCGCAAATAGTCCGATCACCACGAGGGCAACGACGAGCGCTAATTTCTCCTCCTCGTTGGTTGTGCTTCCAATCTCGATTGGTGTTTCCGCTCCTGTTCCAATTCGTGAATTGGGGGAATTTGCTGTTCCTATTGCTGTGGGTGAAACAACGGGTTCAAATGAACTTGATGTGCTGGCCAATTGGTGAATTGGGGTTGGTGGGGTGGGTGTATCCAATTCGTGAATTGGGGGTTTTATGAAATCTTTCCCACTGTTGAACCCGATCGTGTTGGAGGTGCGCTTGATGATATCCGTGTTCACGTTACCGTTGTGACCGATTTTTTGATTGGCGGTGGCGAGTACGATCTGATTATTGTAACCTTCAACCGGGTCGTCTCGTAGTATCATATTGCTCGGCGCCATATAAAGACCTATTGCAAATACATAGTCTACTGGGGTGCTGGCATTCTGCAAAACGTCTTGATAATTCTGGATCGCCTTCTCCAGGTCCACCTTAGCTGAGATGGGGTCCTCGACAAGTGCCACGAACTGTTTTTGTGCGTCAAAGGCCGTACCTCATATTATAGAGCTGCGAGTTTGCTTCTGTGCGCCGAGGATGGCCCAAACGTATACGCGAATGGAGTCGTTGAGGCGGGTAACACCGGCCTGCGTAAACCCTAGACCGTCGTCCAATATAAAGGTTTCTATACCCTTCTGCACGTTTTCGTCCTGTAAAATATAATCGACGTGAGCTATTTTTGGTGCATTATACCAGCGGTAATCGTATTTACACTGTCTCTTTGTACTAACTTCAGACCCGAATGTCATTTTATTTACTACATAATCGGTGGCGGTCCAATTTGTATAACCTCTAACTGGGTTCACGACACGATTTGAATGGTAGAAACCAAAGGTTACATCTGGGGTGGCATACTTCGTGCTTGAACCGTAGTCTAGACCACTGAGATAAACAGTATCTAAACCTCCGGTGTCTGAAAATGTTTTCTGTCTCCAATCCGAATCTTTTGAAACTTTAAATTCGTCACATATCCGTTCGAACGCCTTACGGTTGTATGTGTTGGAAATGGGATTCCAGCCGTCGTCTTGAGGTAGTGGAGTACCTAGTTCTTTGAGAATCCTCCTAATGGTATAATACACATGAAAGTTGTAGACGCTACTGCTGAACATGCTGTTACGGTCTGCTATGTGGTCTCTGAAAGAGACGCCACACCCGGTTGTGGCACACCACACGGCAAAATTTAGTTGGTTCTGCCAGAACTGCATAGGATTGTTGTTCCAGTTTGCTATGACATCCTGTGTAATGGTTTTAGGAAGTCTGTACTTTTCAAACATGTTAGTGAAATTTGTGTTGAAACCCATGCCCAAACTAGCTCTTATTGTGGGGTACACAAGCTCACCAATGGTGTTCTTTTAAGTGTATACACCTCCGACCACGTACTTTGCATCAAAATTAAAGCTAAATGCTTTGGTATCCATTGAAAGATATTATTATGTTTGCTACTATCACTAATGTTCAAAAAGAGAGTTGTGAACTCCAAAAATCAATCGACAACTGCTGCGGAAAACGCCGGGTGGGCCTCAGATCAATCACCTTCACGGTTGGATGGCAGAATGTGGGAAAGAGTGAAGTGTTTTACTATGTGAAGGATGAACAACAATTCGGTGTAGAGCTGCCTCACGGACTGTGGGGAATAAGACAGCTCAAAGATTTTGTCAACTCAGAGCTTGACGGTATAATCAACCTCACAGTATCGAAGGCTACCGGGCTCGCAACAATGACCATCAGCCCCGATAATAAGGTAGTGATCTCCCCGCGGTTGGGTATTCAACTCGGTTTTAGAGAGACATACTCCGCAAATAAAGGAGTGTTTACCCCGGGTGAGTACGTCGGTAATAACCCAGTGGACTTCACCTTCACCAAAACTCTTTGGGTGCACTTGGATCGGGTAAACACATCGTATAACACGGTAGACGGATCCCCCAGCACATTACAGAAAACCGTGCAATCCAGTGATTGTTTCTTTG
Organism: Conchocele bisecta; assembly: GCA_029237695.1. Lineage (NCBI taxonomy): Eukaryota > Metazoa > Mollusca > Bivalvia > Lucinida > Thyasiridae > Conchocele > Conchocele bisecta. The sequence goes on from CM055276.1 coordinate 26,562,197, forward strand.
GGGAGACTGTTACCTTAGACTTCCCACACCCCGAGATGAAAGTTTTAGAATCTGGGCACATCCACGAATTTACGGTCTCTATTCTCGATGATCAACCGAGAAAGTTGAATAACTATTACCCGATTTCGGTCGTTCTCGAAATTTCCAATTGAGTATAGGTGCCCCAACATTATAATTTAATTTAAATAAAAATCAATTATTATGAGTATATACGGACCAGGTGGTTCTTCCAATTCCATTCGGGATTGGGTGACAGATTCAAAGAATTTGGAGCCGGCAGAAGGGGGATTCGTCCCGACAGAGAGCGACTTTTTAACTACCGGAAAAACCAAGGCCCTGATCAATAAAATTATATCGAAGGCTACAAACGGGATTCACAGGAGTATAACAGATGTTAGAGTAGAAGTGTTAACGGCGACTGCACAAGTTGGGGAAGAGGCCCGGGCGAAAATTGAGGGAGTCTGAAAGGGTATTGAGAAAGATCATGCGACCCTTACGGAGGCTTATAAGGTGTTGCGCTCAGAGGAATCTATCATCAGAGAAGCAGCACTTACTGAACTAGGAGGAAAAATAACCGATTTTCGAAAAGAGGCCCGGTTGAGGTTGAGGGAGTCCGAACGGATATTTAGAAAGCCCGAGAAGACCGCAAGGCGGCCCTTACGGAGGCTTATAGTGTGTTGTGCACAGAGTACTCTCTCAACAGAGAAGCATCACTTACTCAACTAGGTGACAAAATAACAGAATTACAAAAAGAGGCCCGGTTGGGGATAGAGAAATACCAGGCGGCCCTTACGGAGGCTTATAAGGTGTTGCGCTCAGAGGACTCTCTCATCAGAGAAGCAGTACTTACTAAACTAGACGAAAAAATAACAGAATTTCGAAAAGAGACCCGGTTGGGGGTTGAGGGACTCCAAGAAGACCACCAGGCGGCCCTTATGGAGGCCTATAGGGTGTTTCGCTCAGAAGACTCTCTCAACAGAGAAGCAGCACTTGCTGAACTAGGTGAAAAAATAACAAAATTTAGGGAAGAGGCCTGGTTGGGTATTGAGAAAGCCAGAGAAGACCACCAGACGGCCCTTACTGAGGCGTATGGGGTGTTGCGCTCAGAGGACTCTGTAGCACTTACTGAACTAAATGGAAAAATAACCGAAGTTTCTGATAAACTGAAACGTGTTCGTAGAGCCGCTAACAAAGCACTTGAGGAGACCTCTGAAAATATTCGTGCTGAGGCCCACACCTCTATCGGGGGGCTTGCCGGATTGGCGAAAACATTGAAAACACAAAAACGTGTCATCACATTATGGGTTGAGAAGCGGGGCCCCTTGAATGAGGGGCTCTATGAATATTCGTTCGGTGCCAACGCGACCAATAAATATGGGGGGTACGCCATGACGGCTCCATGTACACTACTCCGAATGTCGGTCTGCTCTGTTAATGCTAGTGGTAAACCTGTGGGCGCGGTCATCGTAAATCTTGTAGTGGATGGTGAAGAACGGGCAATTGGAGTCAATAAACTCGCTGGAGATAGTTCAGCGATGGTTTTGTTCGACGGTGACGATCCAATTAGACTTTCAGAAGGTATTGTTATTAACTTTGTTACGAAAATCGCTGACCCCGCGAATTCTTCCACTATTGTTACATTGTTAATATAACTTGATTTATAATGAACGAATCACCGCTTCCGATTTTCAATACCACTCCATCAACACTGTATCCAATTGTCAATCCAATTAACGAAAGAAGTTCAGACTTTAGGTTGAATAATATCGTCGCTATGCAGGATATTTTAGTTAGAGAATGTGCAAATAGAAAAAGACACGCTAAAAAATATAGGCCCGCGGTGAACATAGCTGAAGCATCTAGCACGGCTCTGGCGAGTGTTTCTGTGTTGTGTGGGGCGGGGACAGCTGCAACTATATCCACCATTATAACAATTCCTGCTGCGGGGGTTTTATGTGTGATGGCGGTCGTTTCTGGGTTGTTGTGTATGGTAATTAGGGCGGCGGGTGGAAAACTCGAGAAAAAAAGTAGAAAACATGATAGAATATCCGTTCTCGCTAGGTCTAAGAAAAATAACATCGACGTTATAGTGTCCAAAGCGTTGGCCGATAAGAAAATATCAAATTTAGAGTTTGAGTCCGTGTTGGAAGAAATGGAGAGATATGAATAATTAAAAAATGATATTAGAATCAAGGTGCGCGCGACCATGCCCAAAATTGAGTGTGCTGATTGGGATAAATTTAGGGTAAAACTTGGAAATAAAGTCGGAGGAAATATTACAGCACCACCATCCCGAAATTGTGATTTTTTAGTAAAAATTATATCGTAGTCCCAATTATATTGGAAATTGAACAGAAACACACTATCAATTATACCACTATTATTAGAGAAAATGGATAATAAAATACAATGGGAATTGAAAGTTTTTAATAGATGTGTTGAAGAATTATACGAAGAATACGGGGGCTATAGTCCTATATATAAATTCTATAAATTGAAAACACTAGAAAATATCGAATACATGAAATACATTACGCAAACATTGTATTAGCGAGCCTACCTCACCAAAACCCCGGTTACCTATGTAAACAGCGGGTTTGGTGAGGTTGCCGCGCAATAGGTAATGCGGTCAAATAGGTCACGATGCAGTGACTATTTTCAATCAATAACTTATGTTGTAAGCGATTGTAATGTGTATTTTCAATATTTATATTATTAAAATGTATCATATCGGTACCCCTTTAAGTAATATTTGTATATTTTAAATGTAATGATGTTGTCATGAAGCGCATGAATATAAGTATTAATTAATCCAGTTTATATTGAGGCAAATCACACAGCCTAAAAACATAGTGCTGGAGTATAAGCCATAGTATCGTATATTATTCATAAGTATATCACTATTAAACATTAATTACAATATGTATGCATATTTATTAAAACAGTAGATGCTACCGCTGTTTCGCTGTATGTGATATTTATAACAAAATATTTTTTTATTCGTCCGCGTACGGATTTCTGTCACACAAAGCGCCATTTTCAGTTCATATTGTGACCTGTGCATATGAACCGGACTAAGTTTAAACAACGCTCGATTCCGTCCAATTCAGATTTCTCTGCAGAAATGTTCAGACTAACTACATATTAAGTAATGTTGCTAAATAAGTGTTAACGGCTGGAACATGGTTATCACTAAAAGGAAGAAACCACAGTCGTATTATTGAAAAATAAGATTTACCTGAGACCTCATGGAGGCCACCATTAATCCAGTGTAAACAATAGACCATTGTGATCCCATTTCCTGAGTAGCCCCCGCTTAGTGAAACGATGTGCTAATCATGATATTATGTTCCCCAATAATTGGAAAACGGTTTGAATTTCTCGGTACAAAAACTACGAAAGTCATAAAAAAATAACGATGTATATTTAACATTGGATACGCTTAAACGGCATTACTCTCTCATCGGATCGTCAGTTGTCGTCGATAGCGATTTAACGTACTGATCTGGTCTTAATTTATTGTCAACTTTCAACGCCATTTACAGAATATATGGTTAATTTTGGAAATAAATAACGGCAAATTACGATGACGTCTGCTCTGAAATATCTGTCAACATGCGGACGTAATTTAAGGAAGGAAATCGATTATATTTTAAGGCTACATCTGTGACTAATTACGAATTTATGTATGGTCTTTGGCTACACCCGACACATTACACAGATCTAGTTGTAAATACACGTCGCTTTGTGTGGGGAAAAAATCGATAATGCGTAGTTGTGTGTGACGAGGTGTTGATCTGATGACACCACACAGCTGTGACCCTTAGGCAATGTTTTGAAATTGACGTGTCGTTTTGATGTGTGCCGCAACACCTCACTGTCGGAGACAACATGACAATTAACGATATACTCTCGATTATGCACAGATCTATTAGACGGCTGGTTATTTAAAATAAAGAGTAGTTCAGTAAGTACACCTTCGCCGATATTGTTTTTAGAAAATCAGTAATATTTTCCGTAAATGGTGTTGAAAAGTTGACAAAAATTCTATCACCGTATTTAGTTGTGCCGATATTGTTTTAAAAAATCAGTAATTTTTTTCCGTAAATGGTGTTGAAAATTGACAAAATATATAGCCGCATTTCTCTTTTTTTTTGCTTATATTTAACGGCGGCACTGGCTCTAGGACCTTGGATGCCGTCTCCCAAGAATGGGAGAAAGAACGGAGGTAGAGATTTTTTGAGAGAAGCCGTTAATTCGTATTTACAGAGCAACTACGAATTATCGGTACCCATTCACAGCTGGGTGAACTGGAGCAGTGTGGATAAAGTGTCTTGCTCAAGGACACAACGCAGCGCCTCCGGTGAGGCTCGAACCCAATCCGCATTTCTCCGATATTCGTTTAGAAAATCACCAATATTTTCTGTAAATGGTGTTGACACAAAATGCAGCGTTCACGCGGAATTCAAATAAAATACAAAATAATAATTTAATAAATAGACGCCGATGGCTACTGTGTTTGCGGCCAGTGAATTCTGGTCGTGGTAGCCACAGGCCAGTTCGAACAGTGTTGTGAGCAGATGGAGGACAATAATTATTTAAAATTCATAAAAAAATGTTTGCTGTCCGAAAATTAATTAATTGTGACAGCCAAAAAAAAAAGATTTTGGGACAGTAAAACATTATATGGTATAGACAGTATAGACAGTACCTCAAACTTAAAAAAACAGTAACAAACTGTCTGTGTATATATTACTTAAACTTAAAACATCAGTAACAAACTGTCTGTGTATATATTACTTAAAGACAGACACTTTAATTGTTGGTAAGTTTCTATCAATTTATAGGTATTTTTATTAAAATCATAAAATTGTGAAAAAATATTAAAAAATATTAAAATCACAAAAATAATATATATGGAGAATTTTTTTTTATACCACGTCGAGGTTTGAACCCCCGACCCTTTCGGGAATCGGTAATTAAATCATTGAAGTCGGCGACCTTAACCTCACGACTGTTGCGCCATTTATGACAATCACAGTTATACAGAAGTGCTATCAGTATTACGCCACCATTTGAACGTAATAATTATTAAATTATTTGCAACTCCATCTACAACAATACCGTTACAGAGATACGCTATTGAAACAACATGTATTAGTACCCATAACATAACAAAGTAATGTATCATTATATATCACAGGAGATAGCTTAAAGCTATATATCCTAATCATAAACAGAACAATCCGCTTGGCTCGTATGAAAATAGTTCGCGTGATATTGATTATCTCCCTTGCCGAAAGTAGTTCAGTGATTTATTAATTCCAAATAAGACGTGTTTGCGTAATGTCAGCGTAATTTATTACGCTCCGATAAAAACGTTGCATTTACAATATTATACCGGCAATTATGCGAACTATACAAGAGGCAAATACAAACATTAAGACGGATAATACGTATAGGATATGAAACTAGGGTGTATTATATAACAGTGTTAAAACCCAACGATTCGTTTACGAATACACATTTTTACGATAGCGCTTATAAAGATATTGAAACATTATTATTGAACAAGCACAACGAAAAATAGCAAAAGCCTCCACTCGTGTACACACCCCCAGCGACTAGGCAGATTTCTTAGCCGGCACCCAGCCACTGGGGTGTTGGGACCTTTCTTAAGCCCACACATCTGTTGGCTCACAGTCTAGTTTTACGGGTCGCCTTTAACCCCATTGCCAATTCCTCAATTCAGAGAAACCGACGAAGTAAGGCGAGCCTATTTTGTGAATTTGGTTTCCGAAATTGCAAGCTCTTAGGCAGAAATCTTTTAGGCCGGCAGCTTTGAGCTATGCAATTACATCACCAAATTCACACATATTTAGAGACTGCTACCATTAAACAGACGAGACGGACGTCATACCGGATCAACAACATGGGACACACGAGATGAGACCAATTGTTGAAAGGTTAACAAACGTATATATGCTCATCAGTTTCCTATACAACATACAAACGGTGTGCAAATTTTAATTATTTATAAACACTTTGAGAGGCTCACGACTTTCCGGGATGGTTCGTCATTTTATCAATTTTGTAAAAATTAATAATAATTTAAAGCTGAACAATTATTACAAATTAATTATATTGGTGCAGTAAACAAATTTACGTACCTATACAACCAACATGTGTTTATTTATAGCCGAGTGTATTTCGCCTTATCGGTGGTATGTAAAAGACTATTGATTTATAGCACAGGTAAACAGACGGCTATTTATAGCCGAGTGTATTTCTCCTTATCGGTGGTATGTAAACAGCTATTGATTTCCACAGACGGTGTGTACACAGACGGTGTCTACACAGGTTAGTTATAAACACTTAGTGAGGAGATAACAGCGAAATGCTCGGATGAATTTGTTATACGATTACGGCGTAATTCTCAGTGCAAAACACATGTTGGTTGTATAGGTATGTAAATTTGTTTATTGCTTAAAAATTGTTTTCTCCAAAATTCATAAATTTGTTGTCGGATACAATTTTCTCATTAACTAATTTTTGAATTTTTCGGGGATGGTGGGGGTGGTATAGAGGGTTGGACATGATACCACCGCAGGTGGTATCACTTTCACTCCCTCTATACTACTACAGACATACAACAACAACAACAACTAGAAGTTAAGCTGTCACATGGTTTAAATTATTTAGGATTTAAACATGAATTACTTCAATATGTAAGTGAACAATCAAACCACAGTAAAGTATTTCACAAGCAATGAACTAGACTCGTAGAAAGGATTAAGACTAGTCTATGTATCATTTAAATCAAATAAGAAAATTTTGAGTTCCAAATTATGAAAGAACTAACCAGTAACCGACTGGATCCAATAAACAACGTATGCGATATTAGACTCACATTCTATCACTTTTCAGTGTTAAAGACACAATACAATTACAAATCAAAAGACAGGCATACTAATACAAACTGGATAAAAGACTAACACACATACTGTGACTGACAGACACTTGACAATTTATTAATTTATGCACACAACCATGGCAACTACAGTAATTTAAGAGATTTCATTTAAACAAATGAACTACTGTCTGTTCCACGTATTGCTGCCTATCTATATATCTCTATATTCTATCTATATATTTTCAGGGTCATATATATTAAGGAAACCAATAGAAATCCGCTGTGAAAAGCTTTTTTTGCAATCTGTTTTGGTCACAAATCATCTACATCTGCATTATCTGGGCATTTACAAATGTAGCATATTTATGTTCAATCAATCTGTCCACACTATTAGAACTGTTCAACTTCATTAACATTCAAACCTATATGATGATAGCATTTCTTTCTCACTTTGAGTGAATGTTAGTATGTGTGGTCGACCAAAATAAATTATTTCCTAGGAAACTTGCAGTCTTGTTCTTGGTCTATTGCCTCTAGGATAGGTCAGCTTATGGTAGATTTGCGATCCATGTTTAGTGTGCATCATATGTTCATTATTGGAGAATTTCTGCAGTATAGTGAACTGGCATTTGCAATCTGCATTTCAAAATTATGTGACCCATGAAACAGTTTCCTGAGAATCTCATTTAAGTCTTCATAGAGAAAAAAGCATGAAAATGTCCAGAGAGGTCCATGGTTCCGAACACAAGAAGGTAAATGTAAAAGTTGATGAATGTTATATGTGCACTTGTTTTCTAAATACAACGATGTCGATGGCATTCTCAGACAGAAATGCTGCAGTAACAACGTAGAATTTTTCAGATCGTCATTTGTAATAACTGATTTTAGAAGCAGGTAATTAAATGCCATTAACTAAAAGCATAATAATTATATATTGCATGATTCAAATACACATTTGGCAAACTATCTTTCATGACTGAAAACAGGTAATATAACAATATATTTGCAGAGTGTTTGCAATGTATTTGCAGAGTGTTTGCTATCTATTTGCGAAGTGTTTGTTATCTATTTGCAATATATTTGCAGAGCATTTGCAAAATAATTGCAGTGTAATTGTTTTTTATTTGCCAAGTAATTGCACAGGGTTTACAATCTATTTGCGGCAAACATTCCGCAAAGGGTTGTTGAAGTTCTTGCGCATACCCTTTGCAATCTGTTTGCAGTCTGTTTGCACACGTCGTTCCAAATCTATAGACTGCAGAACATACTCTGCAAATATTTGTAGAACATACTTTGCAAACACTTTTGCAAACAATTTGCAAAGGGATAGAATATATTTGCGGAAAACATTCTGCAAAGGGTTGTTGGAAGTTCTTGCGCAAACCCTTTGCAATCTATTTGCAGTCTGTTTGCACACGTCGTTCCAAATCTACAGACTGCAGAATATATTCTGCAAATATTTGTAGAACATACTTTGCAAACACTTTTGCAAAAAATTTGCAAAGGGATATAATATATTCCGCATACCCCCTCCATTCGTAGGGGTAGTGAGTTTGAATCTTGGTTTTTCATACATACATGTATATATATATACACATTTATTTTGATTTGTTTATGTTTTATTACATATTTCTTTTTTATGTGTGTTGCTCTTACAAATTACATTGATTAAGCATGAGATAGATTACATGTAGAATGTTAGTCTCACTTTGAAGAAAACTAATATCTAAATGCACACTCATTTCATATATGTGTACATGAAGAATCTGGAGTATGTTATCGCCGATCGTGTCACATTGAGGTCATAAAGTGATAATCCTCGCCGTTTCAAGTATTCCCTTATCCAGCAGGCAGTCATACAAATAACAGAATGATTATCAACAAAAGTAATGCGTTTTGTGAGGTTCGAACTCTCGACCAGATAAAATGAAGAAAAGTACTGCTAACATATAGATATTCTCCCGCTTCGATACCACTGCACGTGAGCCACACTACATGTCTATTTTGCGCACCAAGATACACTATTATATTGACATGCATGCACGTGCACTTTATAATGTAGTTAGTATACACTAATAAACCAACGAGCCAACCACCCCATATCAACACCCCCCCCCCCAACCACCCCTAGCCAAATCATAAGTTGAATTAAGGATTGTTTTACACATTCAAAGAAAAGGGTGTATAATAGTGTTGCAAATGTCCGTCCGTCTATATATGATCAGAATAATTATATGTGCCAGAACTATATATGCTGCAAATATAACGTACTGCTACAACTGTGCCGTAAGGTTGCCGCAACTGTGTGCCACAAGGTTGTCGCAACTGTGTGCCAGAATGCTCATTTACATACGAAATACGACCTTGCGGCAACCTTGCCACAAGTGTGCCGCAACTGTCTGCCGCAAGGTTGCCACAACTGTGTGCCAGAACGCTCATTTGTATACGAAATACGACCTTGCTGCAAGCTAGCCGCAACTAGTTGCTGCAGCCTTGCCGCAACCTTGCCGTAACCTTGCCGCAATTGGTTGCCAGAGACCTGATATTGCTGTAAGGGTTATCTTATTCAAATTCCCTAGGTACTAAAAAAAACACAGTCAATCGACGCCAAACGCATTGCAATATGCCAGTTTTCAGAAATATGCTTCTTAAATTCACCCCAAACTCTTTGCCCAGGAGATAGTTGTTGTCCAAACATATCCGAAATCAAAAACTTTCCGGGGTATTGAAGCAAACAAAATAATAATATTCGAGACACGCCGTGTGATTTTGTACATTCGAACATCTGTGTAATTTCATTAAATACGTGTACAAACTTTACAATATATTTCACAAATAAAGTAAAAAGATCACCAAATGTTCCGCGTACATGCGGAATATACTTCCGCATGTACTTTGAAAATTGTGTCAACTTTTGACGCCGTTTTACGAAAAATATTGCACTTCATGAACTTATGCAGATGTCCGAAGGTACAAAATCACATGGCGTGTCTCATATGTAAACGGTCCATGGGCAAACCCTAGACCCCTGACAGACTTTGGTTGTGTTCAAAACTGCTGGCGACGCCCATGTACATGTAACCTTCGAAGGAAGCACATTTAATACATATTATTTTAAAGTCACTCTTTTTATTAAATTTTCGACCACATGGTCAAAATAGTTAGAAACTGTATTGGCAGTCCAATGCGACGTCCGTATTGAATAAATAAAGATACAAGCAATCGATAAAGACCATGAGGTCGAAAATGTAATAAGAAAAGTGACTTTAGAATAGTATGTGCTCTCGATATAGTTTCCTTTTATGCAATACTGTGGAACCTCTCTAAACCGGACGCCAAGGCACCATATGTGATCTTATTTTTGATGGGTTTCATGATCATTTATCTCAGATGTTAATGTATGTTCATGATTGCAAAGCACGCAAAGACATTTCGTGTCCGGTTTCACTATGGGCCTTCCGTTTATTAGTGCCGGCTAGCTCCGTCAGTACAGCGATGGTACGATAAACCAGAGGTCCCGTGCTCGAGTCCCGGTCCGGTGCACATTTGTTCTCGCCCTGTGACATTTGGCTGCCAGCGATGAACGGTGACTGATGGATACTTTCTAAAATGTATCAACTATATGCAATTCATAGACGATTTAAAAATGAAATGAGCGCGCTAAGATATGTTTGCATGCTTTGTAATCATGAACATACGTTAAAGGTACATTCCCACTCGGTAGGTACAAAATGTTCTTTATAGGAATTAAATGTGTATAATTGTGTCATTATTCCACAGTTCTAAAAATTACGAGTGCCCGCTATACAGATATAATCATTTTGTAATATTTATTTTGCTGATAGTGATGCGTGGTAGTATCAGGCTATTTTCATATGAAAATGAGGCATGATATCTTTTAATTATTTATACTAATTAAATGCGTCACCTGAAAAAAATAATGTTTTCGCCAGATTATGAAATATGATCATTGCACATAATTATTTAATACAATGTACAGAGAATAAATAGTAATGTCCGTTAACATTTAAGGAAACACGGTTATCGCCCCTGATATCAGTGTCTGATATCAAATGTATAATAATGCCAATCAATACGCTGCGTAATGGTGAATGAATGTCTATTTTTCCAGAAAATATCTACAGAATATACAAAACTATATGTCTCCCTATAGTATAACCTACTCAATGTGCATGTACCTTTAACATCAGACACAAATGTCAGTGAAACCAATCAAATGACCATAGTCAAACAAATGCGTCCTCTGTCTCCGGTTTAGAGAGGTTCCAGTCACTATGGGGAGGAAGTGTGTACCTGTGCCCGGTTAGCTCAGTAGGTAGAGGATGGTACGGGCAAGTAGAGGTCCCAGGCCTGTACACATTTGTCTCGCCCTGTACATATAGATAGTTTCTATAATTGTTCGTCATGTTTTCATTCATTGTAAACATTGAAATAAATATATTTCAAATAAGCAACGTATTTGAGTTGAACAACTACATTCCTTCCACCGGGCTAAACCATGTTTCATGGTTTCCACTGGAGAAAAAACAATTCGCATTAAACATTGTTTAATACATGTGCTCGCATTAACCCTTACTACGCTGGAGACGGAAAATGTCATCTGCTGTTTTTCATGTTTGCTTTAATTCAAAACAAAAAACCTGTTTTGACAGCGCATGAGAATCGTCTCCATTGGAGACGATTCTCATGTGCTGTTAAAACAGGTTTTTGTCGAGATATATTGAAAATAAAACATTTCCGACAGACGACAAAACAAATTCAGCGTAGTAAGGGTTAACTCGTCCTGCGTTACAGACAGAGAAATGTCAGGGTAATACTCTCCTGTGGTTCTCCTATGGGACAAGTCATGGGATGTTGTACCTGACAAGATGTTCCATATCTCACTATGAAAGTTTTTTACAAAATATACGATATTTTCCGTAAATGACGTCAAAAGTTGATGCAATGTTCAGAGCAAGTGCGGAATAGAATTTCCACATTTAACTACGGCAGAACAGAAAAGACCCAGTAGACTAGAGGTAACCATATCGGTACAGAAACGTAACGGTATACAAGAGGTAGCCAGTAACCACGACGGTATGGGACCATCACAGTAGACAGGAGGAAACTACGGCAGTATGGGAACGTCACAGTAAACATGAGGAAACTACGGCGGTTTGGAAACGTCACAGTAGACATGAGGAAACTTCGGCGGTTTGGGAACGTGACAGTAGACCGGAGGTAACTACGGCGGTATGGGAACGTCACAGTATACAGGAGGTAACTATGGCGGTAAGGGAACATCACGGTATACAGGAGGTAACTATGGCGGTATGGGAACGTTACAGCAGACAGGAAGTAACTACGGCGGTATGGGAACGTCACAGCAGACAGGAGGTAACTACTGCGGTATGGGTACGTCACAATAGACAAGAGGTAACTACGGCGGTAGCGAACGTCATAGTATGCAGGAGGTAACTATGGCGGTAAGGGAACATCACGGTATACAAGAGGTAACTACGGCGGTATGGGAACGTCACAGCAGACAGGAGGTAACTACGGCGGTATAGGAATGTCACAGTATACAGGAGGTAACTACTGCGGTATGGGAACGTCACAGTAGACAAGAGGTAACTACGGAGGCAGCGAACGTCACGGTATACAGGAGGTAACTACAGCGATATGGGAACGTAACGGTATACAAGAGGTAACTACGGCGGTATGGGAACGTCACAGTAGACATGAGGTAACTACGGCGGTAGGGAACGTCAGAGTAAATGAGGTAACTACGGCGGTACGGGAACGTCACAGTATACAGGAGGTAATTACGGCGGTACGTGAACATCACAGTAGACAGGAGGTAACTACGTCGGTACTGGAACGTCACAGGAGGTAACTACGGCGGTATGGGAACGTCAAGGTAGGCATGGGGTGACTACGGCGGTATGGCAACATCACAGCAGACAGGAGGTAACTACGGCGGTATGCAGGTAACTACGTAGGTATTGGAACGTTACAGTAGACAGGAGGTAACTACGGCGCTATGGAAACGTCACAGTAGACAAGAGGTAACTACGGTGGTATGGGAACATCACAGTATGCAGGAGGTAACTACAGCGGTATGAGAAGATCACAGTAGACATGAGGTAACTACGGCGGTAGGGTACGTCACAGTACATGAGGTAACTACGGCGGTACGGGAACGTCACAGTATACAGGTAATTACGGCAGTATGTGAACATCACAGTAGACAGCACGTAACTACATCGGTACGGGAACGTCACATGAGGTAGGTACCTCCTGTATACTGTGACGTTCCCATACCGCCGTAGGTACCTCTTGTATACTGTTATGTTTCCATACAGCCGTAGTTACTTCCTGTCTACTGTGACGTTCCCATACCGCCGTAATTGCCTCCTGTATACTGTGACGTTCCCATATCTCCTAGTTAACTTCTGTATACTGTGACGTTACCTATACCGCCGTAGTTACCTCCTGTCTACTATGACGTTCCCATACCGCAGTAGATTCCCCATATCTAATGTGACGTTCCCATGCCACAGTAGTTACCTCCTGTGACGTTCCCGTACCGACGTAGTTACCTCCTGTCTACTGTGATGTTCACATACCGCCGTAATTACCTCCTGTATATTGTGACGTTCCCGTACCGCCGTAGTTACCTCATGTAGTGTGACGTTTCCGTGCCGCCGTAGTTACCTCCTGTCTACTGTGACGTTCCCATACCGCCGTATTTACCTCCTGTATACTGTGATGTTCCCAAACCGCCGTAGTTACCGCCTGTCTACTGTGACCTTCGCATACCGCCGTAGTTACCACCTGTCTGCTGTGACGTTCCCATACCACTGTAGTTACCCCCTGTATACTGTTATGTTCCCTTGCCGCGGCAGTTAACTCTTGTCTACTGTGACGTTCCCGTAGAGCCGTAATTACCTCGTGTCTACTGTGACGTTTACCTACCACTGTAGTTACCTCCTGTATACTGTTATGTTCCCATACCGCCGTAGTTACATCCTGTAGACGATGACATTCTTGTACCGCCGTAGGTACCTCCTGAATACTGTGACGTTCCCATACGGCCGTAGTTACATCATGTATACTGTGACACACTTGTACTGCCTTAGTTACCTCCTGTATACTCCTGTATACTGTGACGTTCCCATACCGCCGTAGTAGTTAAATCATGTATACCGTGACGTTCCCATAACGCCGTAGTTAGCTCCTGTCTATTGTGACGTTCCCATACCGCCGTAGTTACCTCATGTATACTGTGACCTTCCCATACCACCGTATTTCGATCCTGTATACTGTGACGTTCCCATACCGCCGTAGTTATTCCTGTCTATTGTGACGTTCCCATACCGCGTAATTACGGCAGTATGTTAACATCACAGTAGACAGGAGGTAACTACGGCGGTATGGGAACTTCACAGTAGACATGGGGTAACCACGGCGGTATGGGAACGTCACAATAGACAGGATGTAACTACGTCGGTGTGGGAACGTCACAGTAGACAGGAGGTAACTACGGTGGTATGGGAACGTAGTTACTTCATGTATACCGTGACGTTGCCATACCGCTATGCTTACCTCCTGTATACTGTGACACTCTTGTACCGCCGTAGTTACCGCCTGTATACTGTGACGTTCTCATACCGCTGTAGTTACCTCATTTATACTGTGACGTTCCCATACCCCCGTAGTTACCTCCAGTGTACTGTGACGTTCCCGTACCAACGTAGGAGGTACCTTCTGTTTACAGTGACGTTCCAATACCGCCGTATACTGTGATGTTCCCATAGCGACGTAGTTACCTACTGTCTATTGTAACGTTCCCATACCTTATATCTACTGTACTGTAGTTACCTGCTGTATACTGTTATGTTCCAATTCCGTCGTAGTTACCTCCTATATACTGTGACACTCTCGTACAGCAGTAGTTACCTCCTGCGTGTATACTGTGACGTTGCCATACCGCTATGCTTACCTCCTGTATACCGTGACACTCTTGTACCACCGTAGTTACCTCCTGTATACTGTGACGTTCCCATACCGTCGTAGTTACCTCTTGTATACTGTGACGTTCCCATACCGCCGTAGTTACCTCCCGTATACTGTTATGTTTCCATACCGCCGTAGGTACATCATGTATACTGTGACGTTCCCATACCGCCGTAGTTACCTCCTGTATACTGTGACGTTGCCGTACCGCCGTAGTTACCTCCTGTATACTGTGACGTTCCCATACCGCCGTAGTTACCTCCTGTCTACTGTGACGTTCCCATACCGCAGTAGTTTCCCCATGTCTACTTTGACGTTCCCATGCCACAGTAGTTACCTCCTGTGACGTTCCCGTACCGACGTAGTTACCTCCTGTCTACTGTGATGTTCACATACCGCCGTAATTACCTCCAGTATACTGTGACGTTCCCGTACCGCCGTAGTTACCTCATGTAGTGTGACGTTTCCGTGCCGTCGTAGTTACCTCCTGTCTACTGTGACGTTCCCATAACGCCGTATTTACCTCCTGTATACTGTGATGTTCCCAAATCGCCGTAGTTACCGCCTGTCTACTGTGACCTTCGCATACTGCCGTAGTTACCACCTGTCTGCTGTGACGTTCCCCTACCACTGTAGTTACCCCCTGTATACTGTTATGTTCCCTTGCCGCGGCAGTTAGCTCCTGTCTACTGTGACGTTCCTGTACAGCCGTAATTACCTCGTGTCTACTGTGACGTTTACCTACCACTGTAGTTACCTCCTGTGTACTGTTATGTTCCCATACCGCCGTAGTTACATCCTGTAGACGGTGACATTCTTGTACCGCCGTAGGTACCTCCTGAATACTGTGACGTTCCCATACCGCTGTAGTTACATCATGTATACTGTGACACACTTGTACCGCCTTAGTTACCTCCTGTATACTCCTGTATACTGTGACGTTCCCATACCGCCGTAGTTGTTAAATCATGTATACTGTGACGTTCCCATAACGCCGTAGTTAGCTCCTGTCTATTGTGACGTTCCCATACCGCCGTAGTTACCTCATGTATACTGTGACCTTCCCATACCACCGTATTTCCATCCTGTATACTGTGACGTTCCCATACCGCCGTAGTTACCTCCTGTCTACTGTGACGTTCCCATACCGCCGTAATTACGGCAGTATGTTAACATCACAGTAGACAGGAGGTAACTACGGCGGTATGGGAACTTCACAGTAGACATGGGGTAACCACGGCGTTATGGGAACGTCACAATATACTGTATACTGTGACGTTCCCATACCGCCGTAGTTACCTCCTGTATACTGTGACATTGTCGTTCCGCCGTAGTTACCTCATGTATACTGTGACGTTCACATACCGCCGTAGTTACCTCCTGTTTAATGTGACGTTCCCATACCGATGTAGTTGCCGTCTGTATACTATGACGTTCCCATACCGCCGTAGTTACCTCCTGTCCACTGTGACGTTCCCTTACCGATGTAGTTACATCCTGTCTACTGTGACGTTCCAATACCGCCGTAGTTACCCCATGTCTACAGTAACGTTCCCATACCGCCGTAGTTGCCTCCTATATACTGTGGCGTTCCCGTACCGCCGTATTTCCTTACTAGTGACGTTCACGTAGTTACCTCCAGTAGTATATAAGAATCACAATGATACCATCACCCTCTGGAAGGCACCGGCTACGCGCGACGCCCCCCACCGCATGATGGTATCATTGGTGACTCTTATGTACTACTACCGCGAGACCATATATTTATGACATGAGAAGATACACCCTATTAGAGATAAGAATCCCTATGTTATACTCAGTATATATATACAACAAACTGACACCCTATTAAAGATAAGAAATCCATAAGATATACTCAGTATATTACAACAATCTGTCATAAATATCAACTGACACCCTATTAAAGATAAGAAATCCATAAGTTATACTCAGTATATTACAACAATCTGTCATACATTTATTACAAATAAAATATAAACTTACACCCTATTGAAGATAAAAATCCATAATTTATATTCAGTATAATGCCTACCATAAAGCAAATGAGAGAGCAAGCTAAGAGTTGGGGAATTTCCCTAAGAGGTTTGAGACTCAAGAAAGCTATAGCAGATAGGATAAGTGACGCGCGGGCCGTCGTCTACGAGGAGAGACTGCCCGCCGACCCCGAAAAACGCTCCGAGAAATTGGAGAACGAGACGACGGCCAGTCTGCGTGCCACTGCTTACGCGCAGCGTGTAAAAGAAGATCACAGCGCACGTAGAAAACCACTATTCAAACCGTACTACAATAAGATTTATCAAGGGTTGATGGGGAGACCTCCTAAGATTAGGAGAGATATCGCCAGAGCTTTGGTGGAGGAGGGTCCCATGATTCTCGCCGAAGAAGCCGAAGTTAGGGAAACTGTTGATAGGGGTAGGAGGAAGATAGTATGGACTTTCGAGAGGGGGGTAGATGGGGAGATCGCTAATCGTATAATGAATAAAATTGGCCCAGAGATGACCACGGCATGTTATCTGAGATATTCGTGCTCTTATCGTATTAGGAACATCGAGACCGACGAAACGATTATCTATCACAAACAATCAAAGGGCAGTCCGTGGATAAACGAGATTTCCAAAGCGGAGAGTTGGATATCCGATAGAGAGAAAGGTCGAATGGACATCGACAAAGTCGATGGACCAAACACAAAATGGACCTTCGTTCGTTGGATATCGGTCGAGGTGAAGATGATCATCGATGCGCAACAACTTATCATGGGAGCGGGAAAACGCCCAGACTGGTTAAGACAGAAAAAGGGAATGTATTCCGTCGACACGTACGACGACTACTTGTGTCTGTTTAGGTGCATAGCCATCCACCGTGGAGGGAGACCAGACAGCTGTTGTGAGAAGGCACGAACTCTAGCTCACGAATATCTCGGTCACGATAACGGACAGGATAGTAAGGGAATTCCCCTGAAAGATATTAAGAAGGTCGAAGAACACTTCAAGATGGGCATTCGTGTTTACGAGCCCACCGACGAAGGAGTGTGGTACCTCATGAAGGTTCCGGCAAATTACGACGCGGTTGGGGAGAAGATCATGACGATAGGAATGTTTGGAGGTCACTCATTTCTCATAGCGAACCTCCGCAAGATGACGAACGAGTACGGGTGCACCGGATGTCAACAACGGTTCACAAAGTCGTGTAACATGCACAGGCACGTGGCCACCTGCATGGGTGGGAAGACCGTGGTGACATGTCCAGGTAAGAGGGTAGAGAGACCGCAGTCGGCCTAAGAGAAGGCGTTCTATCCTAAGGGGTCAGCGAGCGCGAGGTCGATTCAATGGTTTAATAGAGAAGAAGAGAGGGTGGGAAAGCACATACATCACGCGAGATGCGGTCACGGTGGAGAGAGGTGGGTGGCCGGCGATCCGGTCGACGGTTACTGTCACGAGACTGAGACCGTGTTTCAATTTCACGGATGCTACCGGCACGGGTGTCCGAGGCACTGCATGAGAGGTAACGTGAGATCGCTGTACAAGAGGACGAACATTCAAGACGCCAAGATAAGGGATGAGGGTTACGAGCTGGTGGTGATGTGGGAGTGCGAGTGGTTGAATGAGGTGAATACCTACTATCCACAATCGCCGCGCGAGGACCCTCACCAGATAGTCTACGACTTCGAGGCGTATCTCGACAAATCAAAAACCACTCAACCCACCAAAGACCTGACCTTCGAGGTCGAGCACGTTCCTATATCTGTGTCTTTGGGGGATACGATGCATGAAGGGATAACCCACATCTGCGAACGAGATCCTGACACGCTAGTCGAGAAGTTCGTGACCGAGTTACAGATGAGAGGCAATGCAATCAGGGAGGGGGTTAGGAAGAAGTATCTGCCGGCCGACATAGATATGTTATCGAAGTCTCATCAAGCAAAGATTATCTCTTGGATTGACCAAGTACCGGTGGTGGGGTTCAACTGTAGCAGGTACGACCTGAACCTCATCAAGCAGTACATTGTAGAGAAGTTGGTGGCCACCGTGAATAAGGTGATGGTCGGAAAGAGAGCCAGCACGACGATGTTTCTGTTTACCCCGGAGTTTAGATTTCTCGACATCATCCAGTATCTAGGACCCGGTACCACGTACGACCGGTGGGTTAAGGCGTACGACTGTAAAACGGTAAAGTCTCACTTTCCGTACGAGTGGTTCGATAGCGCGGACAAGCTCGACCATCCGGAGCTGCCAGACTATCCCGAGTGGTACTCGAAGTTGAATGGTGAGTTCCTACTGTCGTTGTCCGAGTGAAAAGAGTGTAAGAAGGTATTCCGAGAAAATGGGATGAAGACGTTCAAGGAATGGTTGCAACACTACAACGACTTGGATGTAGGACCGTTCCTGGAGGCTCTGACTAAAATGACTGAGTTTTACAGGGGAAGAGGTGTGGACATACTCAAGGATGCTGTGTCTCTGCCCGGTGTATCCCTTCAGTACCTACTCCGCGGGTCGATCGATGGGAAGGTGGACACGCCCGAGCTGTGGTCACCGAAGTCTGAAACTTACGAGATGATGAAGCAGGAATTGGTCGGTGGTCCGTCCTTAGTGTTCTCCAGATACGCCGAGGCTGGCAGGTCAACGATCAGGGGTCAGGTAGGTAGTCGGGAGGAGAAGATGTGCAAGGCGGTGATGGGGTACGACGCCAATGCGCTGTACCTATCTACTCTGTCGAAAGACATGCCGTGCGGGGAGGAGACGATATGGACGTGTGACGACCCGGAAAGACAGGCGTATATAGACTGTTTCGTGAGGAAGGTCAGGAATGAAGAGTGGTTCGGATTTGCGGAGTTGGATATAGAGGTCCCGGAAACGTTGAGAGACAAGTTCTCGGAAATGTCACCGCTGTTTGTTAATCGAGAAGTCGATGAGAACGAGGTTCCGCAGCACATGAAGGACAACCTGGCCGGGACCGGGAGGAAAAGAGTCGAAGGACAGAGAAAGCTCGTGGGGTCAATGTCCGCCAAGAAGATGATCATATACTCCCCACTGCTAAAGTGGTATCTGGAGCACGGTCTGATAGTCAATGCGGTGCATAGGGTGATAGACTACACGCCCGGCAAACCGTTTCAATGGTTCGTGGAAGAGGTTACCGCTGCCAGACGGACGGGGGACGTCGACAAGAGCAAGGCGGTGTTGGCGGAGATATTCAAACTGGTTGGCAACGCGTGTTGTGGCAAGCTGGTAGAGGCACAAGAGAGACACCTGAACACCACATATACGAAGGATGAGAAGACCGAGTGGTTGGCGTGGGACGCGTGGAGCAACAGAACTCCGGGATTGTTCAAGCTGGAATTCGAGGGAGATAGAGCCATCGCTCTGTGTAGCAAGTGTTACTACGTGAGTGGTGACGGAAAATCTAAACACTCGGCCAAGGGTATGTCGAAGAGATCTAACGATCTGACTTGGGGCAGATACAAGAGTGCTCTCGAAGGGGGTAGGGATATGGCGGAGATCAGGGGATTCCGAATGATTAACGGGGTGATGAAGACGTACAAGCAGGATAAGTTGTGGTTGTCGGCGTACTACGACAAGAGGAGAGTGATGGAAGACGGGTTACACACCGAGCCTATAGGATAGGAAAATAAAATAAAAAAGAACTCTGAAAAAGGAAAGAATACTAAAGACTCTGACGATCCGGGGGTAGCTGGGTGTCAGAAGGCACCATAAGAAGTTCTTCGCGAACAAACCCTCGAGATGGACCATCATCCAAATAGTAGAGCACGGGCTCATCGGGTTTGGTAATAGATCGATCTAGATGATATACATTGAGAAACCACACGGGATCAGTCACCTTCGAGCTCTCCCGGTTTATAGAGGTACCGGACGTCAATATCTGATGGAAGTGCAATCGGCGATTGCTGCTCCTCTAAACCAACGGATCGCCCGCGCGAGACGGCAGAGGGCTTGCTCGTCACCCTTTTAAACTTGATAGCATCTACAGGCTTCTTACCCAAATCTGGTCACCTCTCCGTTCAGTGCGGAGACCACGGAGGGCAGTCTGGCCACCCACTCGGTCGATCGCGAATGAGGGTTTACAAGTTCTTTGGCGTATTGGTGTCCGAACAGCCTCTCAGCCAGGGTTCGATTGAACCGCTCCACGATCCCCTGGTCCCGGTGGATGTTGACGCGGCCGCGTCTGATAGAAACGTTGTGCTTAGACAATAGATGAGAGACCGCGCCCATGAACTCGCGGCCGAGATCGACCTGGAGAAGATTCGGCCATTTGAGAGGACTCCTTTTATATATTCGGGAAAGAGCCTCGGCCACCTCCTTAGACTCTTTAGTGGCCAACGGCTCAGCCCCCTTATAACGACTCGCTACTTCAACGATTGTCAATGCGTACTTGTACGTTTTGCGACCGACCCGATGGTGAACTTGGCACCGGCACGTCGAATTTCGGGCGCGGAATATTATGAGGCGCGGGTAAATAGATCAGCCAGATGGCCTGCTTCTTGAGCCATTCCTTGACTGCGTTTTCTGAAACCTTGGTCGCCGCCGCGAGGTTCTTGATGGCCGCGAGTCCCTTCCAGTAGCCGCGTGGGCTATAGTATGTATTCGACAGCTTGCGCGTTAGTTTGGTATCAAGTTTGCGCGTGTTCATCGTATGCGAAGTATTATAATATATCGGACAATCTCCAACATGCCCTCGCCAGTTCGTCCGGTAACTGCGTCGTTAATAATAAACCTTTGTTGGAAGTCCAATCGCGATTGGTTAAGTTCTGAAGGAACTCGGAAGAATCTAATTCATCGATTGGAGTTGAGGAGGATTCTAACAGCCGCTTTGCGAAAAGGGTGGCCGCTTTTTCATCCTCGCGCCACGTCTCGAGAGAATCTTTGGCCAGACGAATCATACTCATTGCACCAGCTATACGATGTTTTTGGGCAGTGTAGCCTACATCGATCATAGCGTAATAAAGTTCGTCAACTAACATCGTTCTATATATGGGCCGCGTCATGCGAAAACCGGGCTTAATGACAAACATTTCATTTTTCACTTTTTTGCATATTCTGAATAGCGCCTCTTTTAAAAGGCATATACCACCAAAAATATCAATGTACCTCAATTATTGTTCATGTTACATGTATTTTTGTAACACGTGGTTTGAAGCGCAAACGACGTTTTAGCTCAATGACGTCGCAATTACGATGTTAACATTAACGGGCGACTTCAACGTCAATAAGAACGTTTAATCGTTATGGAGTAGTAAACGAATAGGCTGCCATGTAGGTTGATTTTAAGTTATGTATGTATAATTGTATACTATTAGTGAATAATTGACAAACGACACGTAACCTTGGGCAAAGTCAACATTATCTTGTGTGTACATTTTGCACAACTACGAACGCCAAACATATATGAGCCGCGCCGTGCGAAAACCGGGCTTAATGACAACATTTTCAGTTTTTACTTATAAAAATATATAAACACTTTCGACTACAAAAGCAAGTTTATGACCATCACATTTCCAATTAATATGTTCATGCATTTATTTTAAATTCAATACAAACCCCGGATATTTATGTCATTATATACCTGCGTGTCTCCATTTATGATATAATGAGTGGCATTAAATGGCATATCATTCGCTAAGTACTGGATATAATTGTTCAAAAGTCTCAATTTACCAAGATAATAGACGATAATATCGTTGGCACACACTAGGTTGTTCATATTTAAGATTATTTAGGAATCAAAGTGCAGTGTAAGCGAATACTTCGCTGATATGTAGCCAGTTAAATTATGCGTTCACCATTTTGAATTCATAAGGACAACCGACGAAAAAGAGTAAAACTGTCAAAGAACGACAGTTAGGCGACAATGTACAGCGCCTGAAGCATTTATAAGTCATTGATGCTGCGAGGAACTCGTGCAAGTATCCTTACTATAATATTTTGTCACGACACCATGGCCATAAACGTCAAACATGTATTCACGTTCAATGACGTCACAAGTACGTGACGTCAAGTCATGACGTCATAATATATGTACCGAGGTACAAGGTATCGCGTCTCATATTAGTGAAAGTTTCAGTAAGTTATCGTTTTCCGTTTTCTGTTCACACTTAATGTTAACTGACACCAGTAAACGTAAATGGGAGGGCAAACTGTGAACTTTTACGGCGACGCTAGACAATTTGAAACGTTATTTTTCCGACGTCGTTTAACGCTTTTCATGACGTTGTCATTAAGCCCGGTTTTCGTATGGCGCGGCCCATATATATTTTTATAAAAAATATTTTTTTAAATAATTAATTAATTTGTTCAATATAGTAGCCGACGAGACCCACCACACCCATTCCCACGACGATGAACGCGATCTCGCGGTCTTTTTGGGCCTCTGACGGTACATAGAAATCTGAAAGTTGGGGCTCGGGATCCATTGGATCGAGACTTTTCTGCGGATATGCCAGCGCGTACTCGCGGTTGGCTTCTTCAACGTTCTGGAAAGTTTGCGCGGCGTGATTCTCACGGCGAAGCTCTTCGTTAACCCAGTCCAGATGGGCGGTTCGTTTTTTCGACCACGCTTCCTTTGCACTATTGAGTTGTTCTACAGCTAAATCGTGACACTTGCGCTCCTCATCCACGTTCGAGCTTCTCATTTTTGAGAATATAAAGTTGCTACCGCTGAACGCCAATGCGTTTACAAGTGCACCACCTATCTTTATTCCGATCGAAGCCATTTATTTCCGTATATTAGCAGGTAGAATTCCAACTTTAATTAGATAATCTCGGGTCCAAACTGAGGCCGCTACATCTAAGGTCGCGAGCCCTGCGTCTCTCACAGTAAAGTCCAATTTGGGAGTGGATCCTCCTAGGGCCATCTTTGATAGTCGAGCATACCCGATATTGAAACCCGATATCACCACGGCGTGATAAAGCGCATTCACTATCATTTTACCATCTTGTTCAGCCATTGTTATAATTATTGCATATAAAATGGATCGCGATCAATGTTTAAATGGGGTGCATCCAATCGTTTCGTAACTTTTTTAGGAACCGCCGTTGGAGTTGGGGTTCTGTAGAGATGGTAAAGCACACGCAGGGTGCCAACAACTGTCAGACTACCACCAACAACCCACGGGGTCCAATCAGTTGGAGAAATCGGTTCTAGGGGTGTTGTTGCACTCGGAACCGATTGCTCTGTCTTCAGATGTTTTGCTGTCTCCGTCCCCAATCTCGATTGGAGTTTGGCCTCCCGAAGCTCGGCGAGTATTTTATCTTGTTTAACTTTTCGGGCGGCAGCTGCCGCTCGCCCAGCTGCCTGTCTTTTTGGGTTTTTATGTCGTGCAACCCCCAACTCCAACTCCAACGGCGGTTGGTATTGGGTTGTAGGATCAATCGGATTCAACTTCAATCCCGTTAGGGTTGATGGAAGTGCTTTATCACACCGTGGTGATATCGGGTTCGAAATTGGAGTTGGAGCAATCCCCAACTCCAACTCCAACGGCGGTTGGTATTGGGTTGGAGGTGCAATCGGGTTCAACTCCAATCGCGATTGGGTTGAGGGCTGTTCCGTCACTCTCGCGGGTGTGTCTTGTGTCATCATTTATAATATTAGAGCTTATAGTTCGTGGGCATATATGTCCAAATTGACAGTGTTTAGCCGTGGTCAACGCGGTTGTCAGTGGAGCTAAGTACATTCCAAACTTGTGATAAATTGAGCAGCAGGCTGTTCTAAGAGTGTGTCCTATAAAAGGGTCAGTCTCTAGATCGTGAATCAACCCCTCGGTGTTTGGTATAGGGAGAAGTATACTAACGGTGGTAGCGTACAAATGAATAGCCGCCGATCCAAGAGTTTTTGTCATCTCTGCCCCCAATTTGGATTCGTATCGCGCATACATTTTATCAATCTCCGCATCTGACATCTTATCCACCTGACAAACTGAGAGACGCCTACCGAGATAATGCTCCGATTGTCCCCCAGCAACCAGCGCAACTAGCCGCTCGCGTCGCGCCGCATTTTCATTCGTATCGGCCCCAATCGCGATTGTCAACCCCGATTGCTCTGTCGGATCATTATCTTTCAGGATGTCGGTAGTCGGAGTTGAGGTTTCTTCCATTAGCAGATCGAGAAGTTCGTCGCATTTCATTTTTCTTAATTTTTTCAAAATTATTAATTTAATTATCTCATCACTTTAACATATTTATTTATTACAAAAATAATAAAAGCGCACCACCCGCTACTTATGATCACCGTTATGCTCGCAACAAAGCTCGCAGCGGAGCACCAAATTGTTAACATTGTTAACCATTGTTCAGCATTTGTTCAGCAATTGCTAATTAATAATTTTGAAAAAAATTAATTGTTAAGCATTTACTCAGCAGTTACTAATTTTGAAACAATTATTGATTGATAACTTCATAAGCAGTTGGTTGATCAGTCTTTAGCAGAAGCTTGGCGTGCTTAGTTTCGGAAAGCATCTGTCGAACCTCCAGCCGCTCCTCGCGCGTTGGGATAACGTCATTCTCTCGAAGACAGTCATCGAATGAGTCTCAGTCCTTGCAGTGAAAGAGGGCGACCCATTTCGTTTGCTCGCGCAGATCCTTGAGGACGGCGTTGTATTTTTGAGTGGAGATCCATACACTTTGCCTCGCATGGCGGCCAGAAAATGCGAGCTCGGAGAGCATGTCTTTCTTTTTGGTCATCGCCGCCTTGGCCGAGCAATCGTCAATCACATATAGGATGGGCTCACCCTGGAATCTTTGGTATAAACCACGCAACCAATCGTGAAGCCTATCACCGGGGTCAATAACGTATACCTCAGGGTCGGTCCATATCCACGGGCGCCGCTGATAAGTATCGTTGTGCCGCACAGTGGGACATAGGATCACAATGTGAGGAAAGGCATCGCGGTAGGACCCCTCGAGTAAGTCGAGGATGAAAACCGTTTTTCCACATCCTGTCTGCCCACATATTATGGCAGAGTGGGCATCTCCAATCGTGAATTGGTATTGATTGCTAGATGATTTTTGTATTAACAAATCGTTAGATGATTTTTTTATTAAATCAGTAGATCGCTGATACGTATCGGCCATCTTCGATGTTCAGTTGTGCGTCTGTAATTATATATAAGTACACGTTCAATGCGCCATTTCCATCTGCCTCTTTGGTTATCTGGATCGTCACACCCTCGCTAGCGTTCTCAACTTGATGTCCGCTACCGTGCATTTGGTCGTCGTCGCTGGCTCGCATGTCTAGCCATAACGCGTATTTGGTAGTCAGGAACTCCGCGAGGGAGACGGCCGATAGCTGCAGGTCTTTGGCAACCGCCGCAACCTCCGGGGAGCGTTTAGAGCCGGCAGCAAACTGCTTTCTAGCTTCGGCCCACTGCTGGTGCGCGCGAAGGCCCGCGCTGTAGAGTTGATTGGGTACTCCCTCGATCGTCACCTCTACCTTCGTGATTTTGGGGTTACAGAATTTGTCGGTTTTTCTAGCACCGAGCGCGAACCGAGCATCCTCAAACAGCATCAGTATACCTTTCATCGAGCGGGCGGGTACGTTGACATTAATATTCCACAATGTGTCGCTTTTGTCCTTGGTCATCTTACGGTGGCGAAGAACTCGGTCGTAAAGTATGGCAACGCGCCCGGCGTACTGGGTTCTGATCAATCGCGCGAGTTCGGGCATCGTGACCATGTCGTACTCCAGCGAAACATTGTCGATCGTATACGTCGATAACATGTCGGTGGCTATGAGAACTCGGCCGTAGTCGTTGAACGTTAGTTCGTATTCGAGGCGGTCAGCCAAAGCACTCTGATACTCTGGCATGTGACTCTCCAGCAACTCAAAGTCGAGCGGGATGTAGAAGCGGTTGCCGTAAGCGGCCGCGATCGCATTGTCACTCGCGTCGTTATCTACCTTGTTATCAGCCCCGATTCTAAGTTTGGTTACGTTCTTATTTTTGCTGGTGTCAATACCCTGATAGACAGCGTTTTCGCGCTCTTGCGCCGTCTTCCACAGGTCCTGATAGCAATGGTAGACGTCGCTGTCGTCGATCGACATCACCTCATTACCAGAAATCTTTATCATGGTCTTCTTGACTATAGCGCGACCCAGGTTCTGAACGACGGTTCGGTTCGCGTCCGTCGATGTTAGCGAAATAGTGAAAGAAACGAGAGGCGAACAGTACCGGCACAATGACGTCATGAGTTCCGAGGTTGGGGAAGCGGACTAAGAGCTGCTGGTTCTGGTCGATCGTCGATGGGTTGTTCGTAATAACGACACTCTGTCTCACGCCTTTTGCCCCGAGGGGCTCACGCAGTCTGCGGTATGGATTGAGTTTGCGACCGTATTGACTCGAAGACATAATTAATTTTAAGAAAATTATTGAAACTATTAAACCCGTATGGTTTTGTCTTTAATACATAATTAATTTTAAGAAAATTAGATGGATGATTACGATATTAACATGGATGAAATCGGCAGAGACGATGAGGATAATGATGATGATAACTTCGAGGATTCCATCACAACCTTCGACAAAACACCCCCTCCAATTAGTGAATTGGATGAAATAGGTGGCGCTACCAGCAGCGTTGGTCAAAGTCAGGAATTACTTGAGGGAGCTGTAAACGACTACTACAACAATTTGTCAGAAATCGGTCTGGTCCCGTCTGTCGGTCGCGACTACTCCAAGTTCGAATTGGATATGCGGGGTAGGTTGCGACTAAAATCATCAAATATCCCGATCATCAACACGAATACCGGTAAACCCCTATCGCTAAAAACCATTGCCGGAAACCGGCGCGGTGGCGAAATCATAAAGAACGAACTAGGATTTCCAGATTGGAAGCGTGGTAAAACAATTGTGCCGGCCGGCGCTGTAGAGGCCCTACAGTCTACCGACGAAACGATGGCGAAGACGGCCACCGCGATAGAAACGGTAGAGCTCAGCGAGGTCCCTCAAATAGCCACCGACGTTATTAACACGATGGAGACCACGTTCAGCGAAAACGAAATACTCAACGATGACCCACCGTTACCTCTTCGAGAACTCCGTGGACTCGATAAGGCTCTACAAACGGTCCGGGGCGAACTGGTCCTTAACCTCTCCAAACTCACGGCGCTGGATGAACATATCGGGCTAGAAGAAAGAAAACTGGAGGAAGCCGGTGACGATAGAGAATCTACCCAGCGGATCACCGAACGACTGCGGTCTTCGCGGGACGAAAGAGAAGCTCGCTTGGAGGCCGCCTCGGCTAACCGTGAGGCTCTCCGCACACAAATAAGTCGGATCCGCGAAACAATCTCGAGGGTCCTGCACGAGGACACGACACTCGGTGAGCGTCTTCGCACTCTGTTCAGAGAGCAGGGCGTCACGATAGCAAGCATCCTCGCAGCTGTCGGCATGACTATATCAACCATAGTTCTAGCTTTCACTGGTGTTGCGGCACCACCACCCGTGCCACCACCAGCACCCGCGCCATCCGGTGGAGCCAAGGAGTGGGTAAAAAAACAACTAAAAGCCCTCGCCAATCTTCTAGCTAAATTAGCTGGAAAGGCGGCTGCCGCACTACCTGGACTGATCGGAAGTATCGGTCGTATGGCTCACCAATAATACTTGGGCTTTAATCGTGGCAATCGCCGGTCTCCTACTATTCTCCGCCAGAGAGTTCCTAAAACCAAAGCGCGAGTAGTCCGACCACTACGAGGGTGACGACGAGCCCTAATTTCTCCTCCTCGTGTCTTGTGCTTCCAATTTCTCCAATCGCGATTGGTGTGTTGATGATTGGATTGGGGGAACTCGATGGTGCATCCAAATTGCGAATTGGGGGTACTGGGTTCAACGGAGGTGTATCCATTTTGTGTTTTATTCCACTTACAACCTCAACACTGTTGAACCCGACCGTCTTGGGGTTCAATCGGGGATTGAGTTTGATGATACCCGTGTTCACGTTTCCGTTGCGGCCGATTTTTTTATTGGTGGTTGCGACTACGATCTGATTATTGTAACCGTCTACCGGGGTGCGGGCAGTCTGCAAAACGTCTTGATAATTCTAGATCGCCTTCTGGAGGTCCACCTTAGCTGAGAAGGCGTCCTCGACAAGTGCCAAGAACTGTTTTTGTGCGTCAAAGGCCGTTCCCGTACCCAGTATAGCACTGCGCGTTTGCTTCTGTGAGGCGAGGATTGCCCATACGTATATGCGAATGGAGTCGTTGAGGCGAATAACCCCGCCCTGTTTAAATCCAGTGCTTTTATCTAACATAAATGTGGTCCACGCATTTCGCATCTGTGGAGTATCACCCAGGTCTAGGTATTCCACGTGGGCTACTTTAGTAGGTAGCCATAGACAATAACCGTCTTTACACGCAAGCCCTCCAAGCACTTCATCACCGAACGTCATCGTATTCAACTTATAATTATATTTAGTCCATATTGCCATTTTTCTAACTGGTGGTGGGGTAGCTCCGCGAGCACTCCACAACCCTGAGAAATATGCGGGAACTTTATCAAGATGCCCACCACTAACTAAGCCTTTAAGGTGAACTAACCCTAAACTGTTGGTTGGAGTATATACTTTCTGTCTCCAGTCCGCATCTTTTGGTACCCCAAATTCGTTACACAATCTTTCGAACGCCTTACGGTCGTATGTGCTGGAAATGGGATCCCAGCCGTCGTCTTGAGGTAGTGGAATACCTAGTTCTTTGAGAATCCTCCTAATGGTGTAATACACGTGAAAGTTGTAGACACTTCGGAGCATGACACTCTTGGATGTCAGATGGTCTTGATGCGAAACTCCACATCCGGCCGTTGCACACCATACAGCGAAATTTAGCTGGTTCTGCCAGAAGTTCATATGGGAAAAATCCCATCTTAGTATTACATCTTGACTAGTAGTCTTTGGAACTACATATTTCTCAAACGTGTTAGGGAAATTGGTGGTAAAGCCACTTTTCGGTCTAACTGTTACAGTTGGGTGTACTAGGTGGTTAACAACGTCTTTTTGTGTGTATTTACCTCCGACCGCGTACTTTGCATTAGAGTTAAAGCTAAATGCTTTGGTATCCATTGAAAGATATTATTATGTTTGCTACTATCACTAATGTTCAAAAAGAGAGCTGTGAACATCAAAAATCAATCGACAACTGCTGCGGAAAACGCCGGGTGGACCTCAGATCGGGTGGGCCTCAGGTCGGGTGGCAGAATGTGGGAAAGAGTGAAGTGTTTTACTATGTGAAGGATAAACGACAATTAGGTGTAAAGCTGCCTCACGGACTGTGGGGAATAAGACAGCTCAAAGATTTTGTCACCTCAGAGCTTGACGGTATAGTCAACCTCACAGTATCGAAGGCTACCGGGCTCGCAACAATGACCATCAGCCCTGATAATAAGGTGGTGGTCTCCCCGGGGTTGGGTATTCAACTCGGTTTTAGAGAGACATACTCCGTAAATAAAGGAGTGTTTACCTCGGGTGAGTACGTCGGTGATAACCCGGTGGACTTCGCCTTCACGAAAACTCTCAGGGTGCACCTGGATCGGGTGAACACGTCGTACAACACGGTAGACGGATCCCCCAGCACATTACTGAAAACCGTGCAAGCCAGCGACTGTTTCTTTGAGGATACGGTGACCTTAGACTTCCCACACCCCGAGATGAAAGTTTTGGAAACGGGACACATCCACGAATTTACGGTCCCTATTCTCGATGATCAAGCGAGAAAGTTGAATAACTATTACCCGATTTCGGTAGTTCTCGAAATTTCCAATTGAGTATAGGTGCCCCAATATTATAATTTAATTTCATAATTTTCTTAAAATTAATTATTATGAGTATATACGGATCAGGTAGTTCTTTCGATTGGGTGACAAATTCAAAGAATTTGGAACCGGCAGAAGGGGGATTCATCCCGACAGAGGGCGACTTTTTAACTACTGGAAAAATCAATAAAACTATATCGAAGGTCACAAACGGGATTCACAGGAGTATATCAGATGTTAGAGTAGAAGTGCTGACAGCGACTGCACAAATTGAGGGAGCCCGAACGGATATTGAGAAAGATCAGGCGGCTTATAAGGTGTTGCGCTCAGAGGACTCTCTCATCAGAGAAACGGAACTAAATGAACTAGGTAAACAAATAACCAAATTTCGAAAAGAGGCCCGGTTGGGGGTTGCGAAAGTCCGAGAAGACCACCAGGCGGACCTTACGGAGGCGCATGGGATGTTGCGCTCAGAGGACTCTCTCATCAGAGAAACGGAACTAAACGAACTAGGTAAAAAAATAACCAAATTTCGAAAAGAGGCCCGGTCGGGTGTTGAAAAAGCCCTAGAAGGCCACCAAGCAACCATTACGGAGGCTTATGATGCGTTGCGCTTAGAGGACTCTCTCAGCAGAGAAGCGGTACTTACCGAACTAGACGGAAAGATAACCGAAGTTTCCGATAAACTGAAACATGATCGTAGAGCCGCGACCAAAGCTCTTGAGGAGGCCTCTTATAAGATTCGTACTGAGGCCCATACCTCTATTGGGGCGGTTGCCGGATTGGTGCGACAATGAAAACGCAAAAACCTGTCATAACAGTTTGGGCTGAGAAGCGGGGCCCATTGGTTGAGGGGCTCTATGAATATTCGTTCGGTGCCAAAGCGAGTAATAAATGTGGGGGATACGCCATGACAGCTACAGGTACAGTTCTCCGAATGGCGGTCTGCTCGGTTAATGCTAGTGGTAAACCTGTGGGCGCGGTCACGATAAATATTGTAGTAGATGGGGAAGAACGGGGGATTGGAGTCACTAAAATCGCTGGAGATAGTTCGACGGTGGTTTCGTTCGCCGGTTATGATCTAATTAGACTTTCCGAAGGTAGTGTTATTAACTTTGTTACGAAAATCGGTGACCCAGAGAGTTCTTCCACTATTGTCTCATTGTTAATTGAACTTAATTTGTAAAATACTAATATATTGAAAATCATGAACGAATCACCGTATCCAATTATCGATACCGCTCCATCAACACTGTATCCAATTCTGAATACCACTCCATCAACACTGTATCCAATTAACGAAAGAAGTTCAGATTTTAGGTTGAATAATATCGTCGCTATGCAGGATATTTTAATTAGAGAATGTGCAAATAGAAAAAGACACGCTAACAAATATAAGCGCGCGGCGAACATAGCTGAAGTATCTAGTACGATTCTGGCAAGTTTATCTGTAATGAGTGGTGCGGGGACTGCTGCAACGCTATCTACAATTGTAACGGTTCCACTTGCAGGGGTTTTGAGTGGAATTACCGTTTTATCTGGAATACTTTGTATGGTAATTAGGGCGGCGGGTGGAAAACTCGAGAAAAAAAGTAGAAAACATGATAGAATATCCGTTCTCGCTAGGTCTAAGAAAAATAACATCGACGTTATGGTGTCCAAAGCGTTGGCTGATAAGAAAATATCAAATTTAGAGTTTGAATCGTGGTGGAAGAAATGGGGAGATATGAAGAATTAAAAAATGATATAAGAATCAAGGCGCGCGCCACCATGCCCAAAATTGAGTGTACTGATTGGGATAAATTTAGGGTAAAACTTGGAAATAAAGTTGGAGGAAATGTTACAGCACGATTGTGATATTTTATAAAATAATTTTTAAAAAATAATTAATTTTCAAATTTTTTCAAAATTATTAATTATATTGGTGCAGTAAACAAATTTACATACCTATACAACATGTGTTTTTCACTGAGAATTACGCCGTAATCGCATAACAAATTCAGTCGAGGATTACACTGTAATCGCCTGTGTACACACCGTCTGTGTAAATTGATACACTCGGCTCTGTTTATCTCGGCTATCAATTTGCGCATGGTCCATAACCCGTGTAATTTAAACATTGTCGTTACAACATAAATTAATTACTATGTAATAATAGGGGGTGTTTAGCTTTAAATTATTAAAAAAATTTACAAAATTAATTATAAAATTAACAAAATAACGAACCATCACATGTTTTCTTTCGCCAATAGGTATTAATAAATAATTATAATTTGCACATCATTTGTGTGTTGTATAGGAAAAAACTGATAACTATATATACGTTTGTTTGCCTTTCAACAGTTGGTCTCATCTCGTGCATGCCATGTTGTTGATCCGGTATGACGTCCGTCTCGTCTGTTTAATGGTAGCAGTCTATACATATGTGTGTATTTGGCGATGTAATTGCGTAGCTCAAAGGTGCCGGCCTAAAATATTTCTGCCTAAGAGCTTTGCAATTTCGGAAACCAAATTCACACATAGGCTCGCCTTACTTCGCTGGTTTCTCTTAATAGAGGAATTGGCAATGGGGTTCAAGGCGACCCAGACTGTGAGCCAACAGATGCGTGGGCTTAAGAAAGGTCCCAACACCCCAGTGGCTGGGTGCCGGCTAGAAATCTGCCCAGTCGCTGGGGTGTTGTGCACGAGTGGAGGCTTTTGCTATTTTTTGTTCAATATATCTTTATAAGCGATATCGTAGAAATGTATATTCGTAAACGAATCGTTGGGTTTTAACAATTTTATATAATACACATTAGTTTCATATCCGATACCCATTATCCGTCTTAATGTTTGTATTTGCCTCTTGTATAGTTGACATAATTGCCGGTATAATATTGTAAATGCAACGTTTTTATCGCAGAGTAATAAATTACGCTGGTATTTCATGTATTCGATATCGCCTAGTGTTTTCATTTTATAGAATTTATATACAGGATCATAACCCCCGTAAGCTTCGTAAACTTCTTCAACACAGTCATTAAAAACTTTCAATTCCAATTGAATTGTATTATCCATTTTCTTTAATAATATTGGTACATGTAGTTGTTTTTTCTGTTCAATTTCCAATTTTATAAAATTAGTTTGATAACGTTTTTTTACAGTGTTTTAATGCTGTAGAAACACCGTGACTTATTAGATCGATTCTATCTTTCTAACTGACTTTCCGATTTGAATTATTACTAAACGATAATACTTGCGAGCACGTAATCCCTTGTTAACCATTCGATGAGTAGCCTGAGTGCCACCGCATGGTGGACATAGCAATGACTCGGCTTTGGTCCCTACCCCACAATGCCGACATGGGCGAGGCGAAACGGAACCTCTTCGCATCCATGCACGGTGATGTTTGCAATATTCGTAAATACCGGTGCGAAAACATCTCTCGTGACTACCTGTCTTCAACCACGCACACTTAACTAGAACCATTATGTTGTATATATATACTGAGTATAACATAGGGATTCTTATCTCTAATAGGGTGTATCTTCTCATGTCATAAATATATGGTCTCGCGGTAGTAGTATATAAGAGTCACCAATGATACCATCATGCGGTGGGGGGCGTCGCGCGTAGCCGGTGCCTTCCAGAGGGTGATGGTATCATTGTGACTCTTATATACTACTCCTCCTGTCTTCTGTGACGTTCCCATACGCCGTAGTAACCCCATGTCTACTGAGACGTTCCCATACCGCCGTAGTTACCTCCTGTGACGTTCCCGTACCGACGTAGTTACCTCCTGTCTACTGTGACGTTCCCATACCGCCGTAGTTTCCTCCTATATACTATGATATTCCCATAGCGCCGTAGTTACCTCCTGTCTACCGTAACGTTCCCATACCGACGTAGTTACCTTATAGCTACTGTGACGTTCCCATACCACTGTAGTTATCTCCTGTATAGTGCGATGTTCCCATACCGCGGCAGTTACCTCCTGTCTACTGTGATGTTCCCATACCGCTGTAGTTACCACCTGTTTGCTGCGACGTTCCCCTACCACAGTCGTAACCTTCTGTATACTGTTATGTTCCCATACTACGGCAGTTACCTCCCGTCTACTGGGACGTTCCTGTACAGCCGTAGTTACCTCGTGTCTACTGTGACATTCCCCTACCACTGGAGTTACCTGCTGTATACTGTTATGGTCCCATACCGTCGTAGTTACCTCCTGTATACTGTGACACTCTCGTACCGCCGTAGTTACCTCCAGTATACTGTGACGTTGCCATACCGCTATGCTTACCTCCTGTATACCGTGACACTCTTGTACCGCCGTAGTTACCTCCTGTATACTGTGACGTTTCCATACCGTCGTAGTTACCTCATGTATACTGTGACGTTCCAGTACCGCCGTAGTTACCTCCTGTATAGTGTGACGTTCGCTACCGCCGTAGTTACCTCCTGTATACTGTGACGTTGCCATAACGCTATTTTTACCTCCTGTATACTGTGACACTCTTGTACCGCCGTGGTTACCTCTTGTATATTGTGTCCTTCCCATACCGCCGTGGTTACCTCCTGTATACTGTTATGTTTCCATACCGCCGTAGGTAACCCCTGTATACTGTGACGTTCCCATACCGCCGGAGTCACCTCCTGTATACTGTGACGTTCCCGTACCGCCGCAGTTACCTCCTGTATACTGTGACGTTCCCATACCGCAGTAGTTACCACCTGTCTAATGTGACGTTCCCATACCGACGTAGTTACCGTCAGTATACTATGACGTTCCCATACCGCCGTAGTTACCTCCTGTCTACTGTGACGTTCCCGTATCGACGTAGTTACATCCAGTCTACTGTGAAGTTCCCATGCCGCCGTAGTTACCGCATGTCTACTGTGACGTTCCCATACCGACGTAGTTATCTCCTGTGACGTTCCCGTATCGACGTAGTTACCTCCAGTCTACTGTGATGTCCACATACCGCCGTAATTACATCCTGTATACTGTGACGTTCCCGTACCGCCGTAGTTACCTCATGAATTGTGACGTTCCCTACCGCCGTAGTTACCTCCTGTCTACTGTGACGTTCCAATACCGCTGTAGTTACCTCCTGTATACTGCGATGTTGCCATACCGTCGTAGTTACCTCTTGTCTACTGTGACGTTTACCTAGCGCCATAGTTACCTCCTGTCTACTGTAACGTTCCCATACCGACGTAGTTAACTTATAGCTACTGTGTGTTACCTCCTGTAAAGTGTGATGTTCCCATACCGCGGCAGTTGCCTCCTGTCTACTGTGACGTTCCCATACCGCTGTAGCTACCACCTGTTTGCTGCAAAGTTCCCCTACCACAGTCGTTACCTCCGGTATACCGTTATGTTCCCATACAACGACAGTTATATCCCGTCTACTGTGACGTTCCTGTACAGCCGTAGTTACCTCGTGTCTACTGTGACATTCCCCTACCACTGGAGTTACCTGCTGTGTACTGTGACACTCTCGTACCGCCGTAGTTACCTCCTGTATACTGTGACGTTGCCATACCGCTATACTTACCTCCTGTATACTGTGACACTCTTGTACCGCCGCAGTTACCTCCTGTATACTGTGACCTTCCCATACCGCCGTTGTTACCTACTGTATACCGTTATGTTTCCATACCGCCGAAGGTACCTCCTGTATACTGTGACATTCCCATACCGCCGTAGTTACCTCCTGTATACTGTGACGTTCCCATACCGCCGTAGTTACCTCCTGTCTACTGTGACGTTCCCATACCGACGTAGTTACATCCTGTCTACTGTGTCTACTGTGACGTTCACATACCGACGTAGTTACCTCCAGTCTACTGTGACGTTCCCATACCGACGTAGTTATATCCTGTCTACTGTGACGTTCACATACCGCCGTAGTTACCCCATGTCTACTGTGATGTTCCCATACCGACGTAGTTACCTTATGTGACGTTCCCGTACCGACGTAGTTAGCTCCCGTCTACTGTGATGTCCACATACCGCCGTAATTACCTCCTGTATACTGTGATGTTCACATACCCTCGTAGTTACCTCTTGTCTACTGTGACGTTCCCATAGTTACCTCCATACCTCCATAGTTACCTCATGTCTGCTGTGACGTTCCCAAACCGCCGTAGTTACCTCCTTTGACATTACCGTACCGACGTAGTTACCTCCTGTCTACTATGATGTTCACGTACCGCCTTAATTACCTCCTGTATACTGTGACGTTCCCGTACCGCCGTAGTTACCTCAAGTACTCTGTCGTTCTCTTCCGCCGTTGTTACCTCATGTCTACTCTGACGTTCCCATACCGCCGTAGTTACCTCCTGTATAATGTGACGTTCCCATACCGCCGTAGTTACCTCCTATCTACTGTGACTTTCCCATACCGCCGTAGTTACCTCCTGTATATTGTTATGTTCCCATACCGTCGTAGTTACCTGCTGTATACTGTGACACTCTCGTACCGCCGTAGTAACCTCCTGTATACTGTGACTTTGCCATACCACTATACTTACCTCCTGTATACTATGACACTCTTGTACCGCCGTAGTTACCTCTTGTATACTGTGTCCTTCCAATATCGCCGTAGTTACCTCCCGTATACTGTGACGTTCCCATACCGCCGTAGTTACCTCCTGTATACTGTGACGTTCCCATACCGCCGTAGTTACCTCCGGTATACTATGTGTTTCCATACCGCCGTAATTATCTACTGTATATGGTGACGTTCCCATACTGCCGTAGTTACCTCCTGTATACTGTGACGTTCCCATACCACCGTAGTTACCTCCGGTATACTGTGTGTTTCCATACCGCCATAGTTACTTCCCGTATTCTGTGACGTTCCCATACCGCCGTAGTTACCTCCCGTATACTGTGACGTTCCCATACCGCCGTAGTTAGCTCCTGTATACTGTGACGTTCCCATACCGAAGTAGTTACCTCCGGTATACTGTGTGTTTCCATACCGCCGTAGTTACCTCCTGTCTTCTGTGACGTTCCCATACCGCCGTAGTTACCTCCTGTCTAATGTGACGTTTGCATACCGACGGAGTTACCGCTTGCATACACGGAAGTTCCCATACCGCCGTAGTTACCTCCTGTCTGCTGTGACATTCCCGTACCGACGTAGTTACCTCCTGCCTACAGTGATGTTCACATACCGCCGTAATTACCTCCTGTATACCGTGACGTTCCCGTACCGCCGTAGTTACCTCATGTACTGTGACGTTCCATACCGCCGTAGTTATCTCATGTCTACTGTGACGTTCCCATACCGCTGTAGTTACCTCCTGTATAGTGTGATGTTCCCATACCGCCGTAGTTACCTCTTGTCTACTGTGACGTTCCCATAGCACCTAATGTTCTTCCTGTTTACTGTAACGTTCCAATACCACCGTAGTTACCTCCTGTGACGTTCCAGTATCGATGTAGTTACCTGCTGTCTACTGTGATGTTCACATACCGCCGTAATTACCTCCTGTATACTGTGACGTTCTTGTACCGCCGTAGTTACCTCATGTACTGTGACGTTCCTTACCGCCGTAGTTACCTCATGTCTATTGTGACGTTCCCAATCCGCCGTAGTTACCGCCTGTATACTGTGATGTTCCCATACCGCCGTAGTTACCTCCTGTCTTCTGTGACGTTCCCATACCGCCGTAGTTACCTCCTGTCTAATGTGACGTTTGCATACCGACGGAGTTACCGCTTGCATACACGGAAGTTCCCATACCGCCGTAGTTACCTCCTGTCTGCTGTGACATTCCCGTACCGACGTAGTTACCTCCTGCCTACAGTGATGTTCACATACCGCCGTAATTACCTCCTGTATACCGTGACGTTCCCGTACCGCCGTAGTTACCTCATGTACTGTGACGTTCCATACCGCCGTAGTTATCTCATGTCTACTGTGACGTTCCCATACCGCTGTAGTTACCTCCTGTATAGTGTGATGTTCCCATACCGCCGTAGTTACCTCTTGTCTACTGTGACGTTCCCATAGCACCTAATGTTCTTCCTGTTTACTGTAACGTTCCAATACCACCGTAGTTACCTCCTGTGACGTTCCAGTATCGATGTAGTTACCTGCTGTCTACTGTGATGTTCACATACCCCCGTAATTACCTCCTGTATACTGTGACGTTCTTGTACCGCCGTAGTTACCTCATGTACTGTGACGTTCCTTACCGCCGTAGTTACCTCATGTCTATTGTGACGTTCCCAATCCGCCGTAGTTACCGCCTGTATACTGTGATGTTCCCATACCGCCGTAGTTACCTCCTGT
This sequence comes from Conchocele bisecta, assembly GCA_029237695.1. Taxonomy (NCBI): domain Eukaryota; kingdom Metazoa; phylum Mollusca; class Bivalvia; order Lucinida; family Thyasiridae; genus Conchocele; species Conchocele bisecta. The sequence goes on from CM055276.1 coordinate 26,601,183, forward strand.
CTTCTGTGACGTTCCCATACCGCCGTAGTTACCTCCTGTAGGCCGTTATATTTCCATACCGCCGTAGTTACCTCCTGTATACTGTGACGTTACCATGCCGACGTAGTTACCTCCTGTAAACTGTGACGTTCCAGTACGGCCGTAGTTTCCTCCTGTATACTGTGACGTTCGCTACCGCCGTAGTTACCTCCTGTCTGCTGTGACGTTACCATACCGCCGTAGTTACCTCCTGTATACTGTGACATTCCCATACCGCCGTAGTTACCTCCTGTCTACTGTGACGTTCCCATACCGCCGTAGTTACCTCCTGTATACCGTTACGTTTCCATACCGCCGTAGTTACCTCCTGTATACTGTGACGTTCCCATGTCGACGTACTTACCTCATGTATACTGTGACGTTCCCGTACCACCGTAGTTACCTCCTGTCTACTGTGACGTTCCCATACCGCAGTAGTCACCACCTGTATACTGTGACATATCCATACCGCCGTAGTTACCTACCTCCTGTCCACTGTGACGTTCCCAAACCTCCGTAGTTTCCTCATGTCTACTGTGACATTGCCAAACCGCCGTAGTTTCCTCATGTTTACTGTGACTTTCCCATACCGCCGTAGTTACCTACCTCCTGTCTACTGTAACGTTCACATACCGCCGTAGTTACCTCCTGTCTACTGTGACGTTCCCGTACCACCGTAGTTACCTCATGTACTGGGACGTTCCCAAATCGCCGTAGTATCCTCCTGTCTACTGTGACGTTCTCAAACCGCCGTAGTTACCTCCTGTCTTCTGTGATGTTGCCATACCGTCGTGGTTACTGGTTACCTCTTGTATACTGTTACGTTCCTGTACCGCCGTACTTGCCCCTCGTCGAATGTGACGTTTATGTTCTGCCGTAGTTAAATGTGGAAATTCTATTCTGCACTTGCTCTGAACATTGCGTCAACTTTCATATATTTTTTAAATATTTTTCATAGTGAGATATGGAACATCTTGTCAGGTACAAAATAACATGACTTGTCTCATAGGAGAACCACAGGAGAGTATTACCCCGACATTTCTGTCTGTAACGCAGGACGGGTTAACCCTTACTACGCTGAAATGTTTTTGTCGTCTGCCGGAAATGTTTTATTTTCAATATTTCTCGACAAAAACCTGCTTTGATAGCACATGAGAATCGTCTCCACTGGAGACGATTCTCATGAGCTCTCAAAACAGGTTTTTTTGGTTTTGAATTAAAGCAAACATGAAAAACTGCAGATGACATTTTCCGTCTCTAGCGTAGTAAGGGTTAAGTGGAAACTCTGAAACATGGTTTAGCCCGGTGGAAGGAATGTAGTTGTTCAACTCAAATACATTGCTTATTTAAAACATATTTATTTCAATGTTCACAATAAATGAAAACATGGCAAATAATTATATAAACTATCTACATGTATATGTCACAGGGCGAGACAAATGCGCAAAGGCCTGGGACCTCTAATTGACCGTACCATCATGTACCTACTGAGCTAACCGGGCACAGGTACACACTTCCTCCCCATAGTGAGTGGAACCTCGCAAAACAGGACACACAGGACGCATTTGTTTGACTACGGTAATTTGATTAGTTTCACTGACATTTGTGTCTGATGTTAAAGGTACATTCAGTAGGTTATACTATAGGGAACGTCACAGGAGGTAACTTCGGCGGCATGGGAACGTCACAGCAGACAGAATGTAACTGTGGCGGTATGGGAATGTCACAATATACAGGCGGTAACTACGTCGGTATGCGAAAGTCACATTAGACAGGAGGTAAATACGGCGGTATGGGAACGTCACAGTATACAAGCGGTAACAACGGCGGTACGAGAACGTCACAGTATACAGGAGGTAACTACGGCGGTATGGGAACGTCACAGTATACAGGAGCTAACTACGGCGGTATGGAAACATAACAGTATACAGGAGGTAACTACGGCGGTATGGGAACGTCACAGTATACAGGAGGTAACTACGGCGGTATGGAAACATAACAGTATACAGGAGGTAACTACTGCGATATGGGAACGTCACAGTATACAAGAGGTATCTACGGCGGTACGAGAACGTCACAGTATACAGGAGGTAACTACGGCGGTATGGGAACGTCACAGTATACAGGAGGTAACTACGGCGGTATGGAAACAAAACAGAATACATGAGGTAACTACACCGGTATGGGAACGTCACAGTATACGTTTGTGTTCCGTCTTAGTTACCTCCTGTATACTGTGACACGTGACGAGGACTGCCAGTACTACCGCCGTAGGTACCTCCTGTAAACTATGACGTTTCCATACCGCCGTAGTTACCTCCTGTATACTGTGACGTTCCCATACCGCCGTAGTTACCTCCCGTATACTGTGACGTTCCCATACCGCAGTAGTTACCTCCGGTATACTGTGTGTTTCCATACCGCCATAGTTACCTCCCGTATACTGTGACGTTCCCATACCGCCGTAGTTACCTCCCGTATACTGCGACGATTCCCATACCGCCGAAGTTACCTCCTGTCTAATGTGACGTTCGCATACCGACGGAGTTACGGCTTGTATACACTGAAGTTCCCATACCGCCGTAGTTACCTCCTGTCTGCTGTGACATTCCCGTACCGACGTAGTTACCTCCTGCCTACTGTGATGTTCACATACCGCCGTAATTACCTCCTGTATACTGTGACGTTCCCGTACCGCCGTAGTTACCTCATGTACTGTGACGTTCCATACCGTCGTAGTTATCTCATGTCTACTGTGACGTTCCCATACCGCTGTAGTTACCTCCTGTATAGTGTGATGTTCCCATACCGCCGTATTTACCTCTTGTCTACTGTGACGTTCCCATAGCGCCTAATGTTCTTCCTGTTTACTGTAACGTTCCAATACCTACGTAGTTACCTCCATACCGCCATAGTTACCTCCTGTCTGCTGTGACGTTCCCATACCGCTGTAGTTAACACATGTCTACTGTGACGTTCCCATACCACCGTAGTTACCTCCTGGGACGTTCCAGTATCGACGTAGTTACCTCCTGTCTACTGTGATGTTCACATACCGCCGTAAGTACCTCCTGCATACTGTGACGTTCTTGTACCGCGGTAGTTACCTCATGTACTGTGACGTTCCTTACCGCCGTAGTTACCTCATGTCTATTGTGACGTTCCCAATCCGCCGTAGCTACCGCCTGTATACTGTGACGTTCCCATACCGCCGTAGTTACCTCCTGTCTTCTGTGACGTTCCCATGCCGCCGTAGTTACCTCCTGTATGCCGTTATATTTTCATACCGCCGTAGTTACCTCCTGTATACTGTGACGTTACCATGCCGACGTAGTTACCTCCTGTATACTGTGATGTTCCCATACCGCCGTAGTTACCTCCTGTCTACTGTGACGTTCCCATACCGCCGTAGTTACCTCCTTTCTACTGTGACGTTCCCAAACCGCCGTAGTTTCCTCATGTCTACTGTGAAGTTTCCAAATCGCCGTAGTTTCCTCATGTTTACTGTGATGTTCTCATACCGCAGTAGTTACCTACCTCCTTTCTACTGTGACTTTTCCATACCGCAGTAGTCACCGCCTGTCTACTGTGACGTTCCCAAACCGCCGTAGTTACCTCATGTCTACTGTGACGTTCCCATACCGCCGTAGTTACCTCATGTCTACTGTGACGTTCCCATACCGCCGTAGTTACCTCCTGTCTACTGTGACGTTCCCAAACCGCCGTAGTTTCCTCATGTCTACTGTGACGTTTCCAAACCGCGGTAGTTTCCTCATGTTTACTATGACGTTCCCATACCGCCGTAGTTACCTACCTCCTGTCTACCGTCACGTTCCCATACCGCCGTAGTTATCTCCTGTCTACTGTGAAGTTTCCATACCGCCGTAGTTACCTCCTGTCTACTGTGACGTTCACAAACCGCCGTAGTATCCTCCTGTCTACTGTGACGTTCCCAAACCGCCGTAGTTACCTCCTGTCTACTGTGATGTTCCCATACCGTCGTGGTCACTGGTTACCTCTTGTACACTGTTACGTTCCAGTACCGCCGTAGTTACCCCTCGTCTACTGTGACGTTTCTGTTCTGCCGTAGTTCAATGTGGGAATTCTATTCCGCACTTGTTCTGAACATTGCGTCAACATTTGACGTTATTTACGGAAAATAGAGTATATTTTGTAAATACATGTATGTTCCATAGTGAGATATGGAACATCTTGTCAGGTACAAAATCACATGACTTGTCTCATAGGAGAACCACAGGAGAGTATTACAGTGCAACCTCTCTACAACAGCCACCCTTGGGAAGACGCAAAACTGGCTGTTGTATAGAGGTGGCTGTTGTAGGAAGGTTAATGCTGAATTAAATTTTGTCGTCTGTTATTCATTTATTTTCTTCGATAATTGTCATCAAATACATGCTTTGACAGCATTTTAGAATCATTTCCAATGGAAATGATTCTAAAGTGCTGTCAAAACATGTTTTTATTGTTTCGTGCTCAGCAGTCTAATGGTTAAGTATAGAGAAAATCATCCATGTGGGATATAAAATAGCTGCTGTTACAGAGAGGGTGTTGTTGTAGAGAGGTGGCCGTTCGGGGAGGTTCGACTGTACCCCGACATCTGTCTGTAACGCAGCACGTGTTAACCCTTACTACGCTGAATTCTTTTTTTGTCGTCTGCTGGAAATTTTTTTACATTGTATTTTCAATATTTCTCGACAAAAGCCTGTTTTGACAGCGCATGAGAATCGTCTCCACTGGAGATGATTCTCATGAGCTGTCAAAACAGGTTTTTATTAAGAATTAAGGCAAACATGAAAAACAGCAGACGACATTTTCCGTCTCCAGCCTAGTAAGCATATGTACTAAACAGGGTTTTGCCAGGTGGAAGGAATGTAGTTGTTTCAATATATTTATTTCGATGTTCACAATGAATGAAAACATGACGAATAATTATAGAAACTAGCTACATGTATATGTCACAGGGCGAGACAAATATGCACATGCCTGGGACCTCTAATTTACCTACCATCATCTACCTGCTGAGCGAACCAGGCACAGATACACACTTCCTCCCCATAGTGAGTGGAACCTCTCTAAACCGGACACAGAGAACGCATTTGTTTGACTACAGTAATTTGATTGGTTACACTGACATTTGTGTTAAAGGTACATGCCCATTTAGTAGGTTATACTATAGGGAGACGGATAGTTTTATTGTATATTCTGTAGATACATATGTATGACATGTTCTTGCAAAATACACATTCATTCACCATTACCCCACGTATTGATTGGCATTATTATACATTTTATATCAGACACCGATATCAGGGGCAATAACCGTGTTTCCTTAAATGTTAACGGACATCACTATTTATTCTCTGTATTTATAATTGATTTGATATTAATTCGGCCATGGATTTTCAAAACCTGACTCAGAGCTCCAGATAAGCAATACAAATTGTATGGTACCTTTATCTTGCTGCAGAAAGCAATAAACAGACCACAAATATAGCATATTTTCCAAGGAAACAATTATAATGAAATGCCAAGACATGTTTTCATTTCGAAGCAATCTATTCAATAATTGCTGTCTGTTGTTGTGTTAACAGTAGTGTGATTTCATTTTACCCAATTAAAATTTTGAAATACCCAATTGCTTAAGAAATGATGGAGTGACAATACTCAATTACCAATTCCTTATCTGGAGCCCTGACTGACTTACATGACTTCTGACAAGTAAAATGGAGTCATCCACATGAAATGACATTCGTTCGGCGACGTACATACGGTGACATATGATAAAATATAACTAGCTTTCAACAGATACATGTTTATTGATGTTTTCATCCCCGACTTGAAGCTATTTCATGGGCGGATCCTCAAGATAGGGAGGTTCCGGGGTTGTAACCTATCCCGTTCAGCCACGGAGTTTACATAGATAGATCTCGAAAAAAGGACAACCTCCCACCCCGTTCCCCAAATACTGGATCCGCCCCTGCCTTTCTATCTTATTTGGCTACATACATGTAGCTGCGTCTATAAACAATGTAAAGGGGGGAGTCATAAAATCAGAACGGAACATTTACATCGAGAAAAAATACTAAAAAGCAGTACATTATTAGACTTGAAATATTTCTTGCAAACGTATAAATTGTGTTGCTGTGACGGGGGAAATGTGATCAGTGTAGATCCAGATCAGCCTGATCAGGATCTGCACTGTTCGCCATTATATCAATGAAATACTCATCATGCGTGCAACAATCTATACAGACCATTATCAGGTTACAGGAGTGTGATATTTGATCAGGAGCTACACCGATCACAATTAACATGAGCCCTACTCCTCCAGTCACAGCCACATGTACGTGTGTATTCATGCACTTACTACATACAAATGGTTTTAACCATTAGACCGCTACACACAGCAATTGTCCTCTGCTGTTGCTTTTATATCTTGCCTTATTTCTCACTAAAAACATGTTTTGACAGCACTTCAGAATCATTTCCAATGGAAATGATTCTGAAGTGCTGTCAAAGCATGTTGTAAATTATTCTAAAGTGCTCTCAAAGCATGTTTTTGATGACACAAATGGAAAACAGGAAATAAACAGCAGACGACAAAAATTAAGATAGCGATGTAAGGGTTAACAGTGTAATCATGGTAATGACACATTGCATTCGCACTCATAATACACTAGTGGTGCAAGGGCACCGTTATTACGAAGTTAATCACCTCGCTTCCAGCCTTGATAATGATAATAATAATAATAATAATAATAAAAAACGCATTTGCCTTACAAAACCTTACAAACAAGATGAGCATAAGACGTGGTCGTATGCAAAGTTGCATATTTTCTCAATCATCATCCAGAGGCAAATGTACTGTGATGGTGCAAACCCATTCCCATCCATACGTTTTCTCTAGAATGAACTAGATTGGTCAGTAAGCGAGGCTTACGGAATACCCCTAAATATGTAAAATAATTTCCAAGTGTGTGAGCTTGTGACCTTGACTCTTGGAGCTTAGCGGGGGCGGCACGAACATATATTTGTCACAGGGTGGTATAGATCGATTGGAGCAATACGTGTGTGAAATGTGAAGCAGATCCGAGCAAGGAAATAGAAATTATAACCGATTTATCTGATGTTAAGTTTTGTAAAGAGACCAAGTATGTGACCTTGACCTCGATATCAGCAGGGATTTGTCACAGCATGATAGTATAGCCTTAGAGGAATGTATGCATGAAATATCAAGAATTTTCGATGAAAGTAATAGAAGTTATAACATTTTTCTCTGATGTTAAGTTTTTTGTAAAGATACTAAGTATGTGACCTTGACCTTGGGATCCGCGAGGGTTGGACGGTCGTACATATGTCACAGCATGATAGTACAACCGTAGAGGAATGCACGAGTGAAATATTAAGAGTGAGTGAATGGGGTTTAACGTCCGCTTTTCTGACATAGAGGTACAAGCCTCAGGGAGTCTACACGCGGACGGGTCAACGGGGTCGTGTCCCGTATCCACCTGTCCGAGGGGGGTAAATCCCAACTTGAGAACTCAATATTTACAATCAAAATATATATTCAGGGAGTCTACACGCAGACGGGTCAACGGGGTCGTGTCCCGTATCCACCTGTCCGAGGGGGGTAAATCCCAACTTCAGAACTCAATATTTACAATCAAAATATATATTCAGTCCTGAAATTAGAACAACCTGATCTGGTGCTAGGCCCTCGCCACACCAGCATCATTTATCCCATCCCCTAAAAGTAATAGGATTAGCGCTAATCTTACTTTTATATATGGGGCATAGCCTGACTCAACTCTCACATACAAGAAAGTCAAAAATGTACATGAGGGCCAAATCCGGTATAGTGGGTTCCGGAAAGTATGAACCCAATCGTTAAGCCCGTTTAGTCGCCTTTTACGACAAGCAATGGCTACTGCAGCACTATTCTCAGGATCAGTTGATCCCGCCCCGGTGCCTGTACGGGGCCCGAAATATTAAGAATTTTCAACGAAGGAAATAGAAGTTGTAACTTATTTCTCTAATGTTAAGTTTTGTAAAGAGACCAAGTATTTGACCTTGACCTTGGGATCAGCGGGGGTTGGCACAGCATTGTAGTAGAGCCTTACAGGAATGCATGTGTGAAATATTAAGCATTTTAGACGAAGGAAACAGAAGGTATAACGTATTTCTCTGATGTTAAGTTTTGTAAAGAGACTAAGTATTTGACCTTGACCTTGGGTTGGACAGCCGTGGATTTGGCACAGCATGGTAGTAGAGCCTTACAGGAATGCATGTTTGAAATATTAAGCATTTTAGATGAAGGAAATAGAAGTTAGAACAATATTTCTCTGATGTTAAGTTTACGGACGCACGGACGCACGGACGCACGGACGCACAGACGGACAACCTGACTCCAGTATACCCCCCCCCCCCACAACTCGTTGCGGGGGGTATAACTATAGAGAATAGCATATGTAGAGTTTTATATACAAAGCAAGACAGACCAAATCGTCACAGGATAACTTGGCACAGGGGATTATTTTCTTGGTCGTACTCGCCATTTAGGCGTAGCACGACAATATGGCTTCCCCCATAGAAATTTATGTGACATAATATGCTATCTCAAGGGAGATAATATTAGCAATGAAAGGTGTTACTAACGTACATACATGGACTAACGCTATATCCCATCTTGCCTATCGGCGAAGAGATAATACTATATAAAATAAGACAACTACAAACATGCTGAGATATCAACACAACTTCAAATTGCAGTCGTTTGGCATTATCATAGTTTCTGACTGGATCAGGTGCGCGACTGGCTATAACTGCCATGAGCTCCATTTATCCAGTCATAATCACGTGTAAGATGCTGAAACCGGGCACAAATGCCATACGCATCATTTGTCCAATCACAAAATATGTTTAACCTAATCGATGTGTTAACAGAACATGCCCACTCAGTAGGCACAACATGTTCTTTATATCAGAGACATCATCTGAGACATTACCACACGTATTGATTGGCATTATGATACATTTTATAGCTGACGTAAATTTCCACACTGATATCAGGGGTCATAACCCGTGTTTCCTTAAATTGTTAACGGGCATTACTATTTATTCTCTGTATTTATTTTTTTATGTGCAATGATCATACTTTATAACCTGTCGAAAATATTATTTTTTCAGTGGACGTATTTAATTAGTATAAATAATTAAAACATAGCATGCCTCATTTACATATGAAAATAGCCTGATACCACCGCGCATCACTATCAGTAAACAAACTATTACTAAATTACTATATCCGTATAGCGGGCGCTTGTAATTTTTAGAACGCGGAATAGTGACACAATCATACACTTATTTAATTCCTATAAAGAACAGTTTGTGCCTACCGAGTGGGATTGTACCTTTAAATCACAAGTTGCCTTTTTGATGTGGTCGAGTATATGGCTGTGACTGGAGCAATGGGAATTATGGGCGTACATCCATATCAGCCTGAGCATCCACACAATCTAATCAGGATCTGCACTGTTCGCCATCTCATAAGCCCCATATCTCTAGCCACACATAGGTGGCTATAACTGGGGAAATTGGGCGTATGGGCTTTGGGGCCAGTGTAGATCCAGAAAAATACAATACAACTCGTAATGTGGAGTGTGCTATTTGATCTGGAGCTACACTGGTCACAAATCCCATTGACCCCGTTTCTCCAGTCACAGCCAGACATGCATGCCTGGATAAATGGGACTTATGGGTTTTTGCGACCAGTATAGATCCAGCTCAGATTGTGCATCCGCAGTCTGATCAGGATCTACACTGTTCGCCATTCCATAACCCCATTACTCCATTCACTGGACATATATGAGCATATGGATACGTCAGTGATTCCGTGTTCAAACCAGTCCGTTGGAGCACAACATTTGCGCCGATAGAAACAGTAGCCAGACAGTCTGATCAAGATCTACACTGTTCGACATTTCATAAACCACATTTCTCCAATCACAGCCACATACATGTATATGAACATGTGACATGTCATTGATTCCAAAGTCAAACCAGTCCGTTGGAGCACAACATTTTCGCTGATAGAAATGGTATCCAGACAGTCCGATCAAGATCTACACTGTTCGCAATTCCATAACCCCATTTCTCCAATCACAGCCACATATATGTACATGTATATTCCGAAGTCAAATCTATCCGTTGGAGCACAACATTTGCGCTGATAGAAATGGTAACGACACAGTCTGATCAGGATCTACACTGTTCGACATTCCATAAACCCCATTTCTCCGGGCATAACCACATATATGAGCATGTGGATACATCAGTGATTCCGTGTTCAAACCAGTCCGTTGGAGCACGAGGCGCAACATTTGCGCTGATAGAAATGATAGCGACACAGTCTGGCCTGTACAACTACACGGCAGTTACGGTACTTGTCCCTGCAACCGCGCTCTGAAATATACGGGAGTGGTTTAATACACATCTGTATCCATTTTACATTATCACATCTTTGATACATTTTCGAGTTTTGTTCCTACATGTACACAGCACATGGGTAATGTATGTACATGAGATGCGATAACACAGTTCGATCACGTTGGTCCGCATGTACGAGGAGATAATATCGCGGATCATCTCCTCGTACATGCGGGGGACATTGCTTAGTGTCCCTTTGGGACGGAGTAACTCAAACACGAAGTTTCGAGGGCCAAACAACCACACCATTTCCTGGAAATACCGTTGCTAAACAATAACGGGTCACCTATAACAAATGACTGATACAGCACGTGACCCATCAGCAAACCAGCCCAGACAAAAAAAAACAACAAAAATACCAGCTGTGCATAGGTTGCAGCGCGAAGTTACACGTAGGCCGCGAAATTGACAAACGACAGCTACAACCTTTTCTACGTATCATTTAGAATACATTTACTTGCACCTAAATGTCAATATTTAAAATATAATTATGGAAGTTTTAAGCATTTTACCATGCTACGTGTTATAACATATGAAAACATCAACGTCACTCCACTTACGGACGGCGGCGTCGGCCAACGTCTAGCATCTGTGCGTATTACAGGTCCATCTTCATGGCCGGTTTGGAGGTGGCGCTGCACGATGATGACGACTTCATGTGCTCGTCAAAGCACCGCACTGCCTGCAACTTCACCCCTCCGCCACACGAATGGGAACACTGCAATTGAATCATACACAACCGGCTGCGTTAATCTTGCCCAGCTTAATCAGCGTTTCTGAACGACTATTGGCAATGTCATAGATGAAGTTCAACTCACATGGTCGGAATGACATTTACATCAAGCGTATGGACATACGTTGTGTAGGCGAAATCTTGAGTTGCTTCGATCGCAACTATAACGACATGGCCTGTTCCTTAGATTTTAAATCAAGTACATGTATTACTGGGTACGTAATAATATTTAGACAAGCCACAACAACGGGGACCAGTTCAATCTGTTAGACATCCGTAGAATATATAAGGCCGTCCGTTTGGCCTGTCTAATCAGTGTACAACTTGCTCACTTGTGCTGTACACTCAGTTGGGGTTGGTTAGAAGGTCGGACCCATACCAGGTCGGCTTGGGGCGCTGTGCTAACATGTGCTAACCCGGGACTCTGAGATCTAGGTTAATTTCTAATAAATACACTATGCGATCGATTGCGTGTTAATAAAAGTATGATTGCAGAACTACTCTGTTGTTCGTCTTAGAGAGGTTCCATAGAAGGTGCAATTCAGATGGTGATCACAACAACGTTACGTTACTAAACAACCTGTATTAAAACATTAAGGTTCGTTGATAATGTGGCGGTTTGTATACGACATACATGTAACTAAGTATTTGGCCGGGACAAATTATATCCATACACTTGAGCTACATGTAATGTTATTCCGACACATGTACCCACCTCCGACCATTTCGTCATGAACCACTGTACTCCACAGTCACCAGCTTCACACGGCTCGATCGTGCTCGGTTTGATGTCAACGTGACATTGGTCGTCATTGACAACAGCCGGTACCCCTGTCGTCACCTCCTTCAGACACACCACGTCACGGGAACGTGTTCCATGGCCACAATTGTGGGAACACTGAAAGGCAATGCTACACGTTAGTTTAATAACTTGTAAAAGTCAGTGAGGTAGGTAGGTAGGTACATATACACTACCGCCTGTGCTAATCTCAGGGGCGGATCTAACATTTAATTTAGGTGTAGAGCGGGCGTGGATTCTTAATAATTATTGAAAAATGAGACACACATGGTCGGCAACATTCATGGGGGCCGTTTCACTAAACTTCGTATGACTAAAATGTTCATAAACGCAAATTTAGGATCGTCTGGAAATTTTAATTGATGGATTTACATTTATTGAGCATAGGCTGCATGTGCAGCCTATGCTCAATAAATGTAAATCCAATAATTGTTTACAAGAAATAATTGTTAATGTGAACTTTACCAGACTATCCATAAATTTTGCACTTACAAACATCATTTTAGATCTTAAGTAAGTTTAGGTGAAATGGCCCCATGAACTTGCAACCTTATTTTGTTTCTGCACTATTTCTTCAACTGAGTGTGGAAACAACATACACTTTGGGTGAGAAATCAAGAACATTAATCAGATCTTTCTACGTAAAAAAAATATTAAATCTAAACATTGAGGCATTTGCCCCGCCTGAATCTTGACCAATATTTGTAAATTTCTTTATTTGAAAAAATATTTGAACTATTGTGCATTGAAATCAAGCAGTTTGATTGGCCGTTACCTGAGCTGTGCTCACAGATGTATGTTAATGACATGATTATTCGCACAAATGCCTATTTATAGCTCACCGACCCGCCATGGACAAGGACGAACTATTTTCCCACCACAAGCCCGCACGCTCGTTTATTTGCAAACGCGTTTCTCGGTGGCTGGTTTTCTTGGTGGTGTCACATCGTTCAAGTTCGACAGGTACTGGACCAGTGTCCGTGGCGCCAGTTGGTACCGTGTCGGCTTACTAGAGACCGGACCAGCAGTCGGATGAAAACACTGTTGGATAGGATAAGGAGTACCGATGATAGTGATAATTATAAGGGCGTCGTCAGGGGGATGTTCGACACCCCAACCCCCAGTTTTTTTTGCGGGGCCAGCATGAGTTTGCTTATATAATTAATCTCGGCAAAGGTTAATAAGACATGAAGAAACCTTTCTTGTAAACACATAAATACGTGTGGCTGTGACGGGGCAAGTGTGATCAGTGTAGATCCAGATCAGCCTGTGCATACGCACAGTCTGATCAGGATCTAAACTGTTCACCATTCAATAAATGAAACACCCGTCATGCTTCTAGCAAACAACATAGATCGGCATATACATGTAGGCTACCGGATTGTGTCATTTGATCAGGAGTTACACTGGGCACACATCTCATCAGCCCCATTTCTCCAGCCACAGCCGTAAATGATAACATTGATGATAATATCACCAACGGTAGCAGATACATGTACAATGGAACCTCTCTAAACCGGCCACCAATAAAACACATGTGATCTGATGTTTGATGAGTTTCTTGGTCTTTTATCTCGGGTGATTATGTCTGTTCATGCTCGCATAGCACGCGACTTAGGCTCAGAATGAACAAATGCCTGATATACAGTGAAACCTCTCTAAACCGGACACCCAGAGAGGGTGTCCGGTTTAGAGAGGTTTCACTGTACATATACGTACACAACCGCCTGTGTTAACTTGCCGCGATGCGAACGTTTCTGAACACATAAATATTGGCAATCTGAACACACAATCAAGCAGCTTGATTGACTGAGCCTGGGCTGTGCTACAGCTCATGCTCAGCCAATAAGCATACTTGATATAAATAACATTTCACGTCTTTTGACGGACCCGGCACGCGCTCCCCCCCCACCCCCCCCCCCCTCCTCTAAAATTCGCCGAGTAAAGATTTTTTACAAGTTACAAGGCACTTTTCTATGTTCGCGTTGTGAATTTATTGTTTATTGGGCGGTGCAGCCAAAAAATAAACGCGGAGCAGCAGCAGCAGCATCTGACAGCAGCCACACAAACAACAACCTGAACTACTATCCTACGCTCGTTCGATAATATAGTCAAGTATTGCAAAATAGTTACGCCCCCCCCCCCCCTCCTCTAACCCGAAATCATGGATCCGCGCCTGACATGACGAGGTTGGTCCCACAACATCCATACGAATAGTGAAAGTAGGAAAGACTGGCTGGGATTCGGTTAAATTATACAGTAAAACCATTTGGTGTATTTTAACCTAAACATGGCGCAACAGAAAAGGGGTCATCAATCTAAATCAACACCGTTAGGGACATGTAACCAATTTAGAGAGCAACGCATTGTAGGACAGGTACCAGCATATTAAATACTTTTAGGGAGAACTATTTTAAGTTTTAGCAGCGCACCTGGCGACATAATGGTTGTTCCCAAATTACTGTTGCAATTATTGTTGTCAAGGGGCGTGGCTTAGCGAGCTTAGCAAAACAGCGATGCAATAATCAATAGTGAAACTCCGGATGTCACTACCAGCATATGTGAAGTTGTCATTACTTGCCGGAGGAGGTGGTTTTCCCCGGGTACTCCGGTTTCCCCACCATTCATCTCACGGAGTAATGCAGAATAGACCGGAATTGGCGGCCCGCATTACTCTTATTAAACATTATTGACTGTAATATGCATCGTCTGAAATCAAATTTAACATTTTGGACCATGACCGGCGGTATGGTATGGGCCACTCACTAATATATGGGCAATTGCTATACCGCCGTGTATTATCTTCTCTTTTTCTTTCGTCTTCAGAATATGTGAAACACATTGTCATATAACCAAATAGTAACAGATAAACGCCACACCTGAACTCGAATAATAGCAAATCGTATATAACGATAAGCCGCGAAACGACAGTAGCTGGACCCGAAAACATATTACATCATACTTTGCATAACCAAATATCGATCCTTCCCGGCCTGATATGCTATGCCCTGACCAATCGTCAAATATCATCACTATATAGGATAACACTGTTACGGCTGAGTCTCCATATATCACATGTACTCACACTCAGCCTTTTTCACGGTCTTACATACCGGCTTCGTGCGATAGGAGAATGAACTAGCTAGGTTAAATTAACCGCCTCATTGCCTCCTTCATTTAATGCACATATTTCGACTGTATGGCAGATATTAGTAAATTCGGAAACAAACGGGCCAACGGTCATTGGCCTGCCACTTTTGGGTTCAAATGCCCGGGTTTGGAAGGTCCTCGAGCCAATTCCTACCCTTAAATATAAGATAAAAAAAACAACAACAAAAACAAAAAAAACTACCAGCATGACCAGTGAAGCATCAAGCTACTTAGAATGTAATCAACACACAACGCATTGAAACAGTACGAATGAATAAAGCATCACGCCACATAAATAGAAATGTAATAAGACGGATAGAACTTAGAATTTCATCAGCCAGCAAGCATCAAGCCACATATAATTGTAATAATTGTAATAAGACGGATAGAACTTAAAATGTCATCAGCCAGCAAGCATCAAGCCAAATATAATTATGGCGGATATGACCTTCCATACCGGCGGTGGTATAACAGCTTTATTGATTGTGTTATTGACGAACAGACGTATGGGCATAAGCACACGTGTTGACAGACGACCTGACGGACTGACGGACAGTATATGAGACACGCCATGTAATTTTGTATCTTCGGACATCTGCGTAATTTCATGAAATGCGTTTAAAAAATTACAATATTTTCCGTAAATGGCGTCAAAAGTTTACAAAAGTACAATTTTTTCAACTTTTGACTGTATTTATGAAAATATTGTAAATCTTGTAACCGTACATGTATTTAATAAAATTACGCAGAAGTCCGTGGGTACAAAATCACATGGCGTGTCTGGCACACAATGCATGTATGTCAGGGATATAACCGGTTTAAACCAACAAAAAAGTAATTTTATAATAAAGTCAAAGAAAAGCAAGTCGAAACGATGCGTTGAAAGAAACGACGGGTTTATATAGTTGAAAGCGGGGTATTTAAACTAATCCACACACAACATAAGCCCTGCCTGTATTTATACTAATTAAATTCGTCCCCTGAACAAAATAATAGTTTCAACAGATTATAAAGTATGATCATTGCACATAAAATAAAGACAATAAACAGTAATGTCCGTTAATAACATTTTAAGGAAACACAGTTATCGCCCCTGATATCCGTGTGGAAATTTATGTCCGATATAAAATGTATAAATAATTAAAAAATATCATGCCTCATTTGCATATGAAAATAGCCTGATACCACCACGAGTCACTAAATGATTATATTTGTATAGCGGGCACTCGTAATTTTTAGAACTGGTGGAATAGTGACACAATTATGTACACTTATTTAATTCCTATAAAGAACATTTTATATATTGCATAGGAAATTAAATCGTGTTCGATAAAAGTATTTGCAACCATACTGGATCTAATTATCGGATTTGTTTGCGTATTTAGAAGCCAAAACATCAACAGTGTATCGCATGCGGTCAAACTTGAGGATTAGCAACGGATCCCAATGAACCGAATTACACAACTGGCACGCGGCAAACATGTGTATTGTGTTTTGTCGCATACCAATCATATATATATATATATTACGATTGGATACTTGACTAGCCCCTAATAGCCCCATTTCTCCATGTCACAAATGCGAATTTACGATTTTCCTCTGGGAATTTAACATGGGGAGTCAATTTCCAAAAAAACGAAAAAAGTTGGAAATTGACTCCGAAACATTTTTTGTTATTGATAAAAAAGTACTAACTTTTAAATATTTTTTAAATTTAATGTGTTTAATAGCCAAAAGGTCGTCATCAGCAAAACGTGAAACAGAAAGTAGTTATGATTATGCCAACCAATATTACATTTGTACACAGTTACGTCTATTAGTAAAGTCACAATCGTGTAACATTCTCATTCTTGATAAATTATAAGTAAAATGCAAATTTTCAATTTCATTATATATTTATTATTCATAAAATATATTGAACCCAAGAACATTAGCCACACTAGTCATTCTGGGTGTCCGTTTAAGAGAGGATCCACATAACTATTAGTATACCCCCACTAATGGTTACAGTAGGCCAATGGTCAAAGTTTGTAATAAATTACGCTAAAACATTCGCAAATAATATTTAAACTAATCTAATTTCTATGTACATGACTTGAGATCTTAGCATACTAATAACCAAACTAATTATTTATGAATGCCCGTTCAGTGATTCAGTTACAATTCACTAGCTACGAGTCCCTGGGACTCGATGAGCCTGAAATAAATGTAAATCCAATAATTGTTTACAAGAAAACATTGATAATGTGAAATTAACAGAATATCATAATTTTGCTCTTACAAACATTTTAGTCGTACAACGTTTAGTGAAACGGCCCCTGCTGTGATATATGGCTAGCCAATGAGTAGTAGTGTGATGATTTGCGTCTTTCACGGACATGATATAACACTTTGTTGCAATGAATTCCATTCCCCAGGTGTCTGATCCAGGTCGTGTTGAAGTACAGAGCTCCAGATAAGCTGCGTATTTGCTTAAATACCCAATTAATTATTGCCAAAAACCCAATTGAAATCAGAAGTAGCGAGTATCAAAAAGCAACAACAATTTTGTGGTACCTTTATCATGCTGCAGAAAACAATAAACAGACCACAAACATAGCATATTTTTCTTATTTTCCATGAAAACACATCTTGGTATTTCATTAGAATAGTCTCCAAGGAGACAATTCTAATGAAATGCCAAGACATGTTTTCATTTTCAAGCAAACTATTCAATAATTGCTGTCTGTTGATGTGTAAACAGTAGAGTGATTTTATTTTACCCAATTAAAATTTTGAAATACCGAATTTCTTCAGAAATGATGCAGTGAAAATACTCGATTACTAATTCCTTATCTGGAGCTCTGGAAGTATATGATGGTCACGTTGAGATTAGATTTCAAGATAGAGTAGACAGTCATCTGCGAGCACATTACCTTGAGGTACCCCGGGGTCCACTGTCACTGATGATAAATGTTGACCATCGACAACAACTCGCATGTGTCTGCAAGCTAAGAAGGAGGTTAACTACTTGTGAACATCTTTTGTTATTCTGTATGTCTTGATTGTCTGCAATAATCTGTCGTGGGGCACCTTGTCAAAGGTCTTGCTGACATCGAGTATGGCAATCTCTGTTTGTATCACAGCATCGCTCGATTTGAGGAGGTCATGGAGGGTTGTCAGCAGCTGTGTTTCACATGAATACCCGGAAAGTAAATCCTGATTTAGTTCCGCAATGATGTTGTGCTTGTCCAGGTGATCAAGTAAATGTTTGCAGACAATGCGCTGTAATAATTTGCATGGTATGGAAGCTAGTGCTACAGGTCTGTTAGTTTGATGCTTGGTTTGAGGCTGTCACCGTGTGTGAATTCCTTGTGAATTGTGAATAAGCATGTGCTGTTTGAGGCCACACCTCCGTGTGAATTTCTTGTCACAAACGCTACATGTATGAGGACGATCCCCCTTGTGAATTAGCTTATGTCTCCTGATGCTGCTACTGTCTGTGAATGTTTTGTCACAAACGCTACATGTATGAGGACGATCCACCGTGTGAATTAGCATATGTGTCTTGAGGCTGCTACTGACTGATTGTTTTGTCACAAACGCTACATGTATGAGGACGAACCCCCGTGTGAATTAGCATATGTTTCCTGAGGCTGCCTCTCTCTATGAATGTTTTGTTGCAAACGCTACATGTATGAGGACGACCCCCTTGTGAATTAGCATATGTCTCTTGAGGCTGCCAATCTCTGTGAATGTTTTGTCACAAACGCTACATGTATGAGGACAATCCCCCGTGTGAATCAGCATATGTCTCCTGAGGCTGCCAGTCTCTGTGAATGTTTTGTCACAAACGCTACATGTATGAGGACGATCCCCCGTGTGAATTAGCATATGTCTCCCGAGGCTGCTACTGTCTGTGAATGTTTTGTCACAAACGCTACATGTACGAGGACGATCCCCCGTGTGAATTAGCATATGTCTCTTGAGGCTGCTACTCACTCGGAATGTTTTTTGTCACAAACGCTGCATGTATGAGGACGATCCCCCGTGTGAATTAGCATATGTTTCTTGAGGCTGCCAGTCACTGTGAATGTTTTGTCACAAACGCTACATGTATGAGGACGATCCCCCGTGTGAATTAGCATATGTCTCTTGAGGCTGCTACTCACTCGGAATGTTTTGTCACAAACGCTACATGTATGAGGAGGATCCCCCGTGTGAATTAGCATATGTTTCTTGAGGCTGCCAGTCAATGTGAATGTTTTGTCACAAACGCTACATGTATGAGGACGGTCCCCCGTGTGAATTAGCATATGTTTCTTGAGGCTGCCACTATGTGTGAATGTTTTGTCACAAACGCTACATGTATGGAGACGATACCCCGTGCAAATTAACATATGTTTATTGAGGCTGCCACTCTTTGTGAGGTTTTGTCACAAAGGCTACTTTTAAGACGATCAACTGAGTGAACTAGCATGTGCCGTTCCAGGTCACCGCAGTCTGTGAATGTCTCGTCGCAAACACTACTTGTATATGGTCGGTCCCCTGTGTGAAATATCATGAGACGTGTCATGTTGCCTCTCTGTGTGAATGTCTTGTCACAACCGCTACGTATACGTGGACGATCCCCGGTGTGAATTAGCTGTGTTGTTTGAGGTGACCACTTTGTTTAAATGTCTGGTAAGAGACAATACATGTATGGGACGATCCTGCGGCTACAGGTCCAAATGGGCATCTCTAGTTTATGTGGTTGCTTCTTCGTATTATTCATCCTTTACAAAATCATTTTTTATATTATCGTTCACCACAATGCGGTTGTATGCGTGTTTAGCTCCGCTGTATACAAATATAGCACTTGGACATCCCATCTGTCTACGCAGTGCTGCTTGCATGTGCCTGAAAAAATGCAAGTCGAAAATATAAAAAGTATTGACATGATGTGGCACATCTATATGTCTCCTCGACTTATTGAGAACATTGTATAGTATTTCCACCATCATAATATATTTACATACATGTACATCGTATTACATACCGGTACATATGTGCAATTGCTGGCTGCAGTGTACGCCAAATGCAATCTATGTTGTATGTCTACACACTGTCACAAAATTCTGTGTTGCCATGGATATCTGTGTGTGTGTGATGACGGGGTGGAGGGTGGCTGTACATGTTTAGCTTGTTAAATGCTAAAGTCAATTGCATCATCAATGGAATGTTGAAAGGTATTCTAAAGTAAAATAAAAACATATCGCATTAACTGTTAATCCCCCCACCGGCATACGGTGTGGCAGGCTTCTTTGAATTTGTGTCTGCCTGATGAATGAATAGAATTAAACCCTATTCCCGATGTATTTGTATGGTAGTTATGTTCATCAATTTTCAGGGATCGCTCGACTTTGTCATTTGTTCTTGTCATAACCATATTTTTGAATTTCGCAGCATTCTCGACGATGTGTGTCCGTCTGTACGTCCGTCCATGTACATTTATGTTAACAAGTTCGTAATAGTTATTCCATTATGTACTATCTTCAATATTACTTGAATAATTGCTTAACTATTCAGGTACATGCTCTACCTGAATGTGTGCGACACACTCCCACCCACATTGACATGACATTGACCTTCAAAATGTTGCTGTCAAAAAGTTTCTCCATCATATTATATCTTCAGCTAGTTTACATGATTAGGCTAATGGTCAAACGAGACCAAGTAAAATAACAAGAATTCCGCCACGGAAGCGGTGTCGCGCCTGTCGAGGCATTTGACCGTGAACATTACAAGTAAATAAATTACCTTGAACTTCAGAATTTGGATGTGGGCGTGTGCATAATGAAGCATCATCCGTAGACAAACATTGATGTGAAATATGATCAATGTCTGGAAAGGGGTTAAAGAGATATTGTGAAAAAACAATAACTTTAGCGGATTTCTGTTACAAAAGCGGTGAACATTACAAGTAAATAAATTACCTTGACCTTGATAATTTGGATGTGGAGGTGTGCGTAATGAAGCATCATCCCTAGACAAACATTGATGTGAAATATTATCAATGTCTGGCAAGGGGTTAAAGAGATATTGTGAAAAAACAATAACTTTAACGCATTTGCCTTACAAAAAAACCGGACAACGCGGACGACGACGCGGACGACGACGCAGACGACGACGAGGACGACGACGACGCGGACGACGACGACGACTGAAAATACGACGACTATAGTCGCGCTTCTGCTAAAGCAGGCGCGACAATAAAGCATTGTACATAGTGCAAGAGTTGTCAGAAGACAACGAAGCTCGCCTGTTGGCAGCCTTCACTCAAATTTGGCACAGTTGTATAAAAAACATGAATATTATATAACTCAACCTTGGTTTAAGGGGTGTGCGGAGGACCTTGACATTGAGGTCGGTGGTGGAAAGTGGGTCGTGGATTTGCTATAGCATGATATAGCATATTAAGATGTATGCTTGTATGAAATATCAATGCGCTGCCTGAAAACAGAAGTAAAATACAATTTAACCCAACATTAAGTTTATGAACGCACTAAGTTGGTGATTTTCTACAGTATGATAGCTATTCACATGAGGAATGCATGAATGAATGTGCAAAGTTTGTGACCTTGACCTTGGGCAAAGGGGTGGGGGCGGGTCATGGATTTGCCGTAGCACAATAGAGGATTATCAGATGAATGCATGTATGAAGTATCAAGACATTCCCTGTAAAGAAACGGAAGTTATAAAAAGACATTTACTCTGAGGAAGGCATGTATGAAATATCAAAGTGTTCCCTGTAAAGAAACAGAATTTACACAACATTTACCCCAACATAAAGTTTATGAACATGCTTAAGAATGTGAGCTTGACCTTGAGGTAAGGGTTGGATGGAGGGTTGTGGATTTGCTACAGCATGATAGAGGGTCATCTGAGGAATGCATGTATGAAATATCAAGGCGTTCCATGAAAGGAAACAGATGTTATAAGACATTTACCCCAACGTTAAGTTTATGAATGTGCTAAGTTTGTGACCTTGACCTTGTGGTAAGGGGTGGGCGGTGGGTCATGTATTTGCGTTAGCATCATAGGGTATCATCAGATGAATGCATGTATGAAATAGCAAGGTGTTACCTGTAAAAAAACAGAAGTTATAAAAAGACATTTACTCCAACGTTAAGTTTATGAATGTGCTAAGTTTGTGACATTGACCTTGGGGTAAGGGATGGGTGGTGCGTCATGGATTCGCTTAGCACGATAGAGTATCATCAGATGAATGCCTGTATGAAATATCAAGGCGTTCCATGAAAGGAACCAGATGTTATAAGACATTTACCCCAACGTTAAGTTTATGAATGTGCTAAGTTTGTGACCTTGACCGTGGGGAAAGGGGTGGGGGTGGGTCATGGATTTGCTATAGCAGAATAGAGTATCATCAGACAAATGAATGTATGAAATATCAAGGCGTTCCCTGTAAAGAAACAGAAGTTATAACAAGAAACGAGGCAAAGCCACGAAGGCCAGGTTTTTTCTAAGCATGGACACTTGGATGACATAATTATACCCACTTTTTGTAGACTAGATGGCCGTGGCCTGCATGTCGTGCCTTGGGGCGAGGCATGGACACTAAACAAATAGATATAGTAGATGGAAAAACTTTAACGAAAAAACTTTAACCGGACACACGGACGTACGGTCGGACGGACGTATGCCAAAATGCCGACGATATCGCGCTTTCCGCAAGCGGGTGCGACAATGATGATAAACACCCATGTGAAGTATCAAGGTAATGGGTGAAGCAGTTGCAGAGATATAGTACACGAAAAAACTTTAACAAATAAATGCAAAGTAATTTGACCTTGACATTGCGCACAGGGGCTGCACGGTTGGGGGTTAGAGTGAAAATATGGACGATGATAAACACCCATGTGAAGTTTCAAGGTAATGGGCGAAGCAGTTGCAGAGATATAGTATAACAAAAAAGTTTTAACCAAAAAATTTAACCAGACGTACGTTAAAAAGCTAACGTTGAAAATGGCTAAGTCAATTACGTAGAAATAATAGGTGAAGGTCTAATGGTACATGTTGGATAGTTGTATGTGGTAGGCACCCCTTGGTTATGAAGCTGTGAAAGTTTGGTGGTCCTAGGTGGTACAGTACCAAAGAAATGGACTTAAAGACGAAAACTTAACATTGTAAACGCGAAAAGTTAACATTGAAAATGGCTAAGTCGACTGCGCGGAAAAAATGGGTCAAGTTCAAAACAAGAAACGAGGCAAAGCCACGAAGGCCAGGTTTTTTCCAAGCATGGACACTTGGATAACATAATTATACCCACTTTTTGTAGACTAGATGGTCGTGGCCTGCATGTCGCGCCTTGGGGCGAGGCATGGACACACATGGGCCGCACGGTTGGGGGTTAGAATGAAAATATGGACGATGATAAACACCCATGTGAAGTTTCAAGGTAATGGGCGAAGCAGTTGCAGAGATATAGTATAACGAAAAAGTTTTAACCAAAAAATTTAACCAGACGTACGTTAAAAAGTTAACGTTGAAAATGGCTAAGTCAATTACGCAGAAATAATAGGTGAAGGTAAAAAAATGGTCACATGTTGGATAGTTGTATGTGGTAGGCACCCCTTGGTTATGAAGCTGTGAAAGTTTGGTGGTCCTAGGTGGTACAGCACCAAAGAAATGGACTTAAACACGAAAACTTAACATTGTAAACGCGAAAACTTAACATTGACAATGGCTAAGTCGACTGCGCGGAAAAAATGGGTCAAGTTAAACAAAAAGTAATATGTTGGATAGTGATATGTGGTGGGCACCCCTTGATTATGAAGCTGTGAAAGTTTGGTGGTCCTAGGTGGTACAGTAACAAAGAAATGGACTCAAACACGAAAACTTAACATTGATTGTGGACGCCGCCCGGGCGCCCGCCGCCCGCCCGCCCGCCCGCCCGCCCACCCGCCCGGCTTTCGCCAATCCAATAGCCTGGATTTTTTTTTCAAAAAACCTGGCTAAAAATTAACATTGTAAACGCGAAAACTTAACATTGAAAATGGCTAAGTGGACTGCGCGGAAAAAATGGGTCAAGTTAAAAAAAAAGTTAACATGTTGGATAGTAATATGTGGTGGGCACCCCTTGATTATGAAGCTGTGAAAGTTTGGTGGTCCTAGGTGGTACAGTAATAAAGAAATGGACTCAAACACGAAAACTTAACATTGTAAACGCGAAAACTTAACATTGAAAATGGCTAAGTCGACTGCGCGTAAAAAATGGGTCAAGATAAAAAAAAAGTAACATATTGGATAGTAATATGTGGTGGGCACCCCTTGATTATGAAGCTGTGAAAGTTTGGTGGTCCTAGGTGGTACAGTAACAAAGAAATGGACTCAAACACGAAAACTTAACATTGATTGTGGACGCCGCCCGCCGCCCGCCCGCCGCCCGCCCGCCCGCCCGCCCGGCTTTCGCCAATCCAATAGCCTGGATTTTTTTCAAAACCTGGCTAAAAAAGTAACATGTTGGATAGTGATATGTGGTGGGCACCCCTTGATTATGAAGCTGTGAAAGTTTGGTGGTCCTAGGTGGTACAGTACCAAAGAAATGGACTTAAACACGAAAACTTAACATTGAAAACGCGAAAACTTAACATTGAAAATGGCTAAGTCGATTGCGCGGAAAAAATGGGTCAAGTTAAAAAAAAAAGTAACATGTTGGATAGTGATATGTGGTGGGTACCCCTTGATTATGAAGCTGTGAAAGTTTGGTGGTCCTAGGTGGTACAGTAACAAAGTAATGGACTCAAACACGAAAACTTAACATTGATTGTGGACGCCGCCCGCCCGCCCGCCCGCCCGCCCGGCTTTCGCCAATCCAATAGCCTGGTTTTTTTTTTATTTTTTTTTTTAAAAACCTGGCTAAAAAGGCATTTACTCCAACGTTAATTTATGGGGGTGGGTCATGGATTTTTTCTAGCACAATAGAGGATCATCAGATGAATGCATGTATGAAATATCAAAGCGTTCCCTGTAAAGAAACAGAAGTTGCACAACATTTACCCCAACGTTAAGTTTATAAACCTGCTAAGTTTGTGACCTTGACGTTGGGGTAAGGGTTGGGTGGTGGGTTGTGAATTTGCTACAGCATGATAGAGGGTCATCTGAGGAATGCATGTATGAAATATCAAGGCGTTCCATGAAAGGAAACAGATGTTATAAGACATTTACCCCAACGTTAAGTTTATGAATGTGCTAAGTTTGTGACCTTGACCTTGGGGAAAGGGGTGGGGGTGGGTCATGAATTTGCTATAGCACAATAGAGTATCATCAGACGAATGAATGTATGAAATATCAAGGCGTTCCCTGTAAACAAACAGAAGTTATATAAAGACATTTACTCCAACGTTAAGTTTATGATGTTGATCTTTGGGAAAGGTGTGGGGGTGGGTCATGGATTTGTTGTAGCACAATAGAGGATCATCAGATGAATGCATGTATGAAATATTAAAGCGTTCCCTGTAAAGAAACAGAAGTTACACAACATTTACCCCAACGTTAAGTTTATAAACATGCTAAGTTTGTGACCTTGACGTTGGGGTAAGTGGTGGGTTGTGGATTTGCTACAGCATGATAGTCATCTGACGAATGCATGTATGAAATATCAAGGCGTTCCATCAAAGGAAACAGATGCTATAAGACATTTACCCCAACGTTAAGTTTATGAATGTGCTAAGTTTGTGACCTTGACCTTGGGGTAAAGGGTGGGCGGTGGGTCATGGATTTGCGATAGCACGATAGAGTATCATCAGATGAATGCATATGCATATGTGTGAAATATTAAGCATTTTAGATGAAGGAAATAGAAGTTATAACAATATTTCTCTGATGTTAAGTTTTGTAAAGAGACTAAGTATCTGACCTTGACTTTGGGATTAGCGGGGGTTGGACGGTCGTGGATTTGGCACAGCATGGTAGTAGAGCCTTACAGGAATGCATGTGTGAAATATTAAGCATTTTAGATGAAGGAAATAGAAGTTATAACAATATTTCTCTGATGTTAAGTTTAGTGACGGACGGACGCACGGACCACCTGACTCCAGTATACCCCCCACAACAACGAGTATAAATAAGAAACAACAGCAAACGACCATTTTCGGTCCCCGCCTTCTAAGGGTTAACTGTTCACGAGTGTAACACACAAACATATCTTAAATTTATCATATGCCAGATTGACAGCGATGTCCGTGTCTTGTGTAGGCAGGTTCCATTGTATTTATTTCACGACAACATTTTACTGCCCGAACATGGACTGGATCGTTTGGCGCCTTATTTATATGACGTTAAACATGTACCAATACACTTATAAAACTCAATTCTGGAGAAATATAAAGAATATGCGGTATGACAAATATGTTCTTGTGACTCTACAAAGACTGCGCCTCGGGTGAATATAGATTCAGACGGGCAATACGACACCACATTGACTGTGTAGAATCACAATAACTTATACAATCTATAACATATATTCATGTCATGGTGAAGTCTTGATTAATTCACATGGGATAAACCCAAATACAGGGCTCCAGATAAGAAATTAGTAATTGAGTATTGTCACTCCATCATTTCTGAAGCAATTGGGTATTTCAAAATTTTAATTGGGAAAACAAAATCACACTACTGTTTACACATCAACAGACAGCAATTATGGAATAGTTTACTTCAAAATGAAAACATGTCTTGGCATTTCATTAGAATTGTCTGTGTGGAGACAATTCTAATGAAATACCAAGATGTGTTTTCATGGAAAAATATTCTATAATTGTGGTCTGTTTATTGTTTTCTGCAGCATGATAAAGATACCACAAATTTTTCATTGCTTTTTGATACTCACTGCTTCTGATTTCGATTGGGTTTTTGGCAATTTTAATTGGGTATTTAAGCAAATACCCACCTTATCTGGAGCACTGCAAATACAAATGTACCTTCAATCAATCAAATCAAAATGTGGACTTTATTGCAATATACAGTGGGGCCTATCTAAACTGGACACCGATAAATCATTATTTTATTTTGTTAGGCTTAACTGTCAATTATATCCGATGATAATATGTCTGTTCGCTTAAAGTTGTCATATGCCAGATTGGCAGCGAGACATCTCTGAACCAGATATCTTAGGAACTTCCGCGGGGTCGGTGTGGGCATGTTCCATTGTACTTGCATAGGGACTACATGTAACATATTAATGCTCAAACGTGAACTGGATCGCATTAAAAATGCCAGTTATGTGACTTAAGTAATTTGCAGAACCATATTATGCGACTTGATCAGTACTAGACTAGTCCTAAATGCCCGTGTGTTCAGCAACAGTCACAAATCAGGGCCTCAAATGCAACAGTTAAAACAAACTGGTGTTTTCATGCAGCCGAGGATACATAGTATCATATCGTGCATCAGGTATTCAGGTTACAATATCAGAGTAAATCCTGATCAGACCGGGTAGACGTTTATTTGTGTTAAAATATCAATGTAGATCATGATCAGAACGGGCAGCCGTTTCTTTGTGTTAAAATATCAATGTAGATAATGATCAGACCGGGTAGCCGTTTCTTTGTGTTAAAATATCAATGTAGATCATGATCGGACCGGGTAGCCGTTTCTTTGTGTTAAACTATCAATGTAAATCCTGATCGGACCGGGTAGACGTTTATTTGTGTTAAAATATCAATGTAGATAATGATCAGACCGGGTAGCCGTTTCTTTGTGTTAAAATATCAATGTAGATCATGATCGGACCGGGTAGCCGTTTCTTTGTGTTAAACTATCAATGTAAATCCTGATCGGACCGGGTAGCCGTTTCTTTGTGTTAAACTATCAATGTAGATCATGATCGGACCGGGTAGCCGTTTCTTTGTGTTAAAATATCAATGTAGATCATGATCAGACCGGGTAGCCGTTTCTTTGTGTTAAAATATCAATGTAGATCATGATCAGACCGGGCAGCCGTTTCTTTGTGTTAAACTATCAATCTAGATCATGATCTGACTGGGTAGCCGTTTCTTTGTGTTAAAATATCAATGTAGATCATGATCAGACCGGGCAGCCGTTTCTTTGTGTTAAAATATCAATGTGGATCATGATCAGACCGGGTAGCCGGTATATGTGTTACAAAATCAGAGTAGATGCTAATCAGATCGGGTAGCCAGTATATGGGTTACAATATCAGTGCAGATCCTGATCAGACCGGTTAGCCAGTATGTATGTAAGGCGGTTAGCCTCAGAACATCACGCCCTGGCTGTATGCGTCCAGATAAAAAATGGCGGTGAAGACATCGGGGTTGTCATCGAGGCCGAATGTACATTACCTACCATGAAGTGTTTAGCAATGAAGTGAATAAAAAGTGAGCCTTTCCCGCTTCCATGACCGTATCTTGTAAATGTCCCATGTCTGTTGAATTTTCTGGACATTGTCAGATTGGCCTTCATTCTGGTATTGAAGTCACGTTTTCGGCCCCGGTTCTTGGATTAACCCCCCGTTCTGGGGATTCACCCCCACCCCCTCCCCGTTCTGGGACTGACCCTCAACCTGGGTCTTACGTATATGTATCACAATATCACAGTAGATCCTGATCAAACTGTGTAGCCAGAATATGATCGTTACAATATCAATATAGACCCTGATCTGATCGGGTAGCCAGTAATACACCAAAAACCTAACCATATACAGTGTCACAATGACTGTCGATCAGTTTCAAGATGACCATCAACATGGTCACTTTTGCAATTAGGAGATGTGATATTTACGGATCTCTATGTTCACTTTTAATACAGCTTAAATTGCTAAAAATACTTGTTAATACCCTTAGCCTGAGGAGGTCCTGCATCTTGCGATGACATCAAACTCTGCTAGCCCATGACATATATTCGAATACATGTCTCTGGTTGATATAGTAATGGAGTATGATAGTCCATCAGCGTTGTAATAAATTTGAAAGACAACCATAGGGATTGTTATGCCGATTCGATGCCACATATGGGTATATGGAGGCAAAGACGTGTCTATTAACTACAAATTACATGTGGTATGTATGTGCAGGCTCTCTGGTGACCTTTTGTGAAAAAGTAGGAAAACAAGTAGGATTTTTTTTCGCAAAAAGTAGGAAAAAAGTAGGAAAAAGTAGGAATTTATGATAAAAAAGTAGGAACATTTGTTCATATTTTCTTACCTTTGACTTTTACTTTGAACATTTCTTGTACTCACGGTTACTCGGAACATGGTGTTTCAGTGATGTCTTCTTGTTGTGGCCTTGTGTCTTCAACATTACGGATGCTGCCAGTCTGAAATAATTTTTTTTTATTCTTTGAACTAACATTTTACAGCAATATGTACACCAACTAAGAGCATGCCTTTTATGGTTTTCAACCAGCATATCAGCATGTATGAGCAGGCGCGGATACAGAAATAATTTCAGGGGGTGGGGTCTGTAATTAAAATTTGGCATACCTGACCTGCGCGCGCGCGAAATCGTAAAGTTGGGGGGTGTGGGGGTCCTCCCCCAGGAAATTTGTAAATGCCAGATCGCCGCAGATGCGATTTCCTGACACCTAGGCCACGAAAAAAGTCATCCAACTATTCGAGTATTGTAGATTTTCTTCTTTATTTTTCTTTTTTTTTTGCCGGGATCAGGGGGGGGGGTCCGGACCCCCTGGACCCCCCCTGTATCCGCGCCTGATGAGGTTATGAGGTCTGATCTCAGTGTACACTGTTTGGCATGCCATTACACGGCGCTAAGATATGGGTCTGGCAAGCAGTGTTGAGTCTGATCAAACTACACATGTGTATGCTCAGCTGGATGGAAAAGTTATAAGGTCCATTTTCTCAGTTGATGGCCCAATTTACTTAATATAACTAATGTGTAGCCGATGACGACTAGAAATATATCAATGTGCCGTGTATTTAAAAGGACAAAATACATTTCCCATAGACTATCATGTATTTTCATATTTTGTTTTTAATTTATACCAAGGGGACTGTGCAAGGTAGCTTCAGAAATGTAGTTGCAACTGCTGAATAATTTGAGCTATCTCGTCTTGTTCGACTCATCCATTCATGAGATATGCCAGTCCCTAAACATAGGATTTTCAATCGATGTCAATGGCGATGTCATATGAAAAGTGACGCAAAATGCCAACATCAAGTTCAAACATGTGCATATTATAAACTACTTCAGAAAACTTCAATGTAAACAACTATTTGAAATTGCATAAATGTATTGCCCATATAACTTGGTTGTTTAATTCAAATCAATTTAGTATTGAAACAGCAGCAGTTTGAAATACATGCACGTCTATTTGAAATATAATTTGTTCCTCAATATACTGAATCAAAATTCCCAATGCAACACTCATATAAACATCATCAAAGTGTTTACCTTTTACACACAGATTTTAATTCCTAATTAGAAAGTATACAATACAATATACAATATTATGTATTAGCATTAAACAGTAAACATGTACAATGTTCTTCGCTATAAACATAAATAGTCAAAGAGTGAAATCGTTTAAAGATGTATCAAAATAGTATAACCATTGTCTGAAGTTGGCAGTGTCGAGCGTTATAAGTAGCCTGCGACGGCATGCGTCACTGTATTTGTATAGAATGTGTGCAAGTGACGTCGTAGGTTGGCAGAAATCCCAGAGCAGGTGCGAAGGAGCTTTCTCACTATCCTAATCTGGTGCTTGATGCTGTGGCACACAGGGGGGAAAATGCCATCCCCTTTAACTCATCATTTATGAGAAGCAGGGGCTACTGCAGCACAATTGTTTGGATCAGTTAATCTGGCACATAAATGTTCAAAGAAAAGGCTGTACCTGAGGGTAAAATCACTTAGCAAGAGTATATTACAACACTCACCTGAGAATACTGTATGATGTTGCGAAGTGGCAGGCATCTGAGGTATCACAAACATCAAGGCCACAAGAAGAAGACACCCGAGAGCACTTTATATAACATGCACAGCTTTTTTCTGTAAATAAATCTCATAACAGATCAGAACAGCAGTTTTTATTTTTTTTTAGCTTTTCAAATGAAAAAGTAGGAAAAAGTAGGAATTTTGGGAATTTTGATGAAATACATTGTCGATATGTAATAAAATATAGTTATTGTAGACCAGAAATTCCATCAGACAAAATAAATATTGACTTCCTTTGAATAAATATCGAATTTTGTTAAGATTTTGAGAAAACGCAGTTTTCTCCCCTGACCTCAACATTATCACAGCGCTCCAGATAAGCTGCGTATTTGCGTAAATAACCAATTAAAATTGCCAAAAACCCAATTGAAATCATAAGTAGCGAGTATCAACAAGCAATAACAAATTTGTGGTACCTTCATCATGTTACAGAAAACAATAAACAGACTACAAATATAGCATATTTTTCTTATTTTCCATGAAAACACATCTTGGTATTTCATTAGAATTGTCTCCAAGGAGACAATTCTAACTAGATTGGTCAGTAAGCGAGGCTTACGGAATACCCCCCCCCCCCGCGTGGGCCCAGGTACCCCTAAAATATGTACAAATTAACTATTAAATATGAACGTGAATTTGTCACAGGGTGGTAGAGGTCCATTGGAACAATGAGTGTGTGAAATGTGAAGCAGATCCGAGCAAGGAAATAGAAGTTATAACTGATCTCTGATGTTAAGTTTTGTAAAGAGACTACCGTATAACCTCGAATTAACGCCCCCGGAGGCGTTACATTTTACAAAAGGGGGGCGTTTATTAGCCAGTAAAAAAAAAGAAAAAAAAAAAAGAAAAAAAAAATTACCAAGGACCGCCAATTTCAAACACAAATAAAGATTTAAGGATTACTTGTGTTTGAAATTGGCGGTCATTGGTAAAAAAAAATATTTTTTTTAATTTGTTTGGGCGGGCGTTTATTAGGAGGGGGGCGTTAATTCGAGGTTATACAGTATGTATGTGACGTTGACCTCGAGATCAGCGGGGATTTGTCACAGCATATGAAATATTAAGAATTTTCAATGAAAGAAACATCTGTTAAGTTTTGTAAAGAAACTAAGTATGTGACCTTGACCTTGGGATCAGCGGGGGTTGGACAGCCGTATATTTGTCACAGCATGATAGTACAACCTTAGAGGAATGCAGAAGTGAAATAATAAGAATTTTCAATGAAGGAAATAGAAGTTATAACTTATTTCTCTGATGTTAAATCTTGTGCAGAGACTAAGTATTTGACATTGGGATCAGCGGGGGTTGGACGGTCATGGATTTGGCACAGCATGGTATTAGAGCCTTACAGGAATGCATGTGTGAAATATTAAGCATTTTAGATGAAGGAAATAGAAGTTATAACAATATTTCTCTGATGTTAAGTTTTGTAAAGAGACTAAGTATCTGACCTTGACTTTGGGATTAGCGGGGGTTGGACGGTCGTGGATTTGGCACAGCATTGTAGTAGAGCCTTACAGGAATGCATGTGTGAAATATTAAGCATTTTAGATGAAGGAAATAAAAGTTAGAACAATATTTCTCTGATGTTAAGTTTTGTAAAGAGACTAAGTATTTGACCTTGACCTTGGGATCAGCGGGGGTTGGACGGTCGTGGATTTGGCACAGCATGGTAGTAGAGCCTTAGAGGAATGCACGTGTGACGGACGGACGGACGGACGGACAACCTGACTCCAGTATGCCCCCCCCCCCCCCCAGAACACGTTGCGGGGGGTATAATTATAAAACAGGGGCCGTTTTGGATTTGGGCCGTTTGGTCAGACTGGGGCCGTTTTGGTCAATGTGGGTCATTTTGGACTGGGGCCGTTTTGACTGTAATCCCTTATTAATCACAATAAACATTTGACTCCAGGCAAATTCTCATATGTGAAAGAGCCTTAGTTGTAGATCAATCCTACCAAGTTTTGTTGACAATGCTACACCATTTTATAAAATCCAAAAACACATCACCATTTGACCTTCACCTTGGGCTTCTGGGCAGCATGGGTAGGATATACACTGAAAATATGGATGGTGATCAAAGTGTATATGAAGTTTCAAGTTGACATCCCAAGCAGTCAGAGATATATAGCAATTTGAAAAACTTTAACGTAAAACTCGGACGGCGGACAAAGTGGTAACTATATGCTCCCCCAAAATTTGTTTTCGGGGAGCATAAATATGCTAAACCCAAGGTCTATGTCACGTTAAAAACATTATCGCGGCTGTTCGTCGATGGTAGAGAGGCAGTCAAATTATACACTGTCCGAAATAGGAGAGGCACGAAGTCAGAGCTGGTAAGTTAAAGTTGAAGTTAACCATACCAGTCTTCGAATTTAGCCGCTGGTCCGATGCCCGAGGCCAGTAAAATTTCCGACGGGCCAGTAAAATTCAGAAGCTGGCAGGCCCGGTGGACCAGTAGATTTTTTTTTTTTTTATTAAATTGTTTTGATTCTCTTTGCTACATGAACGGCTGTTCCATTTACCTCTTTATAGTTGTGGCTAGTTGATATTATCGTTATTTACTTGACAAAAATACAATTATCTTGCTTCCCTAACAGTTAATAATTGTTTGTGTATGCTGGTACCAGAATTATGGTAAAACATTTACCATTTTAAAACTTGATTAACTATTTTATTTTGTGTGTTCAACCGATTTCTGACATCGCATCAAAGAGTCTGTGTGTATTAAATGTTTCAAACACGACTTTTCCATTACAAAAATCAATAAATATAGTACATTGATCATAAAAGATATATTTTCTATGTTTACACGAAGTGTCTTCGCTTCAGACAAACTGCAGAAAGCACAAAACTTAGCTAAGCTATGGAGGCGAGATGTAACCTAATTTTGTCTGCACCCAATAGCCGACAGATTTTCATTTTTCTGAAGAGGGGGGGTCAACAAAACATGGGGGCGGGGGTACTAATCGTACCGGCTCCTTCGGGCCGACAATTACGTCTGGACCGATTGGCATTCTGAAATTTTAGAAACCCTGGTAGGTATTGAGTCAGAGTGACCGTGATGAGAGCGATCATGACCAAGACAGAGATGATAACGAGATGGAGATGTCGGAAGGTCTAGTTCATAAAAAATTGATATCTTGAGACCAATCCAGAGATGATGACCAAATGGAGATGTCGGAAGATCTAGTTTGTAAAACATTGATATCTTGAGACCAATCCAGAGATGATGACCAGATGGAGATGTCGGAAGATCTAGTTTATAAAACATTGATATCTTGAGACCAATCATTGAAACAACACTATATTGACTTGTTTTTATTCTTGTTATACAAGTATTATACAAGCATATATATATCGTCAATCAATGTGAAATGGAACATAATGTGTTTCGGAACACCACCGGATATAACGCATAGCGCGCTTGATTTCACGAATTGTACCGCATTTTCGAGTAACTCTGGAAAACACAGAAGTTCATTCACCACAGAAAAAACGTAGAAAATCAGCATCAAAAATGTGATTTATCCTTTGTTTTTGTTCATGGGGGTTAAATATGTCCAAAAAACTTATTACCTTTTGTCATCACCCTTATAAGGTGAGCTAAACTACCTTTTATCGCATTAAAACTGTTGATAGCTTTCACAGCTGTATATTGCGGCTGCTGCAGTAAACATTGCATGACCTAGTTTCGGGATAGGGTTAAATTCGATCGGTTTGTATGCTACTCAAGTTAGTTAGTTTCTAAAAACAAATCAACTGGGATGTGTAAACTTTGAGCATACACAGTTTATGGCATAATGGTGTTTTAAAGTAAATTTGTCTGAATAATATATGCAATATACAACTGTGTATGTAAGAAATAATGTGATAAACACTGGTAGTCAGCACTAACTAAAAAGAGGAACGTGTATCGGCCGTATTCACATACCAGCATGACCTGTAGCCTATTTCATCAACATTGCAAAGTATAATTATCTAGCAAAGTATACTTTGAGGGAGTAATCATTTATTTTTCCCGAAATGCATTATTTCATATAGAACTAACGACTGCATATATTTGATGATTAAAAGTATGCAGAATTATTATACTGAATTTATTACATTATCACAGCCATAATGGCTGTGATAATGTAATAAATTCAGTATAATAAAAAATAATAAATTTATCCTAAAATTTAAAATTTCTCCCTCAAAGTATACTTTGCTAGATAAGTATACTTTGCAATTTTGATGAAATCGGCTACAGGGCAGACACGAATGTAATGAGCAAAGGAATGGATGAAAATAATCATAGAAACATATTTAAGAATACACTGTTATATTTATATACACCCATTAACATGTTTAAGGCGATTTGGTATGATGATTAAGATCTGCAGTAAGAGTATGCATGATTTCGACGACATCGGGTCTGGTACCCAGGAGTAATACTGGAATAGCCAAATCGTTCCGAAACCCATTAGTAGGGGGTTTAGGTAATTTTTTTCTAGTTGAAATATACATTAAAATTTTGTACATCCATGTACATGTAGGGCATGGCGAGAACTTTACAATGAGCTATAGATTTTGAAAATCGGATAAGCGGTTCAAAAGTTATTAAGGTTTGTAAATCAGAATTTTGCAACATATTGTGTTCATTTCCTCTATGTATTTGAATGGCAACCGACGGCACCGATATCAGTTAAAATAACAGCTTTTACGTTATTATTATTAAAATAACTTGAAAACTAATGGCGATAAGTGCATAAAACCAAGAATTGTATTGAATAAAATACAATTTTATACACATATGTTCCAAAAGGATCTTTATGTTTTATGGAAAATAACTGATTTTGGGTGGTAAAATATGACGAAAAGAGACTTTTTGCCACAAAATGTGATTATTTTGAATATTTATATTATTTGCAATACATTTCATTACCATGTCACATAAATCAATATATACCCATATATTCTTGTAATTTCTACAATATAAATGTTCAAAAATACCATGTAAATGCTTTATTTTTGCCGAAATTGGTTACCATGGCAACGATTTTGAAAAAATGTGTTTCTGCACATAATTTTAACATTTTAATGAAATAAAAAGGACAGCGACATATAAACATTTAATTAATATTAATTCAGTAACAAATCTACTATAACCATAGTAATCTGAGTTAATTGGTTACCATGGCAAAGGTTTTAAAAAAACTATTAATGTAATTAGGAATCTGATTTTACATTTTGAGCAATGTAAATATTTGTATGACAACATTAAAAACATATGTTACATGAAATTAATGTTACAGTCAGTCTGTAACTTAACCTAATTTCTGTAGTAACCATGTAGTAACATGTAGTAATTAATCGGTTACCATGGCAACGACTTTGAAAAAATGTGTTTTCATACACAACTTGACATTTTGAGTAATTAAATAATGTTAGGCGACATAAAATACACATATTACATCAAATTAATGTTACAATCATTCTGTAACCAACAAACTGCTGCCATGGTAACCACTTTATTTGGTACCATGGCAAAACAGTGAAAGTGAACGGGTTTAACGTCCCAGAAACAGATAAGGTCATATAGAAACGTAACCACAGATTAAATTCTCAGCGGTTTTGTATAAATGTATTTTCTTACATTTTGAGCAATGGGAACATGCATGGCCGTAGACACCACCCTGTGGCACTATGTTGGCTCTAGAACGCAGGAAAAACCATTTTGAGAGTTTAGATTGATTTTTTTTAACATGTGTGAACAACCCCCCAACCCCCCACCCCCCCCCTCCCCCCCCCCCCCCCCACCCATCAATCGTCCGCCATGGCATTATTTTTTCCACCGCTACGGGCCCGACATAATTTTGTCGCAACATAATTGAAATATTAGTTACATTAAACTACATGTAGTATTATATTCATTCTGTAACAAATAATGTATACCATTAGCATAGTAACAAATATGTAAGCAAATGCACATACATGAATGAGAACAGCTGTGTAATTTTCTACCTCAAGACAACTGCGATTTTTCATGAAATAGATCTTCAAAAAAATATTTTCTGTAAACGACATAGAGGATATTCCATCGTACATTTTGAATAGCGGGAAATAATATATGAGTGTGCGTCGGCTTCCTCGTAAGCAAAGAGTGAGCGCAGCGAACGAGTTGCTTGCACGGAAGCCGACGGACTGTATTATTTCCGCTATTTAAACATGTACAATGGAATATCCTATTTATTAAACTTCACAGCGGATATATATGCATATTTGTTGAGAGTGTAAGCAAAAGAATCGTGCTGTGCGTATGAATCTTTACACAGTGATATGTTTCCCGCGTTGCGGCGTCACGTTGTATGACGTCAAACGTGAAGTCATCTAAACTTTTTGAAATCCAAATTACGCAGCTGTTTCTAAGAAGTAGAAATATTTTAGTGCATGTTTGGAATGTGTTCAATCCTATTAACATTGTACATTAGTTGAGACTCTCTCCAAAATTTCAGAGAATATCGAAATATTTTCTGTTATTAATGACCAGAGAATATTGAAAAATCACATTAATCGCACAAGGTCGCACAAAAGTGTTACGGAATGATGAACTGACGAAAAGTAAATTTGACCTTGGGCAAGAAGGCCGCATGAGTGTGGTATATAATGAAAATATGGATGATGATAAAGAAGTATACGCTGGAAGTTTGAAGTCCATCCGACTTACGGCTGCAGAGATAATGGGAACCTGAAAACTTTAATCTTGCGGACGGATGAAAACTATATATAACTATGTTACGTATAACTATAGTAGCTAACAAGAATTCCGCGGAATCAAATGTCTCGCCTTATCCCGCCGCCTTGACCTCGAGCCTGGGCCAGAAAGCAATTTTCACTGGCCCGAACATATTATACAATTATTGACTAGTGAGCCATAAAATATCAGATTATATTCTATGGCTCACTAGTCAATAATTGTTTTAGTATATGATAATAGTCGGTATATAGCACTTATGCTACTAGACAACCTTATGCTACTAGACAACAAGAAACGAGGCAAAGCCACGAAGGCCATGTTTTTTCCAAGCATAGACACTTGGATAACATAATTGTACCCATTTTTTGTAGACTAGATGGCCGTGGCCTGCATGTCGCGCCTTGGTGCGAGGCATGGACAGTAAACAAATAGATATAGTAGATGGAAAAACTTTAACGACAAAACTTTAACCGGACACACGGACGTACGGACGGACGTATGCCAAAATGCCGAGGATATCGCGCTTTCTGCAAGCGGGTGCGACAATGATGATAAACACCCATGTGAAGTATTAAGGTAATGGGTGAAGCAGTTGCAGAGATATAGTACACAAACAAAATCTAACAAAAAAATTCAAAGTAATTTGACCTTGACATTGGGCACAGGGGCAGCACGGTTGGGGGGTAGAATGAAAATATGGATGATGATAAACACCCATGTGAAGTATCAAGGTATGGGCGAAGCAGTTGCAGAGATATAGTATAAGGAAAAAGTTTTAAGCAAAAAACTTTAACCAGACGTACGGTAAAAAGTTAACGTTGAAAATGGCTAAGTCAATTACGTAGAAATAATAGGTGAAGGTAAAAAAATGATGGTCACATGTTGGATAGTTGTATGTGGTAGGCATCCCTTGGTTATGAAGCTGTGAAAGTTTGGTGGTCCTAGGTGGTACCAAAGAAATGGACTTAAACACGAAAACTTAACATTGTAAACGCGAAAACTTAACATTGAACATCGACTGCGCGGAAAAAATGGGTCAAGTTAAACAAGAGGGCCATGATGGCCCTAATTCACTCACCTGACTCCATGAACACCAGAGGAGAATGTGACATTGACTTCATGTGTTTTAAAAAAATTGTGCTATTTTTAGATGGCGGTCATTTTGGATTAAGCGATGACTCTCATTTTACCAAATCTGAAAATGCATCACCCAAGGATCTTAACTTCCTATGAAGTTTGGCCAGCATCGGCCATGTGGTTCCTGAGAAAAAGATGTTCAAAATCTCGAATAAATGGACCTTTTGGTGGCAATCATGGATGACATACTAATCCGATTCCGACAAATATTGCACCAGAGCAATCGTCTCATCGATATCTTCAATTTGATATATGACATGAGCATATTCGGTCAAAAATAAAATTTGACCCCAATTTGACCCCACGGGCCACGCCCATTTTTGACCCCGGGGTCACCATTTTCACAACTTTGAAAGAGCATTGTAAATCGATTATTCCTACCAAGCTCCAAGCTTAGTCGAAATCCGGCCAGCGGTTCACGAGAAGAATTTTTTTTAAGAATTTATGCTATTTTTAGATGGCGGCCATCTTGGATTAGCGATGACCTCCATTTTAACAAATCTGAAAAAGCTTCACCCATGGACGATAACTTTTAAGTTTGGCTACCATGGGCCAAGCGGTTCATGTGAAGAAGAATTTTGAAATTTCTAATAAAAGAACGACCTTTTGACATTTCGGCGGCCATCTTGGATGACATAACCATCCGATTTCGACAAAAAATGTACCGAAGTGATCGCCTCATTGATACCTTCGATTTGATATATAACATGACCAAATTCGGTCAAAAATAAAATTTGACCCAAATTTGACCCCACGGGCCATGCCCATTTTTGACCCCGGGGTCACCATTTTAACAACTTTGAAAGAGCATTGTACATCGATCATTTCTACCAAGTTTCGTCGAAATCCGGCTAGCGGTTCATGAGAAGAAGATTATTTAAGAATTTATGCTATTTTTAGACGGCGGCCATCTTGGATTACCGATTACCTCCATTTTAACAAATCTGAAAAGGCTTTACCCATAGACCATAACTTTTAAGTTTGGCTACCATGGGCCAAGCGGTTCATGTGAAGAAGAATTTTGAAATTTCTAATAAAAGAACGACCTTTTGACATTTCGGCGGCCATCTTGGATGCACCAGAGTGATCGCCTCATTGATATATGACATGACCATATTCGGTCAAAAATAAAATTTGACCCCAATTTGACCCCACGGGCGACACCCATTTTTGACCCCGGGGTCACCATTTTAACAACTTTGAAAGAGCATTGTACATCGATCATTCCTACCAAGTTTTGTCGAAATCCGGTTGGCGGTTCATGAGAAGAAGATTTTTGAAGAATTTGTGCTATTTTTAGACGGCGGCCATCTTGGATTACGTAATGACGTCATTTTAACAATTTTGTAATCCCCCAACATAAGGACCATGACCATGAAGTTTGGTGACTATAGGCCCAATGGTTACCGAGAAGAAGACGTTTGAACATGTTCACGGACGACGACGACGGACGACGACGGACGACGGACACATTGCGATAACAATAGCTCACATGAGCTTCGCTCAGGTGAGCTAAAAAAAAGTAACATGTTGGATAGTGATATGTGATTGGCACCCCTTGATTATGAAGCTGTGAAAGTTTGGTGCTCCTAGGTGGTACAGTACCAAAGAAATGGACTTAAACACGAAAACTTAACATTGTAAACGCGAAAACTTAACATTGAAAATGGCTAAGTCCACTGCCAATCCAATAGCCTGGATTTTTTTTTAAAAAACCTGGCTAAAAATGGAAAAAGAATTTGAAGAAAAAAAACAAGAAACGAGGCCACTTTTTGTAGACTAGATGGCCGTGGCCTGCATGTCGTGCCTTGGGGCGAGGCATGGACATGGACACTCAAAAAAGAGATATAGCAGATGGAAAGACTTTAACCGGACACACGGACGGACGGACGTATGCCAAAATGCCGACTATATCGCGCTTTCCGCAAGCGGGCGCGACAATGATGATAAACACCCATGTGAAGTATCAAAGTAATGGGTGAAGCAGTTGCAGAGATATAGTACACAAAACAATCAAAGTAATTTGACCTTGACATAGGGCACAGGGGCCGCACGGTTGTGGGGTAGAATGAAAATATGGATGATGATAAACACCCATGCAAAGTTTCAAGGTAATGGGCGAAGCAGTTGCAGAGATATAGTATAACGAAAAACTTTAACCAGACGTACGTTAAAAAGTTAACGTTGAAAATGGCTAAGTCAATTACGTAGAAATAATAGGTGAAGGTAAAAAAAATGGTCACATGTTGGATAGTTGTATGTGGTGGGCACCCCTTGGTTATGAAGCTGTGAAAGTTTGTTGGTCCTATCTGTTACAGTAACAAAGAAATGGACTGAAACACGAAAACTTAACATTGATTGTGGACGCCGCCCGCCCGCCTGGCTTTCGCCAATCCAATAGCGTGGATTTTTTTTTTTTTTTAAAAACCTGGCTAAAAATGGAAAAAAAGTTTAAAACAATTTTTTTTCAAAAAGAATCTGGCTAAAAATGGAAAAAAAGTTAAAAAAAAAGTTGAAAAATTAACAAAAAAATAATGCTCGCTACTGGAGCCAAGAATTTTTATAATAGTCCTATATTTATCTACATATCATATCTGCACAGGTCCACATATTGCCACAATATTGTCAACACAGTTTACGGAAATGTAATACCCAGGTATAATAATTTACCTGTATAAATTACCTGTAACTTGATGACGACGACGACGCCGACTCCGGAAAAGCAAAACCTATGTCTCGCTTTCCGCTTCGCGGGCGAGACAATAAATCATTACTGCACTTGCACGCATCAATGTAAAGACTGTAAGAGGTTTTTAAACCTCACACCAGCCATGCGAATAGCGGGGCGTTTACCAGGGACGGGCGGTGGTACGGCTTTATCTTTCATTGCGCTCGGCAGTGCAGGGACACCCCATGTCCCCAGGCAAAGTACTGCCACGGAACGGATCATCGAGTGTTGACTGGTGCAGAGCAAAATGGAAACATAAGCCGGAAGACATACCTGCCCAACTACATCTAAATATGACTACATCACATAGGTGAAGCGGCCAGAATATCCCCACCACGACTATGAACATGCAACATGCGCAGCCTTTTCTGCTTCTCTGTTGGGGGGGGGGGGTATGCTGCAGTACCAGTAGTGAAACACCATCCATTTTTATGTCGATCACAGTGCCAGATCATTATTTGATGTAAATAATAATATACCCCACCCACTATTTTACTTGTATTTACTAATACAAATATGTAATTAATAAGGAAAATACATTAAACTTGAAATTATAGACAAAATACAGTGTAAAAACACATGTGATTAATTCTTGACAAACAGTGGTGTATCACAATGTATGGTAAAATCGAAGCGACGTTATTGAGTAAATGTGGGTGGGGTAATTTTCCCGAACGGCCGAAGTTTCGACGTCTGCGATTGGGTTGGGAATGTTGGTTTCCGCATAAGATGTGATGGGTTAGTGTCATGCCCTTTTTATATGGAAAACATGTCAATAATTCCATTTATGATTGAACAATGAAGAATAACATTCATTTTACCGTAAAAAAAAACACAATTTTTCCTTTCGGTACGGATTGTCAACAGACGAACTCTTCAATGTTTGGAGGTTCACATACCAAAATGTTCAGCATTATGTTATCTTCATGTTGATTGGTCGAACAAATATCTCCAGGCGGAAACGGCTTGCGGAAAATCGATCAAACCACACCGCACCGATCCAAATCGGCTAAATTCGCGTGCCGCGTTTAGACTTCGTCGAATATTGGGCTCGAACATGGTGTAATTATTTCAGCGATTTAAGTAATTTTATAGAAAGTAATTATAATATTTTTTATATAAATCAAATAAATAATGATTAAATATAATTCTGGTTAAAAATTATTTAAAAAAATGTTTTTAATTCATAACGTTTTTACAGTTTAAAAAGAAGCGAATAATCGCTAAATTATCGATAATTTCATGAAAAACTGACGCAACTGAACACCCTACCATTAGACTGGGTAACGTAACGAGTTAGCGACGTCCATAACTTGAGCGTCTGGAAAAAATGTAAATAATCGGAAATTTGTAATTCCTATGGTAAGTTTTTATCTTAATTGAATAGTTTTCCTTCTTTATCATGTTTATTGATTTATTTTGTTTGAAATTTGCTGTTCCACTGAATGAAGGAAGCACATGTCGTTAGGTGTTCCGAAACTAATTGATCGAGGCTACTTTTATGATATTATATTTATACATAGTACCGCATAATTTTTCGGGCCAGTAAAATTTTGTTCGGGCCAGTAACTTTGGGAAGTTTACTGGCCCGGAGGGCCAGTGGTTTGAAAAGTTTTTCATGAAGACTGTCATACACATTAAAACATATATTTAGCATCCTAATGGCATTATCAACACTCAAAGTAGTGCAAAACAATCAGGGTGTTAATTAGATAAACCATGTTAGTATGTGGTCTTTCTACTAGAAAATCAAATACTATACAATAAACCTTGATCATCAAACATCATTCTGTTGTTGTTGTTGTACTTATGAGGATGGGTATTCTTTTCCCGCTTTTCCCGCGCTGACTTT
The DNA here is from genome assembly GCA_029237695.1 of Conchocele bisecta. Taxonomy (NCBI): domain Eukaryota; kingdom Metazoa; phylum Mollusca; class Bivalvia; order Lucinida; family Thyasiridae; genus Conchocele; species Conchocele bisecta. Next base: position 26,644,795 of record CM055276.1, read on the forward strand.
TCGCGGCACTGCCTTCTCAGCTTAACCCTTTCGCTGCCAAGCCAACATTCAAAATGTGCCAACGGTACACGACGTCATGACGTCGTATACACAATCTCAACGAGTGAATAACGTAACGTATTCAAGCACAAGCAGTTGATGCTGAAAACGTGCTTCGACGTTACTGACGTTATAATACTGTGGAAATGGGGCTTATGTGGAAATGGGGCTTATGGCATTTCTGGCCAGTCAAGATCCTGGTCTTCTAGCACGTGCCTGCCGCCTGGTATGGATATAGATCTATACTGTTTGTTAGAAATGGGACAGGACTGAGGTGACTTAGTTACTGAATAGCAAACGGTGTAAGGCCTGATCAGGATATGTGGTTGATCAGGCTGATCTGGGGCTACAGTGGTCGCATAACCGATAAGCCAGATTTTTCCATTCACGGCCATTTTACCGCAATGCAATTATTGATGGAAAAAATGTTTTTACACGTTGTAATGTGATTGGTTGGTGGCTGTAATGTTCCTGGTTATTACACTGTACCACTGCTAAACAAACGAAATGACACATAAGATACTCTACCTGACTGGAAACGTACGATGTATTTATTGGCATAATGCACTAAATGGAACCATGTGCTGCATGGTATAGTTAATATGCGTGCTTTATCACAGTGACAACTGTTGCAGGAACACACTCTTAGATTATTTGTTAAAAGGTATAAAATATACAGTTTACTAAATTTTGACCTACATGCAACCGGTTTGTGTATGCACTTCGGTTGCTCACATTATTCTAATGGGTCAAATTGTAGCCGTATATAACATATCGGAGGCGAATTATTGTAGCTAGGATTTAGAGTAATACGTCTCTGCAAATTGTGAATATTCAGCCGAACAGTTTAATTTACACCGTGTCCAAACTTTACCGAAGGTGGCGATGGAGGTAACACCGGCGGACGGTGGAAACACGCCTGAGTGTGGTGGAATAACGCCGGCGCGTTGTGGAATTTTGGGACACGGTATGGACATTTAATTATTTTATGTATTTCTCTGCAGGTTTCAGGTACGCGCATACGGGCAAGATGTGACCATATAATTTCTCCAGCCACCACTGTGTACGCTAGTTCCCAATTTGGAGCCGTTTTCTCAAACACTCGAGCTTAGTGGGGCATTTTATATGTAAATGTAGAAACACATGATTTCAAACGTCAAAATCAGACATGTCGCGCATCTTAACAGTATATTTCTAGTTGTACTAGACACAAATATAACTACAAAACAATATGTGCACAATAGTTTTCCCGAAAAATAAAATGCCCCACTAAGCTCGAGTGTTTGAGAAAACGGCTCCAAATTGGGAACTAGCGTACACAGTGGTGGCTGGAGAAATTATATGGTCACATCTTGCCCGTATGCGCGTACCTGAAACCTGCAGAGAAATACATAAAATAATTAAATGTCCTTACCCTGTCCCAAAATTCCACAACGCGCCGGCGTTATTCCATCACACTCAGGCGTTTTTCCACCGTCCGCCGCAGTGTTACCTCCACCGCCACCTTCGGTAACGTTTGGACACGGTGGTTTAGACCACAATCATGCTATAGCATGTATATGCAAAGAAAACATTTCAATAATTACGCAACAAATGTCGGCAAAAAAGCTGGTTCAGTATTTACAATATATGAATTTAAATACATTTCGGCTAATGTCTTAACATAATCATCTACTCTCATTGAACTAAATTGTGGCCGTTACTGGAAACATAGTTTATGGGATTTGTGACCAGTGTGTTTCTGATCAAATAGCACACTCATGTAGCCTGATAACGCTCTATATTGTTGTTAGAAACATAATGGATGTTTCATTAATGTAATAGCGAACAGTGCAGATGCAGATCTTACTGGGGGGTGATTACTGTTTACCGTGACCTCCTGTTTACTGTTACGTTCCCGTACCGATGTAGTCACCTACTATCTAATGTGACACTTCTGTTCCGCCATAGTTACCTCCTGTATACGGTGACGTTCCCATACCGCTGTAGTTACCTCATGTATAGTGTGATGTTCTCATACCGCCGTAGTTACCTCCTGACTACTGTGACGTTCCCATACCACCGTAGTTACCTCCTGTCTACAGTGACGTCCCCGTACCGAAGTAGTTACCTCCAGTCTGCTGTGAAGTTCCCGTACCGGTATACTTATTTCCTATTTACCGTGCCGTCCCCGTACCGCCGTAGCTACCTCATGTATACGTAATGTTCTGATACTGTGGTAAATACGTCCCGTCAACTGTAACGTCCCTATACATCGGCAGTTACTTCCCGTCTGCTGTGACGTTTCTGTTCCGCCATTGATACCTCCTGTCTACCTTGATGTCCCCGTACCGCTGTATCTACCTACTGTCTACTGTGACATTCCCGTACCGCCGTAGTTACCTCCTGTCTACTGTGACATCACCGTACCACCTTAGTTACCTCCTGTCCACTGTGACATTCCCGTACCGGCGTAGTTACCTCCTGTCTACTGTGACATTCCCGTACCGCCGTAGTTACCTCCTGTCTGTTGTGACATTCCCGTGCCGCCGCAGTTACCTCCTGTCTAATGTGGCATTCCCGTACCACCGTAGTTACCTCCTGTCTACTGTGACATTCCCGTACCTCCGTAGTTACCTCCTGTCTACTGTGCCATTCCCGTACCGCTGTAGTTACCTCCTGTCTATTGTGACATTCCCGTACCGCCGTAGTTACCTCCTGTCTACTGTGACATTCCTGTACCACCGTAGTTACCTCCTGTCTACTGTGACATTCCCGTACCGCCGTAGATACATTCTGTCTACTGTGACGTCCCCGTACCGCCGTAGTTACATCCTGTCTACTGTGACGTGCCCGTAACGCCGTAGTTACCCCCTGTATACTGTGACGTCCCCGTACCGCCGTAGTTACCTCCGGTATAGTCTGATGTACCCATACCACCGTAGTTACCTCCTGTCTACTGTGACGTTCCCATACCGCCGTAGATACCACCTGTCTGCTGTGACGTTCCCCTACCACTGTAGTTACCTCCTGTATACTGTTATGTTACCATACCGGGGCAGTTACCTCCTGTCTACTGTAACGTCCATGTACAGCCATAGTTACCTCGTGTCTACTGTGACGTTCCGCTACCACTGTAGTTACCTACTGTATACTGTGACGTTCGCATACTGCCGTAGTTACATCATGTAGACGGTGACGTTTCTGTTCCGTCGTAGTTACCTCATGTATACTGTGACACTCTTGTACCGCCGTAGGTACCTCCTGTATACTGTGACGTTCCCATACCGCCGTAGTTACCTCCTGTATACTGTGACACTCTTGTACCGACGTAGTTACCTCCTGTATACTCATGTAAACTGTGACGTTCCAATACCGCCGTAGTTACCTCCTGTATACTGTGACGTTCCAATACCGCCGTGGTTACATCCTGTATACTGTGACGTTCGCATACCGCCGTAGTTACCTCCTATATAATGTTATGTTTCCATACCGCCGTAGTTACCTCCTGTATACAGTGACGTTCCCATACCGTCGTAGTTACCTCCTTTATACTGTGACGTTCCCGTACCGCCGTAGATATACCTCCTGAATACTGTGACGTTCCCATACCGCCGTAGTTACCTCCTGTCTACTGTGACGTTCCCATACCGACGTAGTTACCTCCAGTATACTGTGACGTTCCCATACCGCCGTAGTTACCTCCTGTATACTGTGACGTTCCCATACCGCCGTAGTTACCTCCTGTCTACTGTGACATTCCCGTA
>CM055276.1:26649079-26723880 GCA_029237695.1 Conchocele bisecta
GGGCGTCGCCAGCAGTTTTGAACACAACCAAAGTCTGCCAGGGGTCTAACGTTTGCCCCTGGACCGTTTACATATGAGACACGCCATGTGATTTTTTACCTTCGGACATCTGCGTAAGTTCATGAAGTGCAATATTTTCCGTAAAACGGCGTCAAAAGTTGACACAATTTTCAAAGTACATGCGGAAGTATATTCCGCATATACTCTGAACATTTGGTGATCTTTTGACTATATTTGTGAAATATATTGTAAAGTTTGTACACTTATTTAATGAAATTACACAGATGTTCGAATGTACAAAATAACACGGTGTGTCTCGAATATTATTATTTCGGTTGCTTCAATGCCCCGGAAAGTTTTTGATTTCGGATATGTTTGGACAACAACTAACTCCTGGACAAAGAGTTTGGGGTGAATTTAAGAAGCATATTTCTGGGAACTGGCATATTGCAATGCGTTTGGCGTCGATTGACTGTGTTTTTTTTTAGTACCTAGGGCATTTGAATAAGATAATGTCGGCTCGTTCAAGCACTGAAAATGGCTATCGCGAACCCATTAATATAAACAATCCTGCTGGCTAAAAAAAAGTATTCAATAAATGTAAATCCATCAATTCAAATTTCCAGACGATTCTGAATTTGCACTTACGAACATTTTATTCGTACGAAGTTTAGTGAAACGGGCCCGAGGTGCGCGACTGGCTATAACTGCCATGAGCTCCATTTATCCAGTCATAGTCACTTGTAAGATGCTAAACCGGGCACAAATGCCATACGCATCATTTGTCCAATCACAAAATATGTTTCACCCAATCGACTTGTTAAAGGAAGATGCTCACTCAGTAGGCACAAACTGTTCTTTATATCAGAGATACCATCTGAGAAATTTTCTGGAAAAATAAAACATTCATTCACCATTAACCCACGTATTGATTGGCATTATGATACATTTTATAGCTGACGTAAATTTCCACACTGATATCAGGGGCGATAACCGTGTTTCCTTAAAATGTTATCGGACATTACTATTTATTCTCTGCATTTATCTTTTGATGTGCAATGATCATACTTAATAATATGTCGACGCATTTAATTAACATAACTAATCAAAAAATAGCATGCCTCATTTGCATAGGAAATTAGCCTGATACCAACGTGTGTCACTGTCAGTACACTACATGTATTACTAAATGATTATATCTGCATAGTAGGCCCTGGGCGCGTTAGGGTTGTCGGTACCATCCGAGCGCACCAAAGATTTCTGGTGCCAATGTGTTTAGACACACATACTGTATATATTTCCGCATGATATACTTTTCAAAGTAGTAGCTTAAGCCCACTAATTTGCATAAACAAGATGGCCGCCAGTGAAAAAAGCATCGGCTACCGTAGGATATATATTACATTATGGAACCAACATTAGAAGGGTAATATTGGCGCATCTTAATTTATTTAATAGCTAATACATTATCGAACATATAACAATCGATATAAGCTTGAACCGAGCTTGTGAAAATCCAAGATGGCCGCCATTTTACAGGAATTTCCTAAAATATGTAAATAAATTGACAAAGACGTGCTATCAATGTGGGTACAAAACACTAGTTATGAAGTAATACGGCCATCAGTCGTTCAGCTATATGTATCCTGAACATTACAAGTGTTAGAAGCATCATGGCAGTCGTGCACACTTGTTAAGTTCCACAAACAAGATGGCTGTAATTGTTGAAAATTACATTATTTTATAGAATTTTTCACTCTATATGTATCGTACATGCATAAACGAAGGGAATTTGCCAACCAACTTCAGATAATTAATAAATATAATGCATCCACCGGTTTATCAGGCTATTTTGTGATATCTACATGTTCAATAAATCCAAGAAGATAATTAACGATTAAATATATATGAAAAAGGGTGGCAGCTAGTGTTAATCTGCTAACATAAATTGCATCATTTTGTACCAGTAATACCAGAATAATTTCTGACACATATGAGGTGACACATTGCAAAAGATTTACTTCTCATATTTTAAAGGAATATAATTATAATTTGTATAAATCAAAGATGGCAGCCATTTTACAGGCATTTTGTCATGTATGTACATGTACATAAATTGGCATACTCACTATATGTGGGTCAACTATTAACTGTTAATTGATAGGCCCTGACTATATCAATGAGTACATCATGTTCCAGTCCGAAATTAAACGTTGCAATGCTGTTTAGACCGATATGTCCTAATCATATACGTTGGAAGTATTAGTTGTATATATATATTACATTACTGTCCGCCCGTCTTTAAAATAATTGTAAAAATATTAGTCAATAATTATACACCCAGAAAGGTCAGATTTTTAATACAACATTTGCTAATCGAGTTGATCTGTTGGACACATCTACTGTTTGTATTGGTAATATATGTCTGCACAAAATACGGTTGCTACCTACGTATTGTATTGTTTAATATTCAAAATATATGTACAGCCGTTGTGTTGTTACAACTACGCTATAAACGTATACATGTGTAGACTAATGGTGCCTATATGGAGACTGACCCACACATTTGAATATTAATATTTTGCCGAAAATAATATTTAATGCAAATTTCATGGAATCAGTATCTGCTATATATGCATGCACAACGGTCTGGTTATTTAAAGTGTTTATGTAATAGTGTTAATACTCTATATTTATTATCAGTATTTAAATTAAGTACTAATTTGAAAAGTCAAAAGTATACCAGCCATCCTCGTTTAACGGCAATTGTTCAGCCAATGTTACTAGTATGCGGTCGTAATAGGAATACAGAAGACATCGACTTGGTGTATGCGTTGTATATTAATGGCAAGGTACTTTACAAATAAACAAATTGAATATAAAACTAATATTCTGACATCAATGGATAACCCCGATCGCCAATTCGATTGACGGATAGTATATTAACGCAAATTTTGCCAGAAGCTTTAGCGCAAACGTCATTTGACTTTGACTATTGGCCTTGGGGCAGCTATAGAATGAAATCATGTATCGCAAATATGCAAACGGTATGTCATGGTTAACAGAAAATACAACAGATTTATGAAATATTACAATTTATCATGTTTTGTTATCGGCATAAATGTGAAAATAAAAGAAACAAAAAGGAAATTGTTTTACCCCTTGGCATGCTGCACATACTGGGGGGATATTATATTATAATAAAATCGTTTTGGTTTGGTTTTAGTACATGTAGTATTAATGCGCACTGTCAGTACTTGCTGCATCCTGGTTGGGGCATCAAACATAGAGCTGAAAATATAATACTTCTACTTTGTACCTGTCCAAAGTTAGCTGCTGCACTGCATGTTTTATTCAGAATATTGACAATATACCGAAATGAGACCACATATAATAGACCACTGTACATTGGTAATAACAGTAAATAGATGCACTGTATGACAAGCTGTGTGTGGAAAACCAAAGCATGGTGATACATTCTATCTACCACATGTCAGCATCCACCATAACGTGTCGAGAGAAATGAGAAACATATACGTCAACATAGTGGTTTATCCAGCATCATTATTCATTTTGCCTATAAGTCTTCATGTTTCATGATACAAGTTCATAAATGTATTCCTAGTTCTGTTTGTTATCTTTTCAGATATAATAAACAACCCATGTGGATAAATTATTTCTGTGGCCGTTTCATAAATGTTTCATTTTTGTCATATCTCTTTATATCTTTGTGCATGCTGTACAATGGACAATATATAACAAGATACCCAAAGGAGACACATGAACATACATGTATACTAGAAACGCAATACATCAGGTTAAACACATAACACGCACATAGCGGCGGAGCTTTGAACGTGGCACAAACATGCATTCCACGACCAGCAGTTGGAGTATTGATTTATTTTATATTGGTTTACATGCAATATTTAACATTGTTATAATATTGTTTTTCCATGAAAAACATATACCATTCCAGAATGTGTTTGTGTAGTTACAACTAGAGGGACTTCTTATAGTGCATTTGTTTGGAATTTGTATCATTGTACGTGGCATGCAAGTCGAACAATTAACATACATATGGTTGATTAGTCAGAAACTCGCCTGCGCATACAAATAGTTTATGTCAATGAATGTGCTACATGAGCGAATGGCATATCCATTCCATATTGGGTTGTACTTATTAATAGCCCATCTGCACTAAAACTAAAACATATATTGATCCACTTAAGTTTGGTTAAGGATGCATGTGCATGGAAAATAGAAAATAATACATCCGATAGACCGAACACCACTTCCTGGCTTGGAAAATAAGTATGATGTGCCAAATACGTGCATGTAGGTCGAGTATTGAATTGGCACTAACATGGATTCCATGATTAGCGGTACACGGTCCCACAAATACACACTCAGGCAATCAGCTAGAAATAGAACGTGAACCGCTTAGTATACGTTGTTTTGATAGACGTGTTCGGCGATAGTCGTGAGTATCTTGATATTGTTTGTAATGTTACTGATCAAAACACACATGCTACCCCTCTTGCTTGCTTTGCCGTCATGTTTCCCTGAGGTCAGTAATCAACATAAAGTAAGCAATGAGCAAGGACAAACTATTAACTGAATGAAGTGATATATAATGTTCGCTACATGTTCAAACAGGTATGTCAGCCTCATATACTCATGATATTCATATCACATGTTGGTTGCATGGATTGTCATCTATATTACATGTTTACGTACACACAGTAGTAATAACAGAACAGTCTACAACAGTAGTGTAATGTCGACACTTCTAACTTTTGCGTAGTCTTAGTTGGCGGTAATTTTGTGCATAGATTAAATTGCCGCTGAAAGTGCATGCATGATGTATGTTATATTATATTAATTGGCTATACTACATAATTTCGCTTAAATTTGATTTTGTCATATGAATTGTGTACAATTTGTTACTCATATAAACGTTTCTTCTTGCACAGTATGCAGTGCATGGTAATGCATGAGACAAAATACAAAATGGAATAACAAATGATACAATATATTCCAATCTTAAGACAGATATAGTATTACTAATGAGCGTTGGTAGTGGATTTTACACTTTTCATAAAAAAAACACCTGCACAATGATAAGCACAAAGTATACTACATTGTAAATGTAAAAACGGGTATGTAGTACAGATTCTAGTCATAATAAAGCAGATATTTAATACATAATTATCATTTTTATTCAGCTGCTACCGATAAAATATATATGGGGGTTTAGTTTCATTGCTACACATATTGTACGAAATGGCGGCCATTTTGAAAGTATGCAAATTATATTTGCCTCAAACGGGTATAGAGAAACTTCGTTAGGCATACCAATGGTTTAATCGTCAAAATGATCGGTTTGCTCTTGTCTGATATGTTATGTGTAATACGTGAACTAAATTCCAGAAATTGCTGTTCCAATTTTACAGTAATGATACATGTGATACGTCAATGATTCCGTGTTCAAACCAGTCCATTGGAGCAAGAGGCGCAGCATGTGCGCTAATAGAAATGGTAGCGACACAGTCTGATCAGGATCTACACCGTTCACCATTCCATAACCCCATTTTACGGTCATAGCCACATACATGAACATTCGATACGTCAGTGATTCCGTGTTCAAACCAGTACATTGGAGCACGAGGCGCAGCATTTGCACCGATATAAATGGTAGCGACACAGTCTGATCAGGATCTACACTGTTCGCTATTTCATAAACCCCATAAACCGTCAGTCACAATGACATATCGATGGTCTAGTAGCATAAGGTCGTAACTGCTATGCTTTACTAGACCATCGATATATGAGCATGTGCAGGCTCTCTGGTGACCTTTTGTGAAAAAGTAGGTAAAAAAGTAGGAACTTTTTTCGCAAAAAGTAGGAAAAAAGTAGGAATTTATTATAAAAAAGTAGGAACATTTGTTCATATTTTCTTACCTTTGACTTTTACTTTGAACATTTCTTGTACTCACTGTTACTCCAGGCTCTCTGGTGACCTTTTGTGAAAAAGTAGGAAAAAAAGTAGGAATTCTTTTCGCAAAAAGTAGGAAAAAAGTAGGAAAAAGTAGGAATTTATGATAAAAAAGTAGGAACATTTGTTCATATTTTCTTACCTTTGACTTTTACATTTCTTGTACTCAAGGTTACTCGGAACATGGTGTTTCAGTGATGTCTTCTTGTTGTGGCCTTGTGTCTTCAACATTACGGATGCTGCCAGTCTGAAATTATTTTTTTTTATTCTTTGAACTAACATTTTACAGCAATATGGACACCAACTAAGAGCATGCCTTTTATGGTTTTCAACCAGCATATCAGCATGTATGAGCAAGCGCGGATACCGTATTAATTGGAGGGGGTGGGGTCTGTAATTAAAATTTGGCGTACCTGACCTGCGCGCGAGCGAAATCGTAAAGTGGGGGGGGGGTCTGGGGGTCCTCCCACATGAAATTTTTAAATGTCAGATCGCCGCAAATGCGATTTCCTGACACCTAGGCCACGAAAAAAGTCATCCAACTATTCGAGTATTGTAGATTTTCTTTTTTTTGCCGGGAGCAGGGGGGGGGGGGGTTGTCCGGACCCTCAGGATCCCCCCCCCCTGTATCCGCGCCTGATGAGGTTATGAGGTCTGATCTCAGTGTACACTGTTTGGCATGCCATTACACGGCGCTAAGATATGGGTCTGGCAAGCAGTGTTGAGTCTGATCAAACTACACATGTGTATGCTCAACTGGATGGAAAAGTTACAAGGTCCATTTTCTCAGTTGATGGCCCAATTTACTTAATATACTAATGTGTAGCCTATGACGACTAGAATATATCAATGTGCCGTGTATTTAAAGGACAAAATACACTTCCCATAGACTATCAAGTATTTTCATATTTTGTTTTTAATTTATACCAAGGGGACTGTGCAAGGTAGCTTCAGAAATGTAGTTGCAACTGCTGAATAATTTGAGCTATCTCGTCTTGTTCTACTCATCCATTCATGAGATGTGCCAGTCCCTAAATATGGATTTTTAATCGATGTCAATGGCGATGTCATATGAAAAGTGACGCAAAATGCCAACATCAAGTTCAAACATGTGCATATCATAAACTACTTCAGATAACTTCAATGTAAAAAACTATTTTAAATTGCATAAATGTATTGCCCAATAAACTTGATTGTTTAATTCAAATCAATTTAATATTGAAACAGCAGCAGTTTGAAATACATGCACGTCTATTTGAAATATAATTTGTTCCTCAATATACTGAATCAAAATTCCCAATGCAACACTCATATAAACATCAAAGTGTTTACCTTTTACACACAGATTTTAATTCCTAATTAGAAAGTATACAATACAATATACAATATTATATATTAGCATTAAACATGTACAATGTTCTTCGCTATAAACATAAATAGTCAAAGAGTGAAATCGTTTAAAGATGTATCAAAATAGTATAACCATTGTCTGAAGTTGGCAGTGTCGAGCGTTATATGTAGCCTGCGACGGCATGCGTCACTGTATTTGTATATAATGTGTACAAGTGACGTCGTAGGTTGGCAGAAGTCCCAGAGCAGGTGCGAAGGAGCTTTCTCACTATCCTAATCTGGTGCTTGATGCTGTGGCACACAGGGAAAATGCCATCCCCTTTAACTCATCATTTATGAGAAGCAGGGGCTACTGCAGCACAATTGTTTGGATCAGTTAATCTGGCACATAAATGTTCAAAGAAAAGGCTGTACCTGGGGGTAAAATCACTTAGCAAGAGTATATTACAACACCCACCTGAGAATACTGTATGCTGTTCCGAACTGGCAGGCATCTGAGGTATCACAAACATCAAGGCCATAAGAAGAAGACACCCGAGAGCACTCTATATAACATGCACAGCTTTTTTCTGTAAATAAATCTCACAACAGATCAGAACAGCATAGTTTTTAATTTTTTTTAGCTTTTCAAATGAAAAAGTAGGAAAAAGTAGGAATTTTGGGAATTTTGATGAAATAGTAGGAAAAAGTAGGAATAAAAAAAAAGTAGGAAAAAGTAGGAAAAAGCAAGAAAAAGTAGGAACTCTTGAAAGCCTGTTACTCGGAACATGGTGTTTCAGTGATGTCTTCTTGTTGTGGCCTTGTGTCGTCAACATTACGGATGCTGCCAGTCTGAAATTGTTTTTTTTTTATTCTTTGAACTAACATTTTACAGCAATATAGACACCAACTAAGAGCATGCCTTTTATGGTTTTCAACCAGTATATCAGCATGTATGAGGTTATGAGGTCTAATCTCAGTGTACATTGTTTGGCATGCCATTACACGGCGCTAAGATATGGGTCTGGCAAGCAGTGTGGAGTCTGATCAAACTACACATGTGTATGCTCAGCTGGATAGAAGATTTTCTCAGTTGATGGCCCAATTTACTAAATATACTAATGTGTAGCCTATGAAGACTAGAAATCTATCAGTGTGCCGTGTATTTAAAGGACAAAATACATTTCCCATAGACTATCATGTATTTTCATATTTTGTTTTTAATTTATACCAAGGGGAGCCAGGGGCGGATACAGAAATAATTGCAGGGGGGGGTGTGTCTGTAATTACAATTCGGCATAGCCGACCTCCGCGAGCGCGAAATCTTAAAGTCGGGGGGTCTGGGGGTCCTCCCCCAGGAAATTATTAAATGCCAGATCGCCGCAGATGCGATTTCCTGACACCTAGGCCACGAAAAAAGTCATCCAACTATTCGAGTATTGTAGATTTTTTGATTTTTTTTTTTGCCGAGAGCAGGGAGGGGTCCGGACCTCCCACTGTATCCGCGCCTGGGGACTGTGCAAGGTAGTTTCAGAAATGTAGTTGCAACTGCTGAATAATTTGAGCTATCTCGTCTTGTTCGACTCATCCATTCATGAGATGTGCCAGTCCCTAAACATGAATTTTCAATCGATGTCAATGGCGATGTCATATGAAAAGTGACGCAAAATGCCAACATCAAGTTCAAACATGTGCATATTATAAACTACTTCAGAAAACTTCAATCTAAAAAAGTATTTTAAATTTAATAAATTTATTGCCCATTTAACTTGGTTGTTTAATTCAAATCAATTTTGTATTGAAACAGCAGCAGTTTGAAATACATGCACGTCTATTTGAAATATAATTTGTTCCTCAATATACTGAATCAAAATTCACAATGCAACACTTATATAAACATCACAGTGTTTACCTTTTACACACAGATTTTAATACCTAATTAGAAAATATACAATACAATATACAATATTATTTATTAGCATTAAACATGTACAATGTTTTTCGCTATATACATAAATAATCAAAGAGTGAAATCGTTTAAAGATGTATCAAAATAGTATAACCATTGTCTGAAGTTGGCAGTGTCGAGCGTTATAAGTAGCCTGCGACGGCATGCGTCACTGTATTTGTATAGAATGTGTGCAAACGACGTCGTAGGTTGGCAGAAGTCCCAGAGCAGGTGCGAAGGAGCTTTCTCACTACACTGACTCCGTTTTGCTTTCTGTTTATCACACAGCGACACTTGACAATTAATGACAACCCAAGTACCCTCAGTCAGAACATCATCGGATAAAATATTATCAATGTTTATGGGCAGTGTGCATCCAAGAGTATATTACAACACTCACCTGAGAATACTGTATGTTGTTCCGAACTGGCAGGCATCTGAGGTATCACAAACATCAAGGCCACAAGAAGAAGACACCCGAGAGCACTCCATATAACATGCACAGCTTTTTTCTGTAAATAAATCTCATAACATATCAGAATACATGTAGCATAGTTTTTAATTTTTGTTAGCTTTTCAAATGAAAAAGTAGGAATTATGGGAATTTTGATGAAATAGGAAAAAGTAGGAATAAAAAAAAAAGTAGGAAAAAGTAGGAACGCTTGAAAGCCTGCATGTGGATACATCAGTGATTCCAAGTTCAAACCAGTCCGTTAGAGCACGAGGCGCAACATTTGCGCTGATAGAAATGATAGCGACACAGTCTGGCCTGAACAACTACACGGCAGTTACGGTACTTGTCCCGGCAGACGCGCTCTGAAATATACGGGAGTGGTATAATACTCATGTGTATCCATTTTACATCATCACATCTTCGATACATTTTCGAGCTTTGTTCCTGCATTTACACATCACGTGGGTAATGTATGGACATTAGGATGTGATAACACAGTTCGATCACGTTCGTCCGCATGTACGAGGAGATAATCCGCGAGCTTTAGCTCGCGGATCATCTCCTCGTACATGCGGACGAACGGTGATCTAACTGTGGCTTAGTGTCCCTTTGGGACGGAGTAACTCAAACACGAAGTTTTGAGCGCCAAACAACCACACCATTTCCTGGAAATACCGTTGCTAAACAATAGCGGGTCACATATAACAAATGACTGATGCAGCACGTGACCCATCAGCACACCAGCCCACAAAACAGCAAAAAAACTACTGGCTGCGCTTAGGTTGCAGCGCGAAATTACATGTAGGCCGCGAAATTGAAAGCCAGCTACAACCTTTTTACGCATCATTTAGAATGCACGTACTTGCACATAAATGTCAATATTTAAAATGTAATTTTACCATGCTACGTGTTATTAACATATGAAAAAATCAACGTCACTCCACTTACGGACGGCGGCGTCGGGCCAACGTCCAGCATCCTACATTTCTTGTAAACACATAAATATGTGTGGCTGTGACGGGGCAAATGTGATCAGTGTAGATCCAGATCAGCCTGTGCATACGCACAGTCTGATCAGGATCTAAACTGTTCACTATTCAATAAATGAAACACCTGTCATGCTTCTAACAAACAATATAGATCGGCATCACCATATAGGCTACGAGAGTGTGCCATTTGATCAGCAGTTACACTGGGCACACATCTCATCAGCCCCATTTCTCCAGCCACAGCCGTAAATGATAACATTGATGATAATATCACCAACGGTAGCAGATACATGTACAGTGGAACCTCTCTAAACCGGACACCAATAAAACACATGTGATCTGATGTTTGATGAGTTTCTTGGTCTTTTATCTCGGGTGATTATGTCTGTTCATGCTTGCATAGCACGCGACTAAGGCTCAGAATGATCAAATGCCTGATCTACAGTGAAATCTCTCTCCAGGGTGTCCGGTTTATTGAGGTTTCACTGTACATATACGTACACAACCGCCTGTGTTAACTTGCCACGATATGAACGTTTCTGAACACATATTGGCAATCTGAACACACAATCAAGCAGTTTGATTGACTGAGCCTGATCTGTGATACAGCTCATGCTCAGCCAATAAGTATACTTGATATAAATAACATTTCACGTATTTTGAAATAAAACAAACGACAAATATTGGCAAGATTAGCGCCGGCGTATGGAAGGTAATATCCGCCATAATTCTATGTGACTTGATGCTTGCGTGCTGATGACATTACAACTTATATTCATGTTATTTAATTCGTCATTTGTATTTATTACATTTGAAATATGCTTGTTGTAATTGTATTTGTCTTTCTTACATGTCCATTCTGCTGATTGCTTTGTTAATTCGTTTTATTTACATTACAATTATTTATACGTCCTTATTCGTGTCCCTGTTTTATTGCACTAAGCATTTGCAATAGAAAGTAAGAACAACGCACTTAGCACTTTGAATAAGGCCGAAAGCAGTAAGGACAAAGTCGCAGGAAGTTAGCATCAAGCTACAGTCCGAAAGCGGAAAGCCGCAAGCAGAAAGCATCAAGCTACAAGCAGAATGATGCAAGCAATATATTGGTTATTAGTGCGTCATTATGACGTCAGATGGCACTGCTGTCCGCTCAAGTAATTCTCCCTCTAATAAATTATAGTCCGACATCTGATTGGCTGTTCAAGTCACACCTCCAATGCCGGTGTTGATGTAACATTTCACCCACAAATTATCACAGCATAGGTTAGAAGACACCAAATAGTTTTACTATATACTTTAACCGAATCCCATCCAATAAGGCCAGTCTCTCCTACTTTCACTATTCGTATGGATGTTGTGGGACCTACTTGTACATGACCTGCAGCCGGTCTGTACTGGTTCTGCATGAATTACTAAGAAAGAAAAATCCAACCTCGTCATGTCCTCCAATATTGTTTACATTTTTTATCGGCCACGGAAACTCTGTTCACATCACATGACCAACACCCCCACATGTACCTCAAGTGAAACTGGGTAGTAATGGATCAAGATTTGCAAGCAAACTGTGTCAGTGACCTCAAAACACCCGCACGATTTTGTTCATACTGGACTATTATTACCCCCTTGACGATTTCGCACCATTTATTATTCTCTAATCTATATGAACTAAATTGTATACGTATGTATGGTGTTTGACTTACTAATGTGTTTTATACATACACGTAATTAAATTACATATGTACGTAATTGAAAACAATCACATTTTTATAGTAAGTTACACATATGGTAACTTACACAGGTTGACTCTCAAACTGGCCCGTTACCGATGCAAACCAATAACCGTCAGGGATGAGACTAAGGTGGCACACCACCATTGATTTTCCCTCAAACACTAACACGTTACCACACATTTTGCTATTCTCTGCTACTTTCATTTTTCTTATGGATGTTGTGGGACCTATTTTCCAATAACCTGCTGTGGATCTTGACTAATTAAAATATAGATTTAATTATTGTTGAAGCTGGGGTCCCATCTAGTAGGTACTCATTTTTCTTTATGGAAATTAAATAAGTGTATAATTGCAACTAGTCCACCACTTTTAAAAATTACGAGTGCCAACTACACAGATATAATTATTTAGTAATCTTGTACTCATAGAGACTCGCGGTGGTATCAAGCTAGTTCCATATGCAAATGATGCAGTATTTTTAACTTATTTATATCAACTAAATGCTGAATAAACATTTTTATCGACATATCATAAAGTATGATATTGCACATCAAAAAATAAATAAATGGAATAAATAGTTGCTTCCGTTATCATTTCAAGGAAACACGGTTATCGCCCCTGATATCAAACTGGCATTTCGCGTTTGATATAAAAAGTATAATAATTGTCAATTAGTACGTCTGGTAATGGTAAATCAATGTTCCTTTTGCCAGAAAAATGTCAGATTGAAAGAATAAATAAAAACATGTCTCCCTATATTATAACCTGGCATGTAGTACTCTAGGTTTGAGGTTAGAGAAATTGACACCAGTTTCAGCATATTTGAAGCATTTAAAAGAAAACACTGAGCCTGTTGGTCACGACATGTAAACAGAGTTTCCGTGGCCAAATAATGTAAACAATATTGGGGGACATGCATGGGCGGATTCAGGGGGGGGGGTAAAGATTTTTTACAAGTTACAAGGCACTTTTCTATGTTCGCGTTGTGAATTTATTGTTTATTGGGCGGTGCAGCCACAAAATAAATGCGGGGTAGAAGCAGCAGCAGCATCTGACAGCAGCCACAACAACAACCTGAACTACAATCCTACGCTCGTTCGATAATATAGTCAAGTATTGCAAAATGGTTACGCCCCTCCCCCCCCCCCACCCCCTACCCCGAAATCCTGTCAAAATTGTTGTCAAGGGGCGTGGCTTAGCGAGCATAGCAAAACAGCGATGCAATAATCAACTAGAGCAGCTTGAGCTGCATCAACGGTTTGAGCCTCAAACATTGATTTCATGTGTAACTAAGCTTTAGCCCAAGGTGTAAACTATCGGTTACAAAAAGAATTTCTGAAGTTTTAGAATGAACAGTCCAACATTATTGTGTTCGCATCATCACACCGATGTGGGGCCGGTTAGCTTAGAGGTAGAGCGATGGACTCGGAGCGAGGGATACCGGGTTCGATCCTCAGCCAAAGTTTTAGCTAAAGGACTGAAATATCGACTACAGCAAAAACAATTGAAATCGAATGATAAATAACGAAGCTGACGTCACATCCGTTTGCTCTATTTTGAAAACTTGAAAAAATACGTTCATCTTTGACATCGAATAGAGCCGTAAGTAGTCAAGATATAGCTCTGAAAATTATCATCTTTCATGCGGCATGACACTCCCCTATCACCCTGGCAAGAAATTATGTTGCTGACAGTACTGTACAAATTGGAAAACGTTGTAAAGACCACCCGTTATCAGCCGAAATTCGGCAAAATCGTTGAAAAGTATGTACATTTTTCAAATTCAAATGCATATAGATCTTTTATTTGAGCAGATAGCCGAAAACTGTCAGTGAATCTGAGATAGAGAATTTTGTCAGCTTTCCAATGCAAAAAGAATTCTTGAAATCGGTTGGAAAATAAGGAAGTTATAGGAAGTATGACGTCACTTCCGTTTTCGTGAAAAGTAGCATTAAAAGATATCTGAAAATCTCTGAGTCTCTGCTCACACTTGATCCGAATCGGTATGCAAAATTTGAAGTCGATCCGACCAGCGGTTTTGGTGTAGATGGAGGGAGCCCGTAAGTCAGCGGATGATTATTTTTTCGATAGTTATCGCCCCTTAAATGGCAGTTTACGCCATTTGTAAATACACCTAATAAAACGGAAATATGCAATATTCCGCCAGTGAAGTTTTCGTTTGTTTTTCACCATAGGCCGGGCACAAAGCGGGAAAGTTTTAGCTAAAGGACTGAAATATCGACCGCAGCAAGAAATTTTGAAATCTATTGATAAATAACGAAGCTGACGTCACATCCGTTTGCTCTATTTTGAAAACTTGAAAAAAAGACGTTCATCTTTGACATCCAATAGAACCGGAAGTAGTCAAGATAGAGCTCTGAAAATTATCATCTTTTATGCGCCTGACACTCCCCTATCACACTGGCAAGAAATTATGTTGCTGACATTACTGTACAAATTGGAAAACGTTTGTAAAGACCACCCGTTATCAGCCGAAATTCGGCAAAAATTCGGCAAAATCGTTGAAAAGTATGTACATTTTTCAACTTCAAATGCCTATAGCTCTCTTAGTTGACCAGATAGTCGAGAACTGTCAGCGAGATTGAGATAGAGAATTTTGTCAGCTTTCCAATGCAAAAATAATTTTTGAAATCGGTTGGAAAATAAGGAAGTTATAGAAAATATGACGTCACTTCCGGTTTCGTGGAAAGTGGCATTAAGAGATTTCTGAAAATCTCTGAGTCTCTGCTCACACTTGATCCGAATCGGTATGCAAAATTTGAAGTCGATCCGACCAGCGGTTTGGGCTGTAGACTGAACGGCTGAATAAAAAAAAACAAAAAAACAAAAAAAACAACAAATACAATAGGTTTTCGGCGCAGCTGAAAGCCGCCTCAAACCTAACAACGAATACAATAGGTTTTCGGCGCAGCTGAAAGCCGCCTCAAACCTAATAATGGAACTCCGGATGTCACTACCAGCATGACCGGTGAAGCATCAAGCTACTTAGAATGTAATCAACACACAACACATTGAAACAGTACGAATGAATAAAGCATCACGTCACATACATGTACATAGAAATGTAATAAGACGGATAGAACTTAGAATGTCATCAGCCAGCAAGCATCAAGCCACATATAATTGTAATAAGACGGATAGAACTTAAAATGTCATCAGCCAGCAAGCATCAAGCCAAATATAATTATGGCGGAGATGACCTTCCATACCGGCGGTGGTATAACAGCTTTATTGATTTTGTTATTGACGAACAGACGTATGGGCATAAGCACACGTGTTGACAGACGACCTGACGGACTGACGGACAGTATATGTGACACGCCATGTAATTTTGTATCTTCGGACATCTGCGTAATTTCATGAAATGTGTTTAAAAAAATTACAATATTTTCCGTAAATGGCGTCAAAAGTTTACAAAAGTACAATTTGTTCAACTTTTGACTGTATTTATGAAAATATTGTAAATGTATTTAATGAAATTACGCAGAAGGCCGTAGGTACAAAATCACATGGCGTGTCTGGCACACAATGCATGTATGTCAGGGATATACCATACTTCGGCATACCTTGTTGGACCATTTGGTGTAGTACCAGTACACGACCCCATGTCACATGACTCCTGTGTCGCCGGCACCGATTGGTTACAATACTTGTTATGGACAACGACGCCGATGGAGTTCTTGCAGCGCACCCGTCGGCGACGAACCCCCGAGACCGCAATCAACGGAACACTGGAATACAAGTAGTATAGAGTGTACGGCCCATCCCGGAATGGCACATTATACAGGGTGAGGGGCGTCGTATATACACCCTGGATTTCTTCAAGGTTCCACAAATGAACGATTGCCTATCATTTACACATCGTTTTGACATCGTTTTGGTTTTTATATTATAAAACAATGCTTTCGTTCGTTTAAACCGGTTTAAACCAACAACAAAGTAATTTTATAATAAAGTCAAAGAAAAGTAAGTCGAAACGATGCGTTGAAAGAAACGACGGGTTTATATAGTTGAAAGCGGGGTATTTAAACTAATCCACACACAACATAAGCCCTGCCTGTATTTATACTAATTAAATGCGTCACCTGAACAAAATAATAGTTTCAACAGATTATAAAGTATGATCATTGCACATAAAAAAAAGTAAATAAAGACAATAAACAGTAATGTCCGTTAACATTTTAAGGAAACACAGTTATCGCCCCTGATATCCGTGTGGAAATTTATATCCGATATAAAATGTATAAATAATTAAAAAATATCATGCCTCATTTGCATATGAAACTAGCCTGATACCACCGCGAGTCACTAAATGATTATATTTGTGTTTGCTGCCAACGAACTTTGGGCCATTACACACATTAAATCTAAAAAATATTTAAAAGTACCGGTAAGTACTTTTTCATCAATAACAAAAACGTTACCATTCACAAACAAAATTATTTGATGAAATTCCATCAAATATTGATTTTATTGCGAATTTACGATTTTCCTATGGGAATTTAACATGGAGACCCAGCTAACAATTTTCCGTTGTAGGAATGTTGTTACAACGTTTTATGAAAGTTGCAGTTACGTTGCCATGAAGCCGTTGGTACAACGTACTCCAGGAAAGTTTTCCTGTCGTAGATTTCACGTAGTGATTTTACGTTTTATGACGACATTCACAAGACGTTTTCACAATGACGTTGGTACAACATACTTCAGGAAAGTTTTCCTGTCGTAGATTTCACGTAGTGATTTTACGTTTTATGACGACATTCACAAGACGTTTTCATAATGACGTTGGTACAACGTACTTCAGGAAAATTTTCCTGTCGTATATTTCACATGAACTCTAAAACGAAAGAACGTTGCTGGAATGTAAAAACATTAACTTAGCCATATTTGGTGATTTGTTTTATTTAAATCGGCATGACACAACTATGGAAGCGTCCTGGTGCCAATGAAGTATTTTTATCTCCTAATTGGATAGCAACTCCCAATTAGGACCTATTATCTCCTAATTAGGACTTAGTATCTCCTAATTATGAGTTAGTATCTCCTAATTATGACTTACGATCTCCTAATTAGGAATTACTATATGTGTCAATGCTAAAAATATCCTTAGTGTCTCCTAATTAGGAGACCCTAAGTCCTAATTAGGAGATAATAACTCCCAATTATGACTAAGTATCTCCTAATCAGGAGTTACTATCTACTAACTGGGAGTTAGTATCTCAATTAGGAGATAGTATCTCCTAATTAGGAGTTACATATAATTTAGCATTGGCATCATGATGCTTCCATACACAACAGCAGCATTTGGAGTAAAACGGTATTGCTTTCATCAGCAATAGAATAGAACATTACTATCTCGGTTGAACAGAAATACAGTTACAACAAAATATTGATTGTGACAATCCCATGAAGTGATGGAACTTTAGGCAGAGCTGGCAGAAGTTGTCTACGTAGTGCCGTATTCTTGTCCTTCTTTAATTCTTGGTCAATCTCGCACATTTCATCGTCTCTTGTAAAATACAGACATGTACAGCCAAATGAAAAACCATCTATGTTCTGGTCTACCAATATCAGCCAATATGTTACGGCTAATACATAACATAAAATAAGAGTGCCGTAGGTCATAATATACACTCGTCGAGGCATGGCCCGTAAACGAGGGGAGATAACAAGCTGGAAAAAAATAAGAAACTCAATTGGGTTCTTTTTCTTGCCATAATAAAGAATTAGAAAATGTGATCACGAGGACAAAGATACAGAACGCGAAAATTAAAAATAGCCATTAAGCGCGGAAATAGCTCATTATTTTGTTTTGGAAAATCGATCAATTCCCTCTTGCATATGTATACCGAAGCATAACTTGCGTTATTGCATGGAAAATGACATAGAAGGCGAACGTAAAAAATAGCTACCAAGGGGACATAAATAATTCGCTAGTTTTTAAATGTGATTTTTCGTATTGCCGTGATAAACATGTATGCTGAATTTGGTGTTTCAGATGTGTCAAGTGGAACTCGAGTTATTGCGTGGAAACGGTTACATAATGCGAAAATTAAACAAGAGGGCCATGATGGCCCTAATTCGCTCACCTGACTCCATGAACACCAGAGGAGAATGTGACATTGAGTTCATATGTGTTTTAAAAAAAAAATGCTATTTTTAGATGGCATTTTACCAAATCTGAAAATGCTTCACCCAAGGATCTTAACTTACTATGAAGTTTGGCCAGCATCGGCCATGTGGTCTCTGAAAAAAAGACGTTCAAAATCTTGAATAAATGGACCTTTTGGCGGCCATCATGGATGACATAATCATCCGATTCCGACAAATATTGCACCAGAGCAATCGCCTCATCGACATCTTCAATTTGATATATGACATGACCATATTCGGTTAAAAATAAAATTTGACGCCACGGGCCACGCCCATTTTTTTACCTCGTGGTCACAATTTTAACACCTTTGAAAGGGCATTCTACATCGATCATTCCTAGCATGTTTTGTTGAAATCCGGCTCGCGGTTCATGAGAAGAAGATTTTTTAAGAATTTGTGCTATTTTTAGATGGCGGTCATCTTGGATTAGCGATGACCTCCGTTTTAACCAATCTGAAAAGGCTTCACCTATGGACCATAACTGTAAAGTTTGGCCACCATGGGCCAAGCGGTTCGTGTGAAGAAGAATTTTGAAATCTCTAATAAAAGAACGACCTTTTGACCTTTCGGCGGCCATCTTGGATGACATGACCATCCAATTTCGACAAAAAATGCACCAGAGCAATAGCCTCTTTGATACCTTCGATTTGATATAGACATGACCATATTCGGTCAAAGAAGAATTTTGAAATCTCTGATAAAAGAACGACCTTTTGACCATCCGGCGGCCATCTTGGATTACATAACCATCCAATTACGACAATAAATGCACCAGAGTAATCGCCTCATTGTTACCTTCGATTTGATAAATAACATGACCATATTTGGTCAAAAATAAAATTTGACCCCAATTTAACCACACGGGCCACGCCCATTTTTGACACCGGGGTCACCATTTTAACAATTTGAAAGAGCATTGTACATCGATCATTCCTACCAAGTTTCGTCGAAGTCCAACTAGCGGTTCATGAGAAGAAGATTTTTTAAGAATTTATGCTATTTTTAAACGGCGGCCATCTTGAATTGGCGATGACCTCCATTTTAACAAATCTGAAAAGGCTTCACTCATGGACCATAAAATTTAAGTTTGGCTACCATGGGCCAAGCGGTTCATGTGAAGAAGAATTTTGAAATCTCTAATAAAAGAACGACCTTTTGACACTTCGGCAGCCATCTTGGATGACATAACCATCCGATGTCGACAAAAAATGCACCAGAGTGATCGCCTCGATGATACCTTCGATTTGATATATGACATGACCATATTCGGTCAAAAATAAAATTTGACCCCAATTTGACCCCACGGGCCACGCCCATTTTTGACCCCGGGGTCACCATTTTAACAACTTTGAAAGAGCACTGTACATGGATCATTCCAACCAAGTTTTGTTGAAATCCGGTTGGTGGTTCGTGAGAAGTAGATTTTTGAAGAATTTGCGCTATTTTTAGACGGCGGCCATCTTGGATTACGTAATGACGTCATTTTAGCAATTTTGTAATCCTCCTACCTAAGGACTATGACCATGAAGTTTGGTGACTATAGGCCCAATGGTTACCGAGGAGAAGACGTTTGAAAATGTTCACGGACGACGACGGACGACGGACGACGGACACATTGCGGTAACAATAGCTCACATGAGCTTCGCTCAGGTGAGCTAAAAACTGTCCACCAAAGGGAGATAAGTCATCAGCAACTTTTGAAAATCAATAGGGATCTTAGTCTTGCCGTGATAAACATGCATGCCTAAGTTGGTCACGGTCCGTCAAGTAGCACTCTTAGTTATTTCGTGGACAAGCTGTGTTCATGGCCCGCCGGCCACGGTGAATACAAATACGTCCTCTATTTTTTTTCGGATGGGCGTATAAACAGATAGTACATGTATTGCATTAATAATATAATTCCATTATTTATTATACAATGTATTTGCAACTCAACTTTGAGTTCATTTTATGTTTATAGCAAAACATGAAATACAAATGTACATGTGGGAATATTGTATTTTTGGTTCGTTGTGAAAACACGGGAGAAAATATGTATTTGCAGAACAGACGCAACACATTAAAACAAAATTGACAATGAGATTGAGTGCTGAAGATGACAGCTGCTCCAATCGGACAAAGGGTTAAATTGTATTTGCAAAACAAGACATAAATGCAAATGATAAAAACGTGAAAGTCCTCAGTGACCTTGACCTTGGGGAATCAAACATGAACACCCAAGGTAGTGAACCATCAATGCCAGAAAGGCATGGATGAAGTTTGGTGGTCCTGAGCCCAGAGAAAGCGGGAATTTTAAAGAATGTATACACATATTGGCGAATATGTGAATACATCTACCCCACGCATGTGTGGGCGACACAAAAATCCCGTTCAAAAACTATGCAACCATTATATTGTGATAGTGGAGGTACTGTAATAGTACTATGGTGGCTCGTTAGGGACATTTTGTCTCTTCGTGGCGACGTAACGAAGATTAGCGAAGAGAAGAAACGAGGTTTAATAATTAAACTTCGTCTTTTCGGCACGCTAATTACCGTCTCTTCGCCCCAAAGGGACGAAAATTATCGCCCTATAAGGTCGATTAAATTTGCGCCGCGTAAATATGCGCCTCTCAAATTAACACCCCTTAATCTTCGATTCTTCGTTTCGTCGCCACGCTGTTTAACGCCTACAGGACGCGAATTATCGTTCCTTTGCCACGAAGGAACTAGTCAAGATAAGAAATTCAGTGTCCTTAATTTTCGTTTCCTCGTTTCTTCGCCACGAGCAAACGATAATTTTCGTCCCAAACGATAATTATCGTCTCTTCGTCCATTCACCCCCGAAAGGAGAAGAGACGAATATTAGCGCGTTCCGGTCGCACATGCGCAGATCCGTACTAACAAGCAGACTGCCATTTTATAATTAACTAGAAATGGACGCTTGTCGACAAGCGCATGTGTATCCCCCTCCCCAGATACACAAGTAGTTTGAAAAAAGGGTGTTCGAGTTATGCTCCGGAGACAAAATCAGTGACGGAAAAAACAAATGGAGATAACTAAAAAATCAGTGATGCAAGAGTTGTCATTCTTGCGTGACACACCTTTAGGGTTGTGGTCTATGCATGTGTGAAGTTTCATGAAAATATTCCAAAGGGTGTTCGAGTTATGCTCCGGACACGAAATCAGTGCACGAAACAACAAAGGGAGATAACTAAGAAATTAACGACGCAAGAGTTGTCATTCTTACGTGCGACACACCTTTGGGTCGTCTTCTATGCATGTGTGAAGTTTAATAAACTAGAAAATGTGTTCATAGAAACACGGATGCCCACATATCGCTTTGATAATAAATGAGGCCAAAATTCCAAAGTTCCAAGTCAAAATTTTCTTTTACCTGAGCGTTAAAGTTTTTGAAGCACCAAGTATGTGACCTTGACCCTGAGCTTGGCGGGGGCAGGACGAACGTGGATTTGGCACAGGGCGGTAGAGGACCATTAGAGCAACGAGTAGGGCGGTAAGACCATAGAGCAACGCGTATATGAAATATGAAGTTGATCCGTGAATGGAAAGAAAAATTATAAGATATTTAAATGAGCATTAATGTTTTTGAAGCACCAAGTATGTGACATTGACCCTGGGATTGGCGGGGGCAGGACGAACGTGGATTTGGCACAGGGCGGTAGAGGACCATTAGAGCAATGCGTATATGAAATATGAAGATGATCCATGAAAGAAAACAGAAATTACAAGATATTTACCCGAGCGTTAAAGTTTTTGAAGCACTAAGTATGTGACCTTGACCCTGGGCTTGGCGGGGGCAGGACGAACGTGGATTTGGCACAGGGCGGTAGAGGACCATTAAAGCAACGCGTATATGAAATATGAAGTTGATCCGTGAATGGAAAGAAAAATTATAAGATATTTACCTGAGCGTTAAAGTTTTTGAAGCACCAAGTATGTGACCTTGACCCTGGGATTGGCGGGGCAGGACGAACGTGGATTTGGCACAGGGCGGTAGAGGACCATTAGAGCAATGCGTATATGAAATATGAAGATGATCCATGAAAGAAAACAGAAAGTATAAGATATTTACCCGAGCGTTAAAGTTTTTGAAGCACTAAGTATGTGACCTTGACACTGGGCTTGGCGGGGGCAGGACGAACGTGGATTTGGCACATGGCGGTAGAGGACCATTAGAGCAATGCGTATATGAAATATGAAGCTGATCCGTGAAAGAAAACAGAAATTATAAGATATTAACCTGTTAAAGTTTTTGAAGCACCAAGTATGTGACCTTGACCCTGGGCTTGGCGGGGGAAGGACGAACGTGGATTTGGCACAGGGCGGTAGTGAACCATCAGAGCAATGTGTATATGAAATATGAAGCAGATCGGTCGAAGGATGAAGAAATTATGAGACATTTATCCGAGTGTTAAAGTTTTGTGACGGACGGACGGACGGACCTACAAATGGGCACATATTGGCTCTGTTGTCCAAACCTTAATTGGGTTATCTTGTTGGGTACTATTCAAACATTATTGGGTATGAAAAAGTGTTAACCTTCTCGTCAATTGCCTATAATTTCATAATAAATGGACGAATGACCGCGCATATTATGGCGCGTATCAGCAGCATCACGCAAAATCCGGTAACTTCGGCGAACATCGGTTGTTATCGTTGGATATTAAGTTAAATATTTATGGTGTTATGGACATTTTTGTCCAAAATAATTGTTGGATACTTTCACATCTGATAATAAAATACCCAACAATTACGTTTGGACACAAAAACACTAATCGGGGTTATTGGGTATACCCAATAGGAGAAAAAATACCCAACAAGAGAAAAAGTACCCAACATGTGCCATTTTCACCCACAAAGTACCCAACATATGTCCTCTCGTAAACATGGACGGACGGACAGACGGACGGACGGACGGACGGACGGGAGGACGGGACGCACGTTCCTACGAATGAATACTTGTTGGGTTTTTACTGTATAAAAATACCCAACAAGAGTACCCAACACTATCCTAACCCTACCCAATAAGATCCCCGTACGCTTACAACAATTACCCATTCGTGTGTGCGGACGGACGGATGGACGGACGGTCAAGGGTAACACTAAATGCCCCCTCCACTATCGTGGTGGGGCACACAAATATTCCAAAGGGTGTTCGAGTTATGCTCTGGATACAAAATCAGAGCACGAAACAACAAAGGGAGATAAGTAAACAAGAATTCCGCGGAATCAGATGCCTCGCCTTTTCCCGCCTTGACCTCGAGCCTGGGCCCGAAAGCAATTTTCACTGGCCCGAACATATTATACAATTATTGACCAGTGAGCCATAGAATATCAGATTATATTCTATGGCTCACTAGTCAATAATTGTTTTATTATATGATAATAGTCTGTATATAGCACATACGACCTTATGCTACTAGACAAAAATTTAAAGAGAATTTGAAAAAAAAAAGAAAAAAAAAATGGAAAATAAAAGTTTAAGAATTAAA
This sequence comes from Conchocele bisecta, assembly GCA_029237695.1. NCBI lineage: Eukaryota > Metazoa > Mollusca > Bivalvia > Lucinida > Thyasiridae > Conchocele > Conchocele bisecta. The sequence continues at coordinate 26,673,196 of CM055276.1, forward strand.
AATAATAATGCTTGCTACTGGAGCCCAGAATTTGTTTTTAATAGTCCTATATTTATCTACATATATCTGCACAGGTCCACATAATGCCACAATATTTTCAACACAGTTTACGGAAATGTAATATCCAATGTAGTAATTTACCTGTATAAATTACCTGTGGTCAAGACTGGACATTTGCACATGCTAGCACATGCAGCACATGGACAGGTGAATGGTTCTCCCAGTCTCTATTGTTCTCTCTGCAGGTAAGGTGTACAGAGCACACGAGAAAACGGGTCTTCACGCATTATTGTCCAGTTTGTAGAGTGCGCAAAACAAAAAAGGGAGATAGCTCAAAAATTAGCTACGCAAGAGTTGTCATTCTTGTGCGCGACACACCTCCGGGTCGTGGTCTATGCATGTGTGAAGTTTCATGATAATTCCATTAAAAGGGTGGTCGAGTTATGCTCCGGACAGGAAATCAGTGCGCGAAAACAAAAAAGGGAGATAACTAAAAAATTAGCTATGCAAGAGTTGTCATTCTTGTGCACGACACACCTTCGGTTCGTGGTCTAATTGAATGTGTGAAGTTTCATAAAAATATTCCAAAGGGTGGTCGAGTTATGGTCAATCAGTGCGCGAAACAAAAAAGGAGATAACTAAAAAATTAGTTATGCAAGAGTTGTCATTCTTGTGCGCGACACACCTTCGGGTCGTGGTCTATGCATGTGTGAAGTTTCATGAAAATATTCCAAAGGGTGGTGGAGTTATGCTCCGGACACGAAATCAGTGCGAGAAACAAAAAAGGGAGATAACTAAAAAATTAGCTATGCAAGAGTTGTCATTCTTGTGCGCGACACACCTTCGGGTCGTGGTCTATGCATGTGTGAAGATTCATGAAAATATACCAAAGGGTGTTCGAGTTATGCTCCGGACAAGAAGTGTCTGCTGCGGACGCGGCGCGCTGTCAAATCAATAGTATCCCCCGACAGAGTCCGGGGGATACAATTAATAATATATCCGTGTTTCTATGGTTTTTTTATGTATGCCGTTTTAAATATGTACTGTATATGTAAGATTATACGAATCTTGGCTATCAAAGTGCATGTGGATTAAATTAATTATATTAGTTTCTACTTTCGGTTTACCATGTTCACAAGAATTTAATCTGAAAATCTAATGTAGCAATTAATATAATTAATTTAATGCACAAGTAATTTGATATCCAATCTGATTCTATTATTCTTACATATACAGTACATATATAAAACGGTAGACATAAAAAAAGAGAGACAATACATTGATATATTATTAATTATTCATACAATGGCAGTCTTAATTGTTAGTACGCATCTGCGCATGTGTGACCGGAACGCGCTAATCTTCGTCTCTTCTAGCCTTCCGGAGAGAACGGATGAAGACACGATAATTATCGTTTCTTCGCGCGAAAAGACGAGGATTAAGAGGCGATAATTATCATTTCTTCGCGGTTTCGTTCCTTCGCCACGAAGGAACGAGCCGCGAAGAAACGATAAATAGCGTCCTGTAGGCGTAAAACAGCGTGGCGGGGAAACGAAGAAACGAAAGCGCTTAGATTTGCGAGGCGTAAATTTGCAAATTAGCGATCTGACAGGGCGATAATTATCGTCCATTCATGGCGAAAAGACGATAAATAGCGTGGCGAAAAGACGAAGTTTATTTATTAAACTTCGTTTATTTGTTTCTTCGCCACGCTAATTTATGTTCCGGCATCACGAAGAGACGAAATGTCCATAACGAGCCACCATATAGTACAGTGGAACCCCTCTAAACCGAACACCCTCCGAATGTGTCTTATTTAGATGGGTTTCAATGTAATGTATGTCATTGTCCTGTCTGTTCATAACAGAAAATGACAAAACGTGACCATCGAGTGTTTAATTACAATGGTATCTCTCTAAACCGGAAACCCTGAGGACCTCCCAATGTGTCCGGTTTAGAGAGGTTCCACTGTATTGCCATTTTGTTATCACGGTTGTACTATTGCCAATGCCACTATTGATAGGTGCATAACACATACCTTCACTGGCCGAATCTTCCATTATGTGTCTAGCAGGTGTCCTATATGAATTTCCACCAGACTCCAAATTTGATGCGTCTCCCGCCATCCTTGCCTTTTGCGTTGCAATAATCCAGTTATCTAAAATGAAATTGAATTGTAAGTTATAGTTGTACAAAGTCATGAACCTACCACATAAGAGTTTAATGTAAAACAAAATTATATAATTACTTCTATTTTTTTTTCTCGAATGTATTTAATGTAATAAATAGTATTTCAGTGGAGCCTCTCTAAACTGGACACCCCAGGAATAATTGACTTCAATGTAATGTATGTACATTTTATCTACATACATGTATATAATGATAAGTTTCAAGATTGAAAATTAACTAATAAACTTATCTGTAAATAAATGGTATGGTCGGTTGCCATTAGTTACAAGCCTAGCTCTGATATGTGACGATGACTAGATAGACTCGGCTTATTAAATGTTGCCCAGTCTAGCATCTGATCAAATCGAATAGCAGTATTATGTCAATCGAATCACAACCCATGTGCCACTACTGCCTGTGTACAATGTGTCATTGGGTGATTACGAGGATATATAGCATCGGTACATTCCAAAAACTTTTTACTAAATTACATTAAAACGCGTTTTTGGCGGACGATTGAATAACTACTTGAAATTTATATTTTCTTTTGTTCATAATAACATATTAAAACAACATATTGGACGTAAAAAGTCGATGATTTGTTTTGCATAATTAACATGGAACATGTTGTAGAAAAGTACATACCTTTGCACAATATGTCGGTCTTCTCAAATAGTCAGGCATTCACTCTTATATATCCAATGGCAATGAAATTCTGCTGAAATACCCCCCGAACATTATTTGTGCCACAGGTTTCAAGGGAAATTTTGATTGGCCATCGACAGAGCGTGGTATAATAAATTATTATGTGACAGCTTAAGGGAAAAGGGACGAGTTGCGTGATGGGAGTTTATTGTTGGCAACGTAAAAATTCTAGCATGTACAGTGGAACTATACTAAACCGGACACTCGGGAAAATATAGATGTTTACCTTAGATGTGTGTCGCTGTTATGTATCTCTGATTACAATGAATGTTCATGATTGCAAAACACTACAACGAAGTATTATGAAGTGCTCACATGTCTGATTAACGAAGTATCATGAAGTGCTCACATGTCTGATTTACAGTGGAACATCTCCAAACCGGACACCTTGTGGGCAAACCAGGGTGTCCGGTTTGGAGATCTGCTGTAGTTTACAACGTAATGATTTGGCAAGAGTATTTACGCCAGGACGTAATGTCATTAAAACCTGTTTTGTTTTTTTAACATACAAAAAGTCTTCAATATTTTATTTCAGCATTTTTTAATTCTAAATGTGTTGCCCTGAAGACACATGACCGTATCTCTAGGCTGGGTGTGTTAATCTGGTCGTACCAGCCATATTGCAAGAGAAATGACTGAGTATCAATTTCTGTTCCGGACCGCACTTTCAGACAAAACAAAACACTTACACTGTACGTTTTAGATAGGTTGTGTAACAACTATAGTTACTATGTAGGCGGAGCCTACTTTCGAGTTGTAGCTGTGAATTCGGATCCATGGACGATGCAGGTGGTTGACATTGGTCATGTGAGAGCTGTTATATAATCACTGCTGACTGATAGCAAATAAACCGCAAAATAATTAGTTGTTGGCAGATCAGGCTGACTGTGGCGGTTCAATTAATTACATAGAGTAAACACATTACATTTCCACTGTATAAACCCCCGGGCGCGAAGGGTTGTCGGTAACTTCAGAGCGTACGAAACATTTGTTGTGCCAATATGTTTAGACATCTATATTGTATTCATCTGTGCATGATAGACTTTTCACAATTCGCATAAAAAAGATGACCTCCAGTGAAAAAGACATCAGCTACCGTATAATTATATTACAGTATGGAACCAATATCAGGCGCATCTCAATAATTTAACTCATTCACCCCTAAGTAACTACTGGGACGATGTATGGTCCCTGGTAACAGGAATGGAATTTGATATGTTAATTTTGCAACCAATCTAACCGTCACAAAATGATTTTCAGACTAGTCCATTATGAAAAAGGGGTGTTTTTGTTCTAAAAACATGGGAAAATTACTTGCAAAAAGTCACGAGCTGGCTCATATCGATCTACACTATTTGCCAATACCACTATACAGGCCTGTGGTGTTGAAAGGGTTAATTAATAGCTGAACAGAACAAAACAGAACATACTTTTATTTAAATTCAGATTACAAGGTAACAACATGACTGAAATTGGTAATCTATGTAGGTGGGTAAACATGGTTGGCAATGTAACGTATTTGTGTCAGATATAACTTTGAAGGGGGGAGGCATGGGGACAGTAAACAAACATGTATAAATATATGAGAATTAATGTTTGGGTGTATGCTATAAAGTGCCGTGGAAAGCGGATTCTATGAACGATGACGGCTCTGGCTAGTCTGTACATCATCACACATTCAAGTTCATTGTGTCTCATACAGCATATTAAAGGTTGGGTAATACAACAGTTAAGTCATGATCATTCGGTGAAATAACTGTTTAATGAGAACTTACCTAGAATTGGTTGCAGCATCGTTGATGCAGCAACGTTATTGCAGCAGCGCTATTTTGACAACGTTTATATCAAATGCTATATGACAACGTGAATAGTATATATTATGAGAACTGTCACACATTTGGTTGCAGCGACGTTATTGTAGCAACGTTATTTTTACAACGTTTATATCATGTTGTCACGCAATGCTATATGACAACGTGAATTTGTTTTGTATTCTTGTGGCGATTATCTGATACGTTTCAAATGTAAAGATACGTCCCAACCAAGTAGGCACAACATGTTCTTTATAGGAATTAAATAAGTGTACACAAGTGTCGCTACATTCCAAATGTCGAAATGTCGGGACGCAAATCACAATAAACGCATGTTTTAGATCATTGAAGGTTAGTGAATGACACTTATTAGTTACAAATTGTAACATCGGATTTACTGATGTTTATTTCAGTGATTCACGTCGATATGTTCAGTCTGTAATGGGATTTCAGCCAGATTTTACACGTAATTTATGCTTCCCAAGCCCACAAAAAATGTGTGACGTTCTTTCGTACACACAATGATCGCCTTGGCTGTGGTAGCTAATTTGCCCGTAACTAACGAAATGCTTAAAGCAGATGATTGAAGTGAATATATTTGAAGCCCCAAGACATACATTTATGGATTACCACAGACATAAGTCAGCAGAAAAATCGAAATGTGTGGTGTTTGAGCGAGTCCGAAACTACAACATTTTCCCAAGCTCTTTCCTACCTTGAAAACGCTATAGTGTCTATTGTACTGCAATTGGTACGTGGGGTAACGGTTTACAAATGAGCCATTTATCAGGTCCTAGGTCCGAGTCTTCCACCTGTGGTCTTACTTGGAATTATAATTGGCTATGTCCATATATACCAATTTTCATGAAACTGACATCATTTAATAGTTTGTAAATTAGCGGACTGGTTGCATTAGATATTGAATGACAATCGTATAACGCTTGTTTTCGGGAATATGATGAAATAATATGGTGCAGTTGATTGATCGCCAGATCGGACATGTGGGTTTCCTCCGGTTTCCTCCAACATTAATGACCGCCCTTACTCCTTCATATGTGACAACGAAAGCATTTGTATAAGTGCTCTCGCACTTGTTTGTAATCGTTGTAAAATAAACAAAAGTTTCAAAACTATTCTTACATTTCAGCCGGTAGTTTACAGAAATGTAACGGTGAATTACACCACTGGGCAGCAGTAGTTTAGGTTAGAGGATACCAAATGGTGCGAAATCGCCTAGGGTGTATGCAAAAATAGTCCGGTATAAAAACATAGTGCGGGTGTTTTGAGGTCACTGACACAGACACTGTTTGTTTGCAAATCTTGATCCATTACTACCCAGTTTCACTGGAGGAACATTTTGGGGTGCATTTAACACCAGTTTTCAGCATATTTGTAGCATTTAAAAGAAAACACTGAACCTGTTGGTCACGTGATGTAAACAGAGTTTCCGTGGCCAAAAATGTAAACAATATTGGGGGATATGACAAGGTTGGATATTTCTGTTCAAATCGCACCACCATTTGATCAGCAGTTACACTGGGCACACATCTCATCAGCCCTATTTCTCCAGCCACAGCCGTAAATGATAACATTGATGATAATATCACCAACGGTAGCAGATACATGTACAGTGGAACCTCTCTAAACCGGACACCAATAAAACACATGTGATCTGATGTTTGATGAGTTTCTTGGTCTTTTATCTCGGGTGATTATGTCTGTTCATGCTTGCATAGCACGCGACTAAGGCTCAGAATGATCAAATGCCTGATCTACAGTGAAATTTCTCTCCAGGGTGTCAGGTTTAGAGAGGTTTCACTGTACATATACGTACACAATCGCCTGTGTTAACTTGCCACGATATGAACGTTTCTGAACACATATTGGCAATCTGAACACACAATCAAGCAGTTTGATTGACTGAGCCTGATCTGTGATACAGCTCATGCTCAGCCAATAAGTATACTTGATATAAATAACATTTCACGTATTTTGAAATAAAACAAACGACAAATATTGGCAAGATTAGCGCCGGCGTATGGAAGGTAATATCCGCCATAATTCTATGTGACTTGATGCTTGCGTGCTGATGACATTACAACTTATATTCATGTTATTTAATTCGTCATTTGTATTTATTACATTTTAAATCTGCTTGTTGTAATTGTATTTGTCTTTCTTACATGTCCATTCTGCTGATTGCTTTGTTAATTCGTTTTATTTACATTACAATTATTTATACGTCCTTATTCGTGTCCCTGTTTTATTGCACTAAGCATTTGCAATAGAAAGTAAGAACAACGCACTTAGCACTTCGAATAAGGCCGAAAGCAGTAAGGAGAAAGTCGCAGGAAGTTAGCATCAAGCTACAGTCCGAAAGCGGAAAGCCGCAAGCAGAAAGCATCAAGCTACAAGCAGAATGATGCAAGCAATATATTGGTTAGTAGTGCGTCATTATGACGTCAGATGGCACTGCTGTCCGCTCAAGTAATTCTCCCTCTAATAAATTATAGTCCGACATCTGATTGGCTGTTCAAGTCACACCTCCAATGCCGGTGTTGATGTAAGATTTCACCCACAAATTATCACAGTATAGGTTAGAAGACACCAAATAGTTTTACTATATACTTTAACCGAATCCCATCCAATACGGCCAGTCTCTCCTACGTTCAATATTCGTATGGATGTTGTGGGACCTACGTGTACATGACCTGCAGCCGGTCTGTACTGGTTCTGCATGACTTAAACAATAGGTTCACTTACTCCTAAGAAAGAAAAATCCAACCTCGTCATGTCCCCCAATATTGTTTACATTTTGTATATGCCACGGAAACTCTGTTTACATCACATGACCAACACCCCCACATATTCCTCAAGTGAAACTGGGTAGTAATGGATCAAGATTTGCAAGCAAACTGTGTCAGTGACCTCAAAACACCCGCACGATTTTGTTCATACTGAACTACTATTACCCCCTTGACGATTTCGCAAAATTTATTATTCTCTAACCTATGTTAACTAAATTGCATATGTATGTATGGTGTTTGACTTACTAATGTGTTTTATACATACATGTATCCTCATAATTAAATTACATATGTACGTAATTGAAAAAAAATCAAATTTTTATAGTAAGTTACACATATGGTAACTTACACAGGTTGACTGTCAAACTGGCCCGTTACCGATGCAAACCAATAACCGTCAGGGATCAGACTAAGGTGGCCCACCACCATTGATTTTCCCTAAAACACTAACCCGTTACCACATATTTTGCTATTCTCTGCTACTTTCATTTTTCTTATGGATGTTGTGGGACCTATTTTCCAATAACCTGCACCCATTCTGCTCTGTATCTTGACTAATTAAAATATATATTTAATTATTGTTGAAGCGGTCCTATCCAGTAGGTAGACATTTTTCATTATGGAAATTAAATAAGTGTATAATTGCAACTAGTCCACCACTTTTAAAAAATACGAGTGCCAGCTACACAGATATAATTATTTAGTAATCTGTAATGTACTCATAGAGACTCGCGGTGGTATCGCAGTATTTTTAAATTATTTATATCAACTAAATGCTGAATAAATATTTTTATCGACATATCTTAAAGTATGATATTGCAAATCAAAATATAAATAAATTGAATAAATAGTTGCTTCCGTTATCATTTTAAGGAAACACGGTTATCGCCCCTGATATCAAACTGGCATTTCGCGTTCGATATAAAAAGTATAATAATGTCAATTAGTACGTCTGGTAATGGTAAATCAATGTTCATTTTGCCAGAAAAATGTCAGATTGAAAGAATAAAGAAAAACATGTCTCCCTATAATATAACCTGGCATGTAGCACTCTATGTTTAAGGTTGGAGAAATTGAGTAAAATAATATGCAAAAGTAGATCTTGATCCATTACTACCCAGTTTCACTTGAGGAATATGTTTTTAACACCAGTTTTCAGCATATTTGAAGCATTTAAAAAAAACACTGAGCCTGTTGGTCACGAGATGTAAACAGAGTTTCCGTGGCCAAATAATGTAAACAATAATGGTGGACATGACGAGGTTGGTCCCACAACATCCATACGAATAGTGAAAGTAGGAATGACTGGCTGGGATTCGGTTAAATTATACAGTAAAACTATTTGGTGTCTATTTCCAAAACTTCTTGGTTTTTTTTTATCCTGAAGGATCAAAAAACGAAAAAAGTTGGAAATTGACTTTATTGATAAAAAAGTACTAACTTTTAAATATTTTTTAGATTTAATGTGTTTAATAGCCAAAAGGTCGTCGGCAGCAAAACGTGAAACAGACAGTAGTTATGATTATGCCAACCAATATTACATTTTCACACAGTTACGTCTATTAGTAGAGTCACAATCATGTAACATTCTCATTCTTGATAAATTATACGTAAAATGCAAATTTTCAATTTCTTTATATATTTATTATTCATAAAATATATTGAATCCAAGAACATTAGCCACACTAGTTATTCTGGGTGTCCGTTTAAGAGAGGATCCACAGAAACATTAGTATACCCCCAATAATGGTCACAGTAGGCCAATGGTCAAAGTTTGTAATACATTACGCTAAAACATTCGCAAACAAATATTTAAACTAATCTAATTTCTACGTACATGACTTGAGATCTTAGCATACTAATAACCAAACTAATTATTTATGAATGCCCGTTCAGTGATTCAGTTACAATTCACTAGCTACGAATCACTGGGACTCGATGAGCCTGAAATAAATGTAAATCCAGTAATTGTTTAATACAAGAAAACATTGATAATGTGAAATTAACAGAATATCATAATTTTGCTCTTACAAACATTTTAGTCGTACAACGTTTAGTGAAACGGCCCCTGCTGTGGCTATAGGGCTAGCCAATGAGTAGTAGTGTGATGATTTGCGTCTTTCACGGACATGATACAACACTTTGTTGCAATGAACTCCATTCCCCAGGTGTCTGATCCAGGTCGTGTTGAAGTACAGAGCTCCAGATAAGCTGCGTATTTGCTTAAATACCCAATTAATTATTGCCAAAAACCCAATTGAAATCAGAAGTAGCGAGTATCAAAAAGCAACAACAATTTTGTGGTACCTTTATCATACTGCAGAAAACAATAAACAGACCACAAACATAGCATATTTTTCTTATTTTCCATGTAAACACATCTTGGTATTTCATTAGAATAGTCTCCAAGGATACAATTCTAATGAAATGCCAAGACATGTTTTCATTTTCAAGCAAACTATTCAATAATTGCTGTCTGTTGATGTGTAAACAGTAGAGTGATTTTATTTTACCCAATTAAAATTTTGAAATACCGAATTGCTTCAGAAATGATGCAGTGAAAATACTTGATTACTAATTCCTTATCTGGAGCTCTGGAAGTATGTGATGGTCACGTTGAGATTAGATTTCAAGATAGAGTAGACAGTCATCTGCGAGCACATTACCTTGAGGTACCCCGGGGTCCACTGCCACTGATGATGAATGTTGACCATCGACAACAACTCGCATGTGTCTGCAAGCTAAGAAGGAGGTTAACTAGTTGTGAACATCTCCTGTTATTCTGTATGTCTTGATTGTCTGCAATAATCTGTGGTGGGGCACCTTGTCAAAGGTCTTGCTGACATCGAGTATGGCAATCTCTGTTTGTATCACAGCATCGCTCGATTTGAGGAGGTCATGGAGGGTTGTCAGCAGCTGTGTTTCACATGAATACCCGGAAAGTAAATCCTGATTTAGTTCCGCAAGGATGTTGTGCTTATCCAGGTGATCAAGTAAATGTTTGCAGACAATGCGCTGTAATAATTTGAATGGTATGGAAGCTAGTGCTACAGGTCTGTTAGTTTGATGCTTGGTTTGAGGCTGTCACCGTGTGTGAATTCCTTGTGACAATTGCTACATGTACGAGGACGATCCCTTGTGAATTGTGAATAAGCATGTGCTGTTTGAGGCCACACCTCCGTGTGAATTTCTTGTCACAAACGCTACATGTACGAGGACGATCCCCCTTGTGAATTAGCTTATGTCTCCTGAGGCTGCTACTGTCTGTGAATGTTTTGTCACAAACGCTACATGTATGAGGACGATCCCCCGTGTGAATTAGCATATGTGTCTTGAGGCTGCTACTGACTGTGAATGTTTTGTCACAAACGCTACATGTATGAGGACGATCCCCCGTGTGAATTAGCATATGTCTCCTGAGGCTGCCTCTCTCTATGAATGTTTTGTTACAAACGCTACATGTATGAGGACGATCCCCCGTGTGAATTAGCATATGTCTCTTGAGGCTGCCAGTCTCTGTGAATGTTTTGTCACAAACGCTACATGTATGACGACAATCCCCCGTGTGAATTAGCATATGTCTCCTGAGGCTGCCAGTCTCTGTGAATGTTTTGTCACAAACGCTACATGTATGAGGACGATCCCCGTGTGAATTAGCATATGTCTCCTGTGGCTGCTACTGTCTGTGAATGTTTTGTCACAAACGCTACATGTATGAGGACGATCCCCCGTGTGAATTAGCATATTTCTCTTGAGGCTGCTACTCACTCGGAATGGTTTGTCACAAACGCTGCATGTATGAGGACGATCCCCCGTGTGAATTAGCATATGTTTCTTGAGGCTGCCAGTCACTGTGAATGTTTTGTCACAAACGCTACATGTATGAGGACGATCCCCCGTGTGAATTAGCATATGTCTCTTGAGGCTGCTACTCACTCGGAATGTTTTGTCACAAACGCTACATGTATGTGGAGGATCCCCCGTGTGAATTAGCATATGTTTCTTGAGGCTGCCAGTCAATGTGAATGTTTTGTCACAAACGCTACATGTATGAGGACGGTCCCCCGTGTGAATTAGCATATGTTTCTTAAGGCTGCCACTATGTGTGAATGTTTTGTCACAAACGCTACATGTATGGAGACGATACCCCGTGCAAATTAACATATGTTTATTGAGGCTGCCACTCTTTGTGAGGTTTCGTCACAAAGGCTACTTTTAAGACGATCAACTGAGTGAACTAGCATGTGCCGTTCCAGGTCACCGCAGTCTGTGAATGTCTCGTCGCAAACACTACTTGTATATGGGCGGTCCCCTGTGTGAAGTATCATGTGACGTGTCATGTTGCCTCTCTGTGTGAATGTCTTGTCACAACCGCTACGTATACGTGGACGATCCCCGGTGTGAATTAGCTGTGTTGTTTGAGGTGACCACTTTGTTTAAATGTCTGGTAAGAGACAATACATGTATGGGACGATCCTGTGGCTACAGGTCCAAATGGGCATCTCTTGTTTATGTGGTTGCTTCTTCGTATTATTCATCCTTTACAAAATCATTTTTTATATTATCGTTCACCACAATGCGGTTGTATGCGTGCTTAGCTCCGCTGTATACAAATATAGCACTTGGACATCCCATCTGTCTACCGCAGTGCTGCTTGCATGTGCCCTGAAAAAATGCAAGTCGAAAATATAAAAAGTATTGACATGATGTGGCACATCTATATGTCTCCTCGACTTATTGAGAAGTTCAATATTGTATAGTATTTCCACCATCATAATATATTTACATACATGTACATCGTATTACATACCGGTACATATGTGCAATTGCTGGCTGCAGTGTACGCCAAATGTAATCTATGTTGTATGTCTACACAATGTCACAAAATTCTGTGTTGCCATGGATATCTGTGTGTGTATGATGACGGGGTGGAGGGTGGCTGTACATGTTTAGCTTGTTAAATGCTAAAGTCAATTGCATCATCAATGGAATGTTGAAAGGTATTCTAAAGTAAAATAAAAACATATCGCATTAACTGTTAATCCCCCCACCGCCATACGGTGTGGCAGGCTTCTTTGAATTTGTGTCTGCCTGATGAATGAATAGAATTAAACCCTATTCCCGACGTATTTGTATGGTAGTTATGTTCATCAATTTTCAGGGATCGCTCGACTTTGTCATTTGTTCTTGTCATAACCATATTTTTGAATTTCGCAGCATTCTCGACGATGTTTGTCCGTCTGTACGTCCGTCCATGTACATTTATGTTAACAAGTTCGTAATAGTTACTCCATTATGTACTATCTTCAATACTACTTGAATAATTGCTTAACTATTCAGGTACATGCTCTATCTGAATGTGTGCGACACACTCCCACCCACATTGACATGACATTGACCTTTAAAATGTTGCTGTCAAAAAGTTTCTCCATCATATTACATCTTCAGCTAGTTTACATGATTAGGCTAATGGTCAAACGAGACCAAGTAAAATAACAAGAATTCCGCCACGGAAGCGGTGTCGCGCCTGCCGAGGCATTTGACCGTGAACATTACAATTAAATAAATTACCTTGACCTTCAGAATTTGGATGTGGGCGTGTGCATAATGAAGCATCATCCGTAGACAAACATTGATGTGAAATATTATCAATGTCTGGAAAGGGGTTAAAGAGATATTGTGAAAAAACAATAACTTTAACGGATTTCTGTTACAAAACCGGTGAACATTACAAGTAAATAAATTACCTTGACCTTGATAATTTGGATGTGGGGGTGTGCGTAATGAAGCATCATCCCTAGACAAACATTGATGTGAAATATGATCAATGTCTGGCAAGGGGTTAAAGAGATATTGTGAAAAAAACAATAATTTTAACGCATTTGCCTTACAAAAAAACCGGACGACGCGGACGACGACGCGGACGACGACGAGGACGACGACGACGCTGACGACGACGACGACGGAAAATACAACGACTATAGTCGCGCTTCTGCTAAAGCAGGCGCGACAATAAAGCATTGTGCATAGTGCAAGAGTTGTCAGAAGACAACGAAGCTCGCCGGTTGGCAGACTTCACTCAAACTTGGCACAGTTGTATAAAAAACATGAATATTATATAACTCAACCTTGGTTTAAGGGGTGTGCGGTGGACCTTGACATTGAGGTCGGTGGTGGAAAGTGGGTCGTGGATTTGCTATAGCATGATATAGCATATTAAGATGAATGCTTGTATGAAATATCAATGCGCTCCCTCAAAACAGAAGTAAAACACAATTTAACCCAACATTAAGTTTATGAACGCACTAAGTTGGTGATTTTCTACAGTATGATAGCTATTCACATGAGGAATGCATGAATGAATGTGCAAAGTTTGTGACCTTGACCTTGGGGAAAGGGGTGGGGGCGGGTCATGGATTTGCCGTAGCACAATAGAGGATTATCAGACGAATGCATGTATGAAGTATCAAGACATTCCCTGTAAAGAAACGGAAGTTATAAAAAGACATTTACTCTGAGGAATGCATGTATGAAATATCAAAGCATTCCCTGTAAAGAAACAGAATTTACACAACATTTACCCCAACATAAAGTTTATGAACATGCTTAAGAATGTGAGCTTGACCTTGTGGTAAGGGTTGGATGGAGGGTTGTGGATTTGCTACAGCATGATAAAGGGTCATCTGAGGAATGCATGTATGAAATATCAAGGCGTTCCATGAAAGGAAACAGATGTTATAAGACATTTACCCCAACGTTAAGTTTATGAATGTGCTAAGTTTGTGACCTTGACCTTGGGGAAAGGGGTGGGGGTGGGTCATGGATTTGCTATAGCACAATAGAGTATCATCAGACGAATGAATGTATGAAATATCAAGGCGTTCCCTGTAAAGAAACAGAAGTTATAAAAAGACATTTACTCCAACGTTAAGTTTATGATGCTAAGTTTGTGACCTTGACGTTGGGGTAAGTGGTGGGTTGTGGATTTCCTACAGCATGATAGTCATCTGACGAATGCATGTATGAAATATCAAGGCGTTCCATCAAAGGAAACAGATGCTATAAGACATTTACCCCAACGTTAAGTTTATGATGTGCTAAGTTTGTGACCTTGACCTTCGGGTAAAGGGTGGGCGGTGGGTCATGGATTTGCGATAGCACGATAGGGTATCATCAGATGAATGCATATGCATATGTGTGAAATATTAAGCATTCTAGATGAAGGAAATAGAAGTTATAACAATATTTCTCTGATGTTAAGTTTTGTAAAGAGACTAAGTATCTGACCTTGACTTTGGGATTAGCGGGGGTTGGACGGTCGTGGATTTGGCACAGCATGGTAGTAGAGCCTTACAGGAATGCATGTGTGAAATATTAAGCATTTTAGATGAAGGAAATAGAAGTTATAACAATATTTCTGTGATGTTAAGTTTAGTGACGGACGGACGCACGGACCACCTGACTCCAGTATACCCCCCACAACTCGTTGTGGGGAGTATAAATAAGAAACAACAGCAAACGACCATTTTCGGTCCCCGCCTTCTAAGGGTTAACTGTTCACGAGTGTAACACACAAACATATCTTAAATGTATCATATACCAGATTGACAGCGATGTCCGTGTCTTGTGTAGGCAGGTTCCATTGTATTTATTTTAGGACAACATTTTACTGCCCGAACATGGACTGGATCGTTTGGCGCCTTATTTCTATGACGTTAAACATGTACCAATGCACTTATAAAACTCAATTCTGGAGAAATATAAAGAATATGCGGTATGACAAATATGTTCTTGTGACTCTACAAAGACTGCGCCTCGGGTGAATATAGATTCAGACGGGCAATACGACACCACATTGACTGTGAGAACACAATAACTTATACAATCTATAACATATATTCATGTCATGGTGAAGTCTTGATTAATTCACATGGGAGGGATAAACCCAAATACAGGGCTCCAGATAAGAAATTAGTAATTGAGTATTGTCACTCCATCATTTCTGAAGCAATTGGGTATTTAAAAATTTATTTTAATTGGGAAAACAAAATCACACTACTGTTTACACATCAACAGACAGCAATTATGGAATAGTTTACTTCAAAATGAAAACATGTCTTGGCATTTCATTAGAATTGTCTGTGTGGAGACAATTCTAATGAAATACCAAGATGTGTTTTCATGGAAAAATATTCTATAATTGTGGTCTGTTTATTGTTTTCTGCAGCATGATAAAGATACCCACAAATTTTTTCATTGCTTTTTGATACTCTCTGCTTCTGATTTCGATTGGGTTTTTGGCAATTTTAATTGGGTATTTAAGCAAATACCCACCTTATCTGGAGCTCTGCAAATACAAATGTACCTTCAATCAATCAAATCAAAATGTGGACTTTATTGCAATATACAGTGGGGCCTATCTAAACTGGACACCGATAAATCATTATTTTATTTTGTTAGGCTTAACTGTCAATTATATCCGATGATAATATGTCTGTTCGCTTAAAGTTGTCATATGCCAGATTGGCAGCGAGACATCTCTGAACCAGATATCTTAGCAACTTCCGCGGGGGTCTGGTGTGGGCATGTTCCATTGTACTTGTATAGGGACTACATGTAACATATTAATGCTCAAACGTGAACTGTATCGCATTAAAAATGCCAGTTATGTGACTTAAGTAATTTGCAGAACCATATTATGCGACTTGATCAGGTACTAGACTAGTCCTAAATGCCCGTGTGTTCAGCAACAGTCACAAATCAGGGGCCTCAAATGCAACAGTTAAAACAAACTGGTGTTTTCATGCAGCCGAGGATACTAGTATATCATATATCGTGCATCAGGTATTCATGTTACAATATCAGAGTAAATCCTGATCAGACCGGGTAGACGTTTATTTGTGTTAAACTATCAATGTAGATAATGATCAGACCGGGTAGCCGTTTCTTTGTGTTAAAATATCAATGTAGATCATGATCGGACCGGGTAGCCGTTTCTTTGTGTTAAAATATCAATGTAGATCATGATCGGACCGGGTAGCCGTTTCTTTGTGTTAAAATATCAATGTAGATCATGATCGGACCGGGTAGCCGTTTCTTTGTGTTAAACTATCAATGTAAATCCTGATCGGACCGGGTAGCCGTTTCTTTGTGTTAAACTATCAATGTAGATCATGGTCGGACCGGGTAGCCGTTTCTTTGTGTTAAAATATCAATGTAGATCATGATCAGACCGGGTAGCCGTTTCTTTGTGTTAAACTATCAATCTAGATCATGATCGGACCGGGTAGCCCGTTTTTGTTTCTTTGTGTTAAAATATCAATGTAGATCATGATCAGACCGGGTAGCCGTTTCTTTGTGTTAAACCATCAATGTAGATCATGATAGGACCGGGTAGCCGTTTCTTTGTGTTAAAATATCAATGTAGATCATGATCAGACCGGGTAGCCGGTATATGTGTTCCAAAATCAGAGTAGATGCTAATCAGATCGGGTAGCCAGTATATGGGTTACAATATCAGTGCATATCCTGATCAGACCGGTTAGCCAGTATGTATGTAAGGCGGTTAGCCTCAGAACATCACGCCCTGGCTGTATGCGTCCAGATAAAAAATGGCGGTGAAGACATCGGGGTTGTCATCGAGGCCAAATGTACATTACCTACCATGAAGTGTTTAGCAATGAAGTGAATAAAAAGTGTGCCTTCCCCGTTTCCATGACCGTAATTTGTAAATGTCCCATGTCTGTTGAATTTTCTGGACATTGTCAGACTGGCCCTCATTCTGGTATTGAAGTCACGTTTTCGGCCCCGGTTCTTGGATTAGCCCCCGTTCTGGGGATTCACCCCACCCCCTCCCCGTTCTGGGACTGACCCACAACCTGGGTCTTACGTATATGTATTACAATATCACAGTAGATCCTGATCAAACTGTGTAGCCAGAATATGACCGTTACAATATCAGTACAGACCCTGATCTGATCGGGTAGCCAGTAATACACCAAAAACCTAACCATATACAGTGTCACAATGACTGTCGATCAGTTTCAAGATGACCATCAACATGGTCACTTTTGCAATTAGGAGATGTGATATTTACGGATCTCTATGTTCACTTTTAATACAGCTTAAATTGCTAAAAATACTTGTTAATACCCTTAGCCTGAGGAGGTCCTGCATCTTGCGATGACACCAAACTCTGCTAGCCCATGACATATATTCGAATACATGTCTCTGGTTGATATAGTAATGGAGTATGATAGTCCATCAGCGTTGTAATAAATTTGAAAGACAACCATAGGGATTGTTATGCCGATTCGATGCCACATATGGGTATATGGAGGCAAAGACGTGTCTATTAACTACAAACTACATGTGGTATGTATGTGCAGGCTCTCTGGTGACCTTTTGTGAAAAAGTAGGAAAAAAAGTAGGATTTTTTTTTCGCAAAAAGTAGGAAAAAAGTAGGAAAAAGTGGGAATTTATGATAAAAAAGTAGGACCATTTGTTCATATTGTCTTACCTTTGACTTTTACTTTGAACATATCTTGTACTCACGGTTACTCGGAACATGGTGTTTCAGTGATGTCTTCTTGTTGTGGCCTTGTGTCTTCAACATTACGGATGCTGCCAGTCTGAAATATTTTTTTTTTATTCTTTGAACTAACATTTTATAGCAATATGTACACCAACTAAGAGCATGCTTTTTATGGTTGTCAACCAGCATATGAGCATGTATGAGCAGGCGCGGATACAGAAATAATTGCAGGGGGTGGGGTCTGTAATTAAAATTTGGCGTACCTGACTTGCGCGCGCGCGAAATCGTAAAGTTGGGGGGTCTGGGGGTCCTCCCCCAGGAAATTTGCAAATGCCAGATCGCCGCAGATGCGATTTCCTGACACCTAGGCCACGAAAAAAGTCATCCAACTATTCGAGTATTGTAGATTTTCTTCTTTTTTTTCTTTTTTTCTTTTTTTTGCCGGGAGCAGGGGAGTGGGGTCCGGACCCCCTGGACCCCCCCCCCCCCCCTGTATCCGCGCCTGATGAGGTTATGAGGTCTGATCTCAGTGTACACTGTTTGGCATGCCATTACACGGCGCTAAGATATGGGTCTGGCAAGCAGTGTTGAGTCTGATCAAACTACACATGTGTATGCTCAGCTGGATGGAAAAGTTATAAGGTCCATTTTCTCAGTTGATGGCCCAATTTACTTAATATACTAATGTGTAGCCGATGACGACTAGAAATATATCAATGTGCCGTGTATTTAAAGGACAAAATACATTTCCCATAGACTATCATGTATTTTCATATTTTGTTTTCAATTTATACCAAGGGGACTGTGCAAGGTAGCTTCAGAAATGTAGTTGCAACTGCTGAATAATTTGAGCTATCTCGTCTTGTTCTACTCATCCATTCATGAGATGTGCCAGTCCCTAAACATGGATTTTCAATCGATGTCAATGGCGATGTCATATGAAAAGTGACGCAAAATGCCACCATCAAGTTCAAACATGTGCATATTATAAAACTAAACACTTCAGAAAACTTCAATGTAAAAAACTATTTTTAATTGCATAAATGTATTGCCCATTTAACTTGGTTGTTTAATTCAAATCAATTTAGTATTGAAACAGCAGCAGTTTGAAATACATGCACGTCTATTTGAAATATAATTTGTTCCTCAATATACTGAATCAAAATTCCCAATGCAACACTCATATAAACATCACAGTGTTTTACCTTTTACACACAGATTTTAATTCCTAATTAGAAAGTATACAATACAATATACAATATTATGTATTAGCATTAAACATTAAACATGTACAATGTTCTTCGCTATAAACATAAATAGTCAAAGAGTGAAATCGTTTAAAGATGTATCAAAATAGTATAACCATTGTCTGAAGTTGGCAGTGTCGAGCGTTATAAGTAGCCTGCGACGGCATGCGTCACTGTATTTGTATAGAATGTGTGCAAGTGACGTCGTAGGTTGGCAGAAGTCACAGAGCAGGTGCGAAGGAGCTTTCTCACTATCCTAATCTGGTGCTTGATGCTGTGGCACACAGGGAAAATGTCATCCCCTTTAACTCATCATTTATGAGAAGCAGGGGCTACTGCAGCACAATTGTTTGGATCAGTTAATCTGGCACATAAATGTTCAAAGAAAAGGCTGTACCTGGGGGTAAAATCACTTAGCAAGAGTATATTACAACACTCACCTGAGAATACTGTATGCTGTTCCGAACTGGCAGGCATCTGAGGTATCACAAACATCAAGGCTACAAGAAGAAGACACCCGAGAGCACTCTATATAACATGCACAGCTTTTTTCTGTAAATAAATCTCATAACAGATTAGAACAACAGTTTTTATTTTTTTTTAGCTTTTGAAATGAAAAAGTAGGAAAAAGTAGGAATTTTGGGAATTTTGATGAAATATTAGGAAAAAGTAGGAATAAAAAAAAAAGTAGGAAAAAGTAGGAACACTTGAAAGCCTTTATGTGCTAAACTGGTACAATGTAAATATCATTCTGCATTCAGTAAATAAATGTACACATGGTACATGATTATAGAGCTGTTTGATAATTAGAATGAAATTATCTGTTCTGAAATAGAGAATATGTATATTCAGATGGCCTCAAAGAGCCAGCAAAACACACAACTGTGGTACAATACGGCAGAAAACGCCTTCCACAAACCTGATCCTTACCGCCTGCGTAAATAGTTAGAATTCCATGTAGACAATAGTTCAATTGCATAGTAACATCCAAAATTCAATGTGTCTCGATAGAGGCTGTGATATTGTTTAGATGAACATTTTGACACATTGCATAATATATTATGGCAATACGTTATCATTCATGGGGATTTAAATGTATATTAATGGTCCTATGAGTGGGTGTGGCTGCACGTGGTAGATGTACATATTTCTTAAACTGGACTAGATTGATGTTTAAATACCCATGAATCGCTTTTTCAGATTACATACATACTAATATTGGTTTGTATATATAGTAAATATTGGTAATGTGACACAACATGTGTAGAATAACACGTGTGCTATAATTAAGAACACCGAATGTTGAAACATATTGGACAAAAATAGTTTATGTATGCGAACATAACAGCTATATTAATATAGTGGATATATTTGAAGAGCATATGCATGCTTTTTTATAGAAAGATCATGCACCTTTAATGTCTTTGTTTATATGAAAATTATGAAATGGTATATCAACCTTACAGGTTATCAAATGTAACTACATGTATTATGAAGTCATAGTTAAATATTTACTTACAACGCCTCACTTACAAAATACAATATTGTCATGGGTGCCTCTCAAATAAGACTAATGTCGCAATATACCTGCATGTATTAGGCAATGGCCATGATGCGTGCACTGGTATGCACTTACACTGGTAATTGATGACGGTCATATACATTGGAACACACACGTTCTCGTATGACACATACTGCATTTCAGTAGTTATACAAGTTATACAGTTTTACTATATATACATGATTTTATAAGTGCAGGTGCCAACTACACATTTGAATCCTGTTCCTGCTGATCACTCGGAATGGGTTGAAGGAATATTATTGGAATGCACGATAACTAATGTGCACATTATGTGGAACCGGGATATATCTCAGTTTCATCGGTTCTACTATCTAATTTTATTTTTGTGTCACACAAACTCATTTACTTGCTGGCTGTCATCTTGAAAGTGTATAACAATATATTTGTCCTGTTTCACTCCAGCTTAGCTTGCTCGTATTATTTACAACTAGATCTTAATGTTCCGTATTTTAGTATTTACCGTGTCATACACGGAGTAATATGTAATACAAATCATCCATTCAGCATGGTAGAAAATGTATATTTTCTATATCCAATTTGCAAATTAGTACCTACGACCTATACTATTGACAGTAATAATTATATTTATATATTTATTTTACTTGATGGTGTGTAAAGGCCTGTCAACAGCTGAGACTAATACGTATAATTTATCAGAGACGTCATGTTGGAATACACAACATAGTAAACATGGTAATTGTCTTGGTCGCGTAAATTGGAAATGGACATTATTATAGAGACGAACAGACATTCATTCTGTATCTGAAATGTGTGTGTATAACTAATATGTGACTGTGACGGGAGAAATGGAGCTCATGGGATTTGCAACCAGTGTGGCTCCTGATCAAATAGCACACTCCTGTACCCTGATAACGATATATTATGTTTGCTAGAAGCATGATGTGTGTTTCACTGATGGAGTGGCGAACAGTGCATATCCTGAACAGACTGTGCGCATACACAGACTGATAGGGATCTACACTGGTCACAAAACCCATAAGCCCCATTTCTCCAGCAACATATAGAGACATATAGCGTAGTTGTTACCATCACTAAGAAAATGCGAAGCGGACAGACAGACGGACAAACATTCGGACACACTGTATCTGAAGTGTGCATGGATAGCTATCAGTAGTGCCTAAGTAGTTGCATATGCATTTAACAATGTATAAGTAAGTGACAGTGCATAACATAAATTAAATTCATTACATGTAAAATTCCCATTGTAAAATGTGTGGGTGGGGAATGGTGAAAAATACTTTGTTTTTAACATTGTATCATACACTGCAGACATCAGATAATTGGAATATATGCAATTAACATGTCTAATGAAGACTACTAGGTACCATTGACACGAATAAAATACAAAAGTACCACACTTTTATGGCGTTATTAAGGAAGGTGTTTTACCATCGAAATTCAGTGGGTGACAAAACGTGCAAAATTCTTCATCTGAATAAGCAGATATTATTTGTTTGAACATTGTTCCATTGTATAGTTATGAACACATTAGAAAACATACAAAACTGCCATATCAGTTGTTTCTAATGATAAAAAACAGACAATTTTCAATGAAAAATTTGATTTTTCACAATTGCGAAAAGTCTGAGGGTGGTATACTTCAAAATGGTGCCAAACATTCATCCAGCGGGTTACAGAGCGCAGACATACGGCATAGAACTTGTAATTGAATGTAGTTTCAGAAAAATATGTCTGCAAAAATCCCACAGGGAGGAGGGTTTCCATTTCTGGCTGACGGCCTATAATATTTAAATATTTCATTGTTAAAAGTCCTTCATTTCTATGAAGACATTCAGTTAAAGATTGAAGCCCTCAAATTATTTAAAAGTATATTGTTACGGAAATCATTTTTACACAGTATTAACTAATATTTCAATACCGTGTTATTAGTGGTGATCACTGTTTGACAGTTTATGTGCATGTGAAGACAGTGTGATTAGTTTTAATTCTTTAAATCAAGTATGTGTATCAACTTAAACACGATTGCTGTCGATATGTAATAAAATATAGTTATTGTAGACCAGAAATTGCATCAGACAAAACAAATATTGACTTCCTTTGAATAAATATCGAATTTTGTTAAGATTTTGAGAAAACGCGGTTTTCTCCCCTGACCTCAAGATTATCACAGCGCTCCAGATAAGCTGCGTATTTGCGTAAATATCCAATTAAAATTGCCAAAAACCCAATTGAAATTATAAGTAGCGAGTATCAACAAGCAATAACAAATTTGTGGTACCTTCATCATGTTACAGAAAACAATAAACAGACCACAAACATAGCATATTTTTCTTATTTTCCATGAAAACACATCTTGGTATTTCATTAGAATTGTCTCCAAGGAGAACATTCTAACTAGATTGGTCAATAAGCGAGGCTTACGGAATACCCCCCGCGTGGGCCCAGGTACCCCTAAAATATGTAAAAATGTCCAAGTGTGTGGGCTTGTGACCTTGACTCTGGGATTAGCGCGAGCGGCATGAACGTGAATTTGTCACAGGGTGGTAGAGGTCCATTGGAACAATGAGTGTGTGAAATGTGAAGCAGATCCAAGCAAGGAAATAGAAGTTATAACCGATTTCTCTGATGTTAAGTTTTGTAAAGGGACTACCGTATAATCTCGAATTAACGCCCCCGGAGGCGTTACATTTTGCAAAAGGGGGGCGTTTATTAGCCAGTAAAAAAAAGAAAAAAAAAAAGAAAAAAAAAAAAAAAAAGAATTACCAAGGACCGCCAATTTCAAACACAAATAAGGATTTAAGGATTATTTGTGTTTGAAATTGGCGGTCATTTTTTTTTTTTTTTTTTTTTTTTTTTTTTTTTTTTTTATTTAATTTGGGCGGGGGGGGGGGGGTTTATTAGGGAGGGGGCGTTTAATTAATTCGAGGTTATACAGTATGTATGTGACGTTGACCTCGAGATCAGCGGGGATTTGTCACAGCATATGAAATATTAAGAATTTTCAATGAAAGAAACATCTGTTAAGTTTTGTAAAGAAACTATGTATGTGACCTTGACCTTGGGATCAGCGGGGGTTGGACAGTCGTAGATTTGTCACAGCATGATAGTACAACCTTAGAAGAATCACAAGTGAAATAATAAGAATTTTCAATGAAGGAAATAGAAGTTATAACTTATTTCTCTGATGTTAAGTCTTGTGAAGAGACTAAGTATTTGACCTTGACATTGGGATCAGCGGGGGTTGGACGGTCATGGATTTGGCACAGCATGGTATTAGAGCCTTACAGGAATGCATGTGTGAAATATTAAGAATTTTAGATGAAGGAAATAGAAGTTAGAAAAATATTTCTCTGTTGTTAAGTTTTGTAAAGAGACTAAGTATTTGACCTTGTCCTTGGGATCAGCGGGGGTTGGACGGTCGTAGATTTGGCACAGCATGGTAATAGAGCATTATAGGAATGCATGTGTGAAATATTAAGCATTTTCGATGAAGGAAATATAAGTCATAACAATATTTCTCTGATGTTAAGTTTACGGACGCACGGACGGACGCACGGACGGACGAACGGACAACCTGACTTCAGTATACCCCCCCCCCCACAACTCGTTGCGGGGTGGGGGGGTATAATGAAATGTCAAGACATGTTGTCATGTTGAAGCAAACTATTCAATAATTGCTGTCTGTTGATGTGTAAACAGTAGTGTGATTTTATTTTACCCAATTAAAATATTGAAATACCCATTTGCTTCAGAAATGATGGAGTGAAACTACTCAATTACTAATTCCTTATCTGGAGCGCTGATATCATATAGCTATTGCTCCCAATTACTTTATATAAGTCTAATGGATGTTACGAATAGAGTATACCATGACATGACCGTGTATACCCATTGGGGATGATCATTGTTTATAACTAGATTGGTCAGTGAGCGAGGCTTACGGAATACCCCCCGCGTGGGCCCAGGTACCCCTAAAATATGTAAAAATTTCCAAGTGTGTGGGCTTGTGACCTTGACTCTGGGATTAGCGCGAGCGGCATGAACGTGAATTTGTCACAGGGTGGTAGAGGTCCATTGGAGCAATGAGTGTGTGAAATGTGAAGCAGATCCGAGCAAGGAAATAGAAGTTATAACCGATTTCTCTGATGTTAAGTTTTGTAAAGAGACTAATACCGTACCTAACCTCGAATTTAACGCCCCCGGAGGTGTTTACATTTTACAAAAGGGGGGGGGGGGCGTTTATTAGCCATTTAAAAAAAAAAAAAAAAAAAAAAAAAGTTACCAAGGACCGCCAATTTCAAACATTATTAGCCAGTAAAAAAAAAAAAAAAAAAAAAAAAAAAATAAAAAAAAAAAAAAAAAAAAAAAAAATTACCAAGAACCGCCAATTTCAAACACAAAAATAAGGATTTAAGGATTATTTGTGTTTAAATTGGCGGTCATTGGTAAAAACAAAAAATTATTTCGGGGGGGGGGGGGATTCTGGGGGGGGGGGGGGGTTGGGGGGGGGGGGGGGGTGTGGGGGGGATGGGGGGGGGGGGGGGTGATGTGGGGGGCGTTTATTAGGAGGGGGGCGTTAATTCGAGGTTATTACGGTATGTATGTGACGTTGAGCTCGAGATCAGCGGGGATTTGTCCACAGCATATGAAATATTAAGAATTTTCAAAGAAAGAAATAGAAAAATTATAACATATTTCTCTGATGTTAAGTTTTGTAAAGAGACTAAGTATGTGACCTTGACCTTGGGATCACCGGGCGGGGTTGGACAGGTCCGTAGATTTGTCAAAGCATGATAGTACAAACCTTAGAGGAATGCACAAGTGAAATAATAAGAATTTTCAATGAAGGAAATAGAAGTTATAACTTATTGTTTCTCTGATGTTTTAAAGTTTTGTAAAGAGACTAAGTATTTGACCTTGACATTGGGATCAGCGGGGGTTGGGGGCGGTCGTGGATTTGGCACAGCATGGTTAGTAAGAGCCTTACAGGAATGCATGTGTGAAATATTAAGCATTTTATGAAGGAAGGAAATGAAGTTATATCAATATTTCTCTGATGTTAAGTTTACGGACTAAGTATTTGACCTTGACCTTGGGATCTGCGGGGGTTGGACGGTCGTGGATTTGCACAGCATTGTAGTAGAGCCTTACAGGAATGCATGTGTGAAATATGAAGCATCTTAGATGAAGGAAATAGAAGTTATAACAATATTTCTCTGATGTTAAGTTTACGGACGCACGGACGGACGGACGGACGGACGGACCGGACGGACGGACGGACGGACAACCTGACTCAAGTATACCCCCACAACTCGTTGCGGGGGGTATAATTATAAAACTGGGGCCGTTTTGGATTTGGGCCGTTTGGTCAGACTGGGGCCGTTTTGGTCAATGTGGGTCATTTTGGACTGGGGCCGTTTTGACTGTAATCACTTATTAATCACAATAAACATTTGACTCCAGGGTAGACAAATTCTCATATGTGAAAGAGCCTTAGTTGTAGATCAATCCTACCAAGTTTTGTTGACAATGCTACACCATTTTATAAAATCCAAAAACACATCACCATTTGACCTTCACCTTGGGCTTCTGGGCAGTATGGGTAGGATATACACTGAAAATATGGATGGTGATCAAAGTGTATATGAAGTTTCAAGTTGACATCCCAAGCAGTCAGAGATATATAGCAATTGAAAAACTTTACCGTAAAACTCGGACGGCGGACAAAGTGGTAACTATAATGCTCCCCCAAAATTTGATTTCGGGGAGCATAAATATTGCTAAACCCAAGGTCTATGTCACGTTAAAAAAAACATTATCGCGGCTGTTCGTCGATGGTAGAGAGGCAGTCAAATTATACACTGTCCGAAATAGGAGAGGCACGAAGTCAGAGCTGGTAAGTTAAAGTTGAAGTTAACCATAACCAGTCTTCGAATTTAGCCGCTGGTCCGATGCCCGAGGCCCAGTTAAATTTCCGACGGGGCCAGTAAAATTCAGAAGCTGGCAGGCCCGTGGACCAGTAGAATTTTTTATTTTTTATTAAATTGTTTTGATTCTCTTTGCTACATGAACGGCTGTTCCATTTACCATCTTTATAGTTGTGGCTAGTTGATATTATCGTTATTTACTTGACAAAAATACAATTAATCTTGCTTCCCTAACAGTTAATAATTGTTTGTGTATGCTGGTACACCAGAATTAATGGTAAAACATTAACCATTTTAATTTTAAAACTTGATTAACTATTTTATTTTGGTGTTTGTTCAACCAACCGATTTCTGACATCGCATCAAAGAGCCTGTGTGTATTATTAAATGTTTCAAACACGACTTTTTTCCATTACAAAAATCGAGGAAATATAGTACATTGACCATAAAAGATATATTTTCTATGTTTACACGAAGTGTCATTCTCGCTTCAGACAAACTGCAAGAATAAAGCACAAAACTTAGCTAAGCTATGGGAGGCGAAGATGTAACCTAATTTTGTCTGCACCCAATAGCCGACAGATTTTCATTTTTCTGAAGAGGGGGAGTCAACAAAACATGGCGGGGGGGGGCACTAATCGTACCGGCTCCTTCGGGCCGACAATTACGTCTGGACCGATTGGCATTCTGAAATTTTAGAAACCCTGGTAGGTATTGAGTCAGAGTGACCGTGATGAGAGCGATGATGACCAAGACAGAGATGATGACGAGATGGAGATGTCGGAAGGTCTAGTTCATAAAACATTGATATCTTATTTGAGACCAAATCCAGAGATGATGACCAAATGGAGATGTCGGAAGATCTAGTTTATAAAACATTGATATCTTGAGACCAATCATTGAAACAACACTATATTGACTTGTTTTTATTCTTATTATACAAGTATTATACAAGCATATATATAACGTCAATCAATGTGAAATGGAACATAATTTGTTTCGGAACACCATCGGATATAACGCATAGCGCGCTTGATTCACGAATTGTACCGCAATTTTCGAGTAAACTTTGGAAAACACAGAAGTTCATTTCACACCTCAGAAAAAACGTAGAAAATCAGCATCAAAAATGTGATTTATCCTTTGTTTTTGTTCATGGGGGTTAAATATGTCCAAAAAACTTATTACCTTTTGTCATCACCCTTATAAGGTGAGCTAAATTACCTTTTGATCGCATTAAAACTGTTGATAGCTTTTCACAGCTGTATATTGCGGCTGCTGCAGTAAACATGCATGACCTAGTTATTTCGGGATAGGGTTAAATTCGATCGGTTTGTATGCTACTCAAGTTAGTTAGTTCTAAAAAAAAAACAAATCAAATTTGGATGTGTAAACCTTTGAGCATACAAAGTTTATGGCATAATGGTGTTTTAAAGTAAATTTGTCTGAATAATATATGCAATATACAACTGTGTATGTAAGAAATAATGTGATAAACACTGGTTAGTCCAGCACTAACTAAAAAGAGGAACGTGTATCGGCCGTATTCACATACCAGCATGACCTGTGGCCTATTTCATCAACATTGCAAAGTATACTTATCTAGCAAAGTATACTTTGAGGGAGTAATCATTTATTTTTCCCGAAATGCATTATTTCATATAGAACTAACGACTGCATATATTTTATGATTAAAGGTATGCAGAATTGTTATACTGAATTTATTACATTTTCACAGCCATAATGGCTGTGATAATGTAATAAATTCAGTATAATAAAAAATAATATATTTAAATCCTAAAATTTAAAATTTCTCCCTCAAAGTATATTTTTTTGCTAGATAAGTATACTTTGCATTTTTGATGAAATCGGCTACAGGGCAGACACGAATGTAATGAGCAACAAAGGAATGGATGAAAATAATTATAGAAACATATTTTAAGAATACACTGTTATATTTATACACCCATTAACATGTTTAAGAAGGCGATTGGTATGATGATTAAGATCTGCTAGTACGAGTATGCATGATTTCGACGACATCGGGTCTGGTACCCAGGAGTAATACTGGAATAGCCAAATCGTTCCGAAACCCATTAGTAGGGGGTTTAGGTATTTTTTTTCTAGTTGAAATATACATTAAAATGTTGTACATCCATGTACATGTAGGGCATGGCGAGAACTTTACAATGAGCTATAGATTTTGAAAATCGGATAAGCGATTCAAAAGTTATTAAGGTTTGTAAATCAGAATTTTGCAACATATTGTGTTCATTTCCTCTATGTATTTGAATGGCAACCGATGGCACCGATATCAGTTAAAATAACAGCTTTTGCGTTATTATTATTAGTAACCATGTAGTAACATGTAGTAATTAATCGGTTACCATGGCAACGACTTTGAAAAAATGTGTTTTCATACACAACTTGACATTTTGAGTAATTAAATAATGTTAGGCGACATAAAATGCACATATTACATCAAATTAATGTTACAATCATTCTGTAACCAACATACTGCTGCCATGGTAACCACTTTATTTGGATTTGGTACCATGGCAAAACAGTGAAAGTGACGGTTTTAACGTCCCAGAAACAGATAAGGTCATATAGAAAACGGAACCACAGATTAAATTCTTAGGCGGTTTTGAATAAATGTAATTTTCTTACATTTGAGCAAGGGAACATGCATGGCCGTAGACACCACCCTGTGGCACTATGTTGGCCTCTTTAGAACGCAGGAAAAAACCATTTTGAGGGTTTAGATTAGATTTTTTTTTAACATGTGTGAACAACCCCCCCCCCCCCCCCCCCCCCCCACCCCCCCCCCTCCCCCCCCCCCTCCCCCCCCCCCACCCATCAATCGTCCGCCATGGCATTATTTTATATCACCGCTACGGGCCCGACATAATTATGTCGCAACATACTTGAAATATTAGTTACATTAAACTACATCAGTACAGTAGTATTATATTCATTCTGTAACAAATAATGTATACCATTAGCATAGTAACAAATATGTAAGCAAATGCATATACATGTATGAGAACAGCTGTGTAATTTTCTACCTCAAGACAACTGCGATTTTTCATGAAATAGATCTTCAAAAAAATATTTTCTGTAAACGACATAGAGGATATTCCATCGTACATTTTGAATAGCGGGAAATAATATATGAGTGTGCGTCGGCTTCCGCGTAAGCAAAGAGTGAGCTATAGTGCATGTTTTAGTGCATGTTTGGAATGTGTTCAATCCTATTAACATTGTACATTAGTTGAGACTCTCTCCAAAATTTCAGAGAATATCGAAATATTTTCTGTTATTAATGACCAGAGAATATTGAAAAATCACATTAATCGCACAAGGTCGCCCAAAAGTGTTACGGAATGATGAACTGACGAAAAGTAAATTTGACCTTGGGCAAGAAGGCCGCATGAGTGTGGTATAGAATGAAAATATGGATGATGATAAAGAAGTATACGCTGGAAGTTTGAAATCCATCCGACTTACGGCTGCAGAGATAATGGGAACCTGAAAACTTTAATCTTGCGGACGGATGAAAACTATATATAACTAATGTTTACGTATAACTATAGTAGCTAACAAGAATTCCGCGGAATCAAATGTCTCGCCTTGTCCCGCCGCCTTGACCTCGAGCCTGGGCCAGAAAGCAATTTTCACTGGCCCGAACATATTATACAATTATTGACTAGTGAGCCATAAAATATCAGATTATATTCTATGGCTCACTAGTCAATAATTAATTTTAGTTTTAGTATGATAATAGTCGGTATATAGACACTTATGCTACTAGACAACCTTATGCTACTAGACAACAAGAAACGAGGCAAAGCCACGAATGCCATGTTTTTTCCAAGCATAGAAACTTGGATAACATAATTGTACCCATTTTTTGTAGACTAGATGGCCGTGGCCTGCATGTCGCGCCTTGGGGCGAGGCATGGACAGTAAACAAATAGATATAGTAGATGGAAAAACTTTAACGACAAAACTTTAACCGGACACACGGACGTACGGACGGACGTATGCCAAAATGCCGAGTATATCGCGCTTTCTGCAAGCGGGTGCGACAATGATGATAAACACCCATGTGAAGTATCAAGGTAATGGGTGAAGCAGTTGCAGAGATATAGTACACAAACAAAATCTAACAAAAAAATTCAAAGTAATTTGACCTTGGCATTGGGCACAGGGGCAGCACGGTTGGGGGTAGAAATGAAAAATATGGATGATTGATAAAACACCCATGTGAAGTTTCAAGGTATGGGCGAAGCAGTTGCAGAGATATAGTATAGGAAAAAGTTTTTAAGCAAGAAACTTAACCAGACGTACGGTAAAAAAGTTAACGTTGAAAATGGCTAAGTCAATTACGTAGAAAATAATAGGTGAAGGTAAAAAAATGATGGTCACATGTTGGATAGTTTTATGTTTTTTATGGGGTAGGCATCCCTTGGTTTATGAAGCTGTGAAAGTTTGGTGGTCCTAGGTGGTACCAAAGAAATGGACTTAAACACGAAAACTTAACATTGTAAACGCGAAAACTTAACATTGAAAATGGCTAAGTCGACTGGGCGGAAAAAATGGGTCAAGTTAAACAAGAGGGCCATGATGGCCCGGCCCTAATTTCACTCACCTGACTCCATGAACACCAGAGGAGAATGTGACATTGACTTCATGTGTTTTAAAAAAATTGTGCTATTTTTAGATGGCGGTCATTTTGGATTAAGCGATGACTCTCATTTTACCAAATCTGAAAATGCCATCACCCAAGGATCTTAACTTCCTATGAAGTGGCCAGCATCGGCCATGTGGTTCCTGAGAAAAAGATGTTCAAAATCTCGAATAAATGGACCTTTTGGTGGCAATCATGGATGACATACTAATCCGATTCCGACAAATATTTGCACCAGAGCAATCGTCCCTCATCGATATCTTCAATTTGATATATGACATGAGCATATTCGGTCAAAAATAAAAAAAAAATTTTGATCCCCAATTTGACCCCACGGCCACGCCCATTTTTGACCCCGGTGGTCACCATTTTCACAACTTTGAAAGAGGCATTGTAAATCGATTATTCCTACCAAGCTCCAAGCTTAGTCGAAAATCCGGCCAGCGGTTCACGAGAAGAATTTTTTTTAAGAATTTATGCTATTTTTTTAGATGGCGGCCATCTTGGATTAGCGATGACCTCCATTTTAACAAATCTGAAAAAGCTTCACCCATGGACGATAACTTTTAAGTTCGGCTATACCATGGCCAAGCGGTTCATGTGAAGAAGAATTTTGAAATTTCTAATAAAAGAACGACCTTTTGACATTTCGGCGGCCATCTTGGATGACATAACCATCCGATTTCGACAAAAAATGTACCGGAGTGATCGCCTCATTGATACCTTCGATTTGATATATAACATGACCAAATTCCGGTCAAAAATAAAATTTGACCCCAATTTGACCCCACGGGCCATGCCCATGCCCCATTTTTGACCCCGGGGTCACCATTTTAACAACTTTGAAAGAGCATTGTACATCGATCATTTCTACCAATTTCGTTTGTCGAAATCCGGCTAGCGGTTTCATGAGAAGAAGAAATTTTTTAAGAATTTAATGCTATTTTTAGACGGCGGCGCCATCTTGGATTAGCGAGTTACCTATCCATTTTAAAACAAATCTGAAAAGGCTTTACCCATAGACCATAACTTTTAAGTTTGGTTACCATGGGCCAAGCGGTTCTGTGAAGAAGAATTTTGAAATTTCTAATAAAAGAACGACCTTTTGACATTTCGGCGGCCATCTTGGATGCACCAGAGTGATCGCCTCATTGATACCTTCAATTTGATATATGACATGACCATATTCGGTCAAAAATAAAATTTGACCCCAATTTGACCCCACGGGCGAACACCCATTATTTTTGACCCCGGGGTACCCGGGGCACCATTTTAACAACTTTGAAAGAGCATTGTACATCGATCATTCCTACCAAGTTTTGTCTAAATCCGGTTGGCGGTTCATGAGAAGAAGAGTTTTTGAAGAATTTGCGCTATTTTTTTAGACGGCGGCCATCTTGGATTACGTAAATGACGTCATTTTAACAATTTTGTAATCCCCCACCCCCACATAAGGACCATGACCATTGAAGTTTTTGGTGACTATAGGCCCCAATGGTTACCGAGAAGAAGACGTTTGAACATGTTCACGACGGACGGACGACGACGGACGACGACGGACGACGACGGACGACGACGGACGACGGACACATTGCGATAACAATAGCTCACATGAGCTTCGCTCAGGTGAGCTAAAAAAAAGTAACATGTTGGATAGTTATATGTGATTGGCACCCCTTGATTATGAAGCTGTGAAAGTTTGGTGCTCCTAGGTGGTACAGTACCAAAGAAATGGACTTAAACACGAAAACTTAACATTGTAAACGCGAAAACTTAACATTGAAAATGGCTAAGTCCACTGCGCAGAAAAAATGGGTCAAATTCAAAAAAAAGTAACATGTTGGATAGTGATATGTGGTGGGCATCCCTTGATTATAAAGCTGTGAAAGTTTGGTGGTCCTAGGTGGTACAGTAACAAAGAAATGGACTCAAACACGAAAACTTAACATTGTGGACGCCGCCCACCCGCCCGCCCAAACCCCGCCCGCCCGCCCGCCCGCCCGCCCGCCCCCGCCCGCCCCGCCCCCGCCGGCCGGCCCGCCCGGCTTTCGCCAATCCAATAGCCTGGATTTTTTTTTTTTAAAAACCTGGCTAAAAATGGAAAAAGAATTTGAAGAAAAAAAACAAGAAACGAGGCCACTTTTTGTAGACTAGATGGCCGTGGCCTGCATGTCGTGCCTTGGGGCGAGGCATGGACATGGACACTCAAAAAAGGGATATATAGATGGAAAGATAGTTACCCATTCTTTAACCGGACACACGGACGGACGGACGTATGCCAAAATGCCGACTATATCGCGCTTTCCGCAGTAACAGTAACAAAGAAATGGACTGAAACACGAAAACTTAACATTGATTGTGGACGCCGCCCGCCCGCCTGGCTTTCGCCAATCCAATAGCGTGGATTTTTTTTTTCATTTTTTCAAAAAAAACCTGCCTAAAAATGGAAAAAAAGTTTAAAAAAAAAAGTTTAAAACAATTATTTTTCAAAAAGAATCTGGCTAAAAATGGAAAAAAAGTTAAAAAAAAAGTTGAAAAATTAACAAAAAAATAATGCTCGCTACTGGAGCCAAGAATTTTTATAATAGTCCTATATTAATTTATCTACATATCATATCTGCACAGGTCCACATATTGCCACAATATTGTCAACACAGTTTACGGAAATGTAATACCCAGGTATAATAATTTACCTGTATAAATTACCTGTAATCATTTAGCTGGACATTTAGTGGTCAAGCTGGAAATTTGCACATGCTTGCACATGCAGAAGTGTTTAACTGGAGAAGGCTATTGTTCTCTCTACAGGTAAGGTGTACAGAGCGCACGAGAAAACGGGTCTTCATGCATTAATGTTCAGTTTGTAACATAGAAATAAATAGAGTTTGACCTTGACCCTGGAGCCCGGAACTTTTTTTAATAGTCCTATATTCATCTATATATCATAGTAAAGGTATGTATAAAGTTTGATGACTGTAGCTGATAAGGTGTTGAAGTAATGACCGTAACACGAAAACTTAACATTGAATGATGACGACGACGACGCCGACTCCGGAAAAGCAAAACCTATGTCTCGCTTTCCGCTTCGCGGGCGAGACAATAAATCATTACTGCACTTGCACGCATCAATAATAAAGACTGTAAGAGGTTTTTAAACCTCACACCAGTCCATGCGAATAGCGGGGGCGTTTACCAGGACGGGCGGTGGTACGGCTTTATCTTTCATTGCTCTCGGCAGTGCAGGGACACCCCATGTCCCCAGGCAAAGTACTGCCACGGAACGGATCATCGAGTGTTGACTGGTGCGAAGAGCAAAATGGAAACATAAGCCGGAAGACATACCTGCCCAACTACATCTAAATATGACTACATCACATAGGTGAAGCGGCCAGAATATCCCCCACCACGACTATGAACATGGCAACATGCGCAGCCTTTTCTGCTTCTCTTGTTGGGGGGGGGGGGGGGGGGTAATGCTGCAGTACCAGTAGTGAAACACCATCCATTTTATGTCGATCACAGTGCCAGAATCATTATTTGATTGTAAATAATAATATACCCCACCCACTATTTTACTTGTATTTACTAATACAAATATGTAATTAATAATGAAAATACATTAAACTTGAAATTATAGACAAAATACAGTGTAAAAACACATGTGATTAATTCTTGACAAACAGTGGGTGTATCACAATGTATGGTAAAATCGAAGCGACGTTAGTGAGTAAATGTGGTGGGTAATTTTCCGAACGGCCGAAGTTTCGACGTCTGCGATTGGGTTGGAATGTTGGTTTCCGCATAAGATGTGATGGGTTAGTGTCATGCCTTTTTATATGGAAAACATGTCAATAATTCCATTTATGATTGAACAATGAAGAATAACATTCATTTTACCGTAAAAAAAAAAACACAATTTTTCCTTTCGGTACGGATTGTCAACAGACGAACTCTCAATGTTTGGAGGTTCACATACCAAAATGTTCAGCATTTATGTTATCTTCATGTTGATTGGTCGAACAAATATCTCCAGGCGGAAACGGCTTGCGGAAAATCGATCAAACCACACCGCACCGATCCAAATCGGCTAAAAATTCGCGTGCCGCGTTTAGACTTCGTCGAATATTGGGCTCGAACATGGTGTAATTATTTCAGCGATTTAAGTAATTTTATAGAAAGTAATTTATATATTTTTTATATAAACAAATAAATAATGATAAATATAATTCTGGTTAAAAATTATTATTTAAAAAAATGTTTTTAATTCATAACGTTTTTACAGTTTAAAAAGAAGCGAATAAAATCGCTAAATTTATCGATAATTTCATGTAAAACTGACGCAACTGAACACCCTACCATTAAGACTGGGAACGTAACGAGTTAGCGACGTCCATAACTTGAGCGTCTGGAAAAAATGTAAATAATCGGAAATTTGTAATTCCTATGGTAAAGTTTTTTATTTTCATCTTAATTGAATAGTTTTCCTTCTTTATCATGTTTATTGATTTATTTTGTTTGAAATTTGCTGTTCCACTGAATGAAGGAAGCACATGTCGTTAGGTGTTCCGAAACTAATTGATCGAGGCTACTTTTATGATATTATATTTATACATAGTACCGCATAATTTTTCGGGCCAGTAAAATTTTGTTCGGGCCAGTAACTTTGGGAAGTTTACTGGCCCGGAGGGCCAGTGGTTTGAAAAGTTTTTCATGAACACTGCCATACACATTAAAACATATATTTAGCATCCTAATGGCATTATCAACACTCAAAGTAGTGCAAAACAATCAGGGTGTTAATTAGATAAACCATGTTAGTATGTGGTCTTTCTACTAGAAAATCAAATACTATACAATAAACCTTGATCATCAAACATCATTCTGTTGTTGTTGTTGTACTTCTGAGGATGGGTATTCTTTTCCCGCTTTTCCCGCGCTGACTTTTCGCGGCACTGCCTTCTCAGCTTAACCCTTTCGCTGCCAAGCCAACATTCAAAATGTGCCAACGGTACACGACGTCATGACGTCGTATACACAATCTCAACGAGTGAATGACGTAACGTATTCAAGCACAAGCAGTTGATGCTGAAAACGTGCTTCGACGTTACTGACGTTATAATACTGTGGAAATGGGGCTTATGTGGAAATGGGGCTTATGGCATTTCTGGCCTGGTC
This sequence comes from Conchocele bisecta, assembly GCA_029237695.1. Lineage (NCBI taxonomy): Eukaryota > Metazoa > Mollusca > Bivalvia > Lucinida > Thyasiridae > Conchocele > Conchocele bisecta. Next base: position 26,709,828 of record CM055276.1, read on the forward strand.
CTGTGTACGCTAGTTCCCAATTTGGAGCCGTTTTCTCAAACACTCGAGCTTAGTGGGGCATTTTATATGTAAATGTAGAAACACATGATTTCAAACGTCAAAATCAGACATGTCGCGCATCTTAACAGTATATTTCTAGTTGTACTAGACACAAATATAACTACAAACCAATATGTGCACAATAGTTTTCCCGAAAAATAAAATGCCCCACTAAGCTCGAGTGTTTGAGAAAACGGCTCCAAATTGGGAACTAGCGTACACAGTGGTGGCTGGAGAAATTATATGGTCACATCTTGCCCGTATGCGCGTACCTGAAACCTGCAGAGAAATACATAAAATAATTAAATGTCCTTACCCTGTCCCAAAATTCCACAACGCGCCGGCGTTATTCCACCACACTCAGGCGTTTTTCCACCGTCCGCCGCGGTGTTACCTCCACCGCCACCTTCGGTAACGTTTGGACACGGTGGTTTAGACCACAATCATGCTATAGCATGTATATGCAAAGAAAACATTTCAATAATTACGCAACAAATGTCGGCAAAAAAGCTGGTTCAGTATTTACAATATATGAATTTAAATACATTTCGGCTAATGTCTTAACATAATCATCTACTCTCATTGAACTAAATTGTGGCCGTTACTGGAAACATAGTTTATGGGATTTGTGACCAGTGTGTTTCTGATCAAATAGCACACTCATGTAGCCTGATAACGCTCTATATTGTTGTTAGAAACATAATGGATGTTTCATTAATGTAATAGCGAACAGTGCAGATGCAGATCTTACTGGGGGGTGATTACTGTCTACCGTGACCTCCTGTTTACTGTTACGTTCCCGTACCGATGTAGTCACCTACTATCTAATGTGACACTTCTGTTCGCCTTAGTTACCCTAACCTGTATACGGTGACGTTCCCTTACAAGCTGTAGTTACTCATGTATAGTGTGATGTTCTCATACCGCCGTAGTTACCTCCTGTCTACTGTGAACGTTACCCCATACCAACCGTAGTTACTCCTGTCTACTGTGACGTTCCCCGTACCGATAAAGTAGTTACCTCCAGTCATGCTGTGAAGTTCCGGCGTACGGTATTTTACTTATTTTTTCCTTTTATTTACAGTGCCGGTCCCCGTTACCGTTTCCCCGTAGCCTACCTCATGTATAGGTAATGTTCTGATACTGTGGTAAATTACGTCCCGTCAACTGTAACGTCCTATTACAATGGCAGTTACTTCCGTCTGCTGTGACGTTTCTGTTCCGCCATAGATACCTCCTCCTTACCCCCCCCCCCCCCCCCCCCTTGACTTTGTCCCCGTACGCTGTATCTACCTCCTGTCTACTGTGATATTCCCGTACCGCCGTAGTTACCTACCTGTCTACTGTGACATCACCGTACCACCTTAGTTACATCCTGTCCACTGTGACATTTCCGTACCGGCGTAGTTACCCTCCTGTCTACTGTGACATTCCCGTACCGCCGTAGTTACCTCTGGTCTGTTGTGACATTCCCGTGCCGCCGCAGTTACCTCCTGTCTAATTGTGGCATTCCCGTACCACCGTAGTTACTCCTGTCTACTGTGACCATTCCCGTGCCTCCGTAGTTTACCTCCTGTATACTGTGCCATTCCCGTACCGCTGTAGTTACCTCCTGTCTATTGTGACATTCCGTACCGCCGTAGTTACTCCTGTCTACTGTGACAATTTCCTGTACCACGTAGTTACCTCCTGTCTACTGTGAAATTCCCGTTACCGCCGTAGATACATTCTGTTCTACTGTGACGTCCCCGTACCGCGTAGTTACCAAATCTGTCTACTGTGACGTGCCCGTAACGCCGTAGTTACCCCCTGTATACTGTGACGTCCCGTACCGCCGTAGTTACCTCCGGTTTGTCTGATGTACCATACCGCCGTAGTTACCTCCTGTCTACTGTGGGACGTTACCATACGCCGTAGATACCACCTGTCTGCTGTGACGTTCCCCTAACCACTTGTAGTTACCTCCTGTATTACTGTTATGTTACCATACCGGGGCAGATACCTCCTGTCTACTGTAACGTCCATGTACAGCCGTAGTTACCTCGTGTATTACTGTGACGTTCCGCTACCACTGTAGTTACTACTGTATACTGTGACGTTCGCATACTGCCGTAGTTACATCATGTAGACGGTGACGTTTCTGTTCCGTCGTAGTTACCTCATGTATACTGTGACACTCTTGTACCGCCGTAGGTACCTCCTGTTTATCTGTGACGTTCCCATTACGCCGTAGTTACCTCCTGTATACTGTGACACTCTTGTACAGACGTAGTTACCTCCTGTATACTCATGTAAACTGTGACGTTACCTCATGTATACTGTGACGTTCCCGTACCGCCGTAGGTACCTCCTGTATACTGTGACGTTCCCATACCGCCGTAGTTACCTCCTGTCTACTGTGACGTTCCCATACCGACGTAGTTACCTCCAGTATATTGTGACGTTCCCATACCGCCGTAGTTACCTCCTGTATTCTGTGACGTTCCCATACCGCCGTAGTTACCTCCTGTCTACTGTGACATTCCCGTACCGCCGTAGTTACATCCTGTCTACTGTGACGTCCCCGTACCGCCGTAGTTACCTCCTGTATACTGTGACACTCTTGGACCGCCGTAGCTACCTCCTCTCCTGTATACTGTGACGTTCCCATACCGACGTAGTTACATCCTGTATACTGTGACGTTCGCATACCGCCGTAGTTACCTGCTGTATACTGTGACGTCCCCGTACCGCCTTAGTTACCTCCTGTATAGTGTGATGTTCCTATACCGCCGTAGTTACATCCTGTCTACCGTGCCGTCCCCGTGCCGCCATAATTACCCCCTGTATCGTGTGATGTTACCACCGTAGTTACCTCCAGTATAGTACGATGCTCACATACTGCGGCAGTTACCCCCTGTCTACTGTGACGTTCCCATACCGCCATAGTTACCACATGTCTACTGTGACGTTCCCCTACCACTGTACATAGTTGCCTCCGGTATATTGTTATGTTCCCATACACGACAGTTACCCCCGTCTACTGTGACGTTCCTGTTCCACCGTCGTTACCTCCTGTATATTGTGACATTTCAGTACGGCGGCATTTACGTGTCTACTGTGACGTTCCTGTACAGTTGTAGTTATCTAGTGTCTACTGTGTCTACTGTTACCTGTCTACTGTGACAGTCGTAGTTACCTCGTGTCTGTTGTGTCGTTCCCCTACCACTGCAGTTACCTCCTGTATACTGTTTTGTTCCCATACCGTCGTAGTTACTTCCTGTATACTGTGTGTCGCGTGACACGTGCATTCTTGTACATTCTGGAATCCGTATAATTGTGTATTTGTGATGTGTGGTACTGTGTTGTATTGTTGTGCGTATTATTGATTTCACGTCCCTGTGATTCCACATACCTGTGGTTTCACACACCTGTGATTTTTACACACCTGTGATTTAGTATGTACATTTGCCATGTACAATGTGCGTGTAATAAGGGGGCTTATGTTGTATTGGTGGAGATACGTTTATGCGTGTCCTATTTGCGGATTTAAATATACGTCTATTTTATGAGCAATGTTTTTCTGATGTCACGCCATATTTGCCACAGACTATGCATGTGTGTGGTAGAGAACTCGTTGACTGCGTGTGCTGGTTTCGCTAGGGAAAAGATACCTTTTAGTATTACGGATGTCCACTGTCCGTGCCAGCCGAGTTTGTCCGCGTGTCAGTGTTTCACCATATAAGGGACATTCTGTAGGTGAAGCCAGTATATAGCGCAGACCATACCATGGTCTGCCCTGTTATGTATGCTACGGGTTAGTGTTTCATCATAGCATGGTACTGGCCAACACGGATATATCAGATCCCATAATGGTGATGTTTTGTGTCGTGATATTTCCGTAAATGACCACGATATTTGAGTTTAGTATGTGCTACACTCTATTTGAGTGTATAGCCGTAGTACCGTTATGGAGGGGTTTGGCGGGGCCAAGAAGCGACCTTCGCATTGTCGAGACCAGTCGAGTAGATTTCGGATTATGAGATCTGGGTCTATAGTGTGCAGATTTATGGTAGTGTGGGGTATACGCATTGTTGGATGGTATTTATTCCACTAGGGCTGTACACTGGTTTTTGGTTGAATTTAAGGCGTGGAACATATATTTATGCCAAATATAACCCACGGGTGACATGGCAAAAGCCATGGTTTTGTAATATTTATGTGAGATGTCGTACGAGGGGTAGGCATATTCATTAGTCCGTGCATGGTTTCACTGGTGCGTATATAAGCGATGTCTCGCTATGTGTTGGGGGACACATATTTTCTGGTTACAGAAGACTAGTACTGTATTCACCAGTGACACAGGAGGATTTTGCCTCTTGAGAACGCTCCAGCGAGCCACATTAAAGTTGGACGTTTTGGTCCACTCGTTTGAGGGCAGACCCCAGTCAGTGCAGAGTATCGGGTCGTCCGAGTGTCCGTACGTCTGTCTGGCGCAGTGTGTGTAGCAGCTCCGGGTACAGGCCTGTATAGAGCAGTGTGTGATAGCTACCTCGCGTTCAGCAGACAGTCACAGCCATAGTTTAGTGAAGTGTGACGCCATACACACATATCATATCATTATACTACCACCGAGTTGAATGTCACCTAAGTGAAACTTTTCCCGGCGTCTTAGCCAACGTGATAATCGCCATTTTGTATTATATCGGAACTTTACATCCGGTCTACCACTTCCGGTATTACAACCCATTGATTCACCATGGATACTTTACATCCGGTCTACCACATCCGGGTTGCTACAGTCGAGTGATACCATAGGAACTTTACATCTGGTCCACCATTTCCGGAGATAATACTACCTGTGGAACTTTACTTCCGGGAACCAGCTTCCGGAACATTATCGTTATTGACTATCATGTGATGTAACCACATCCGGCTTTGACTTTGACATTCATACTTTGGAAATATATCGCATAGGCAATACATATGTATACTTTGATAGTGTATGGTAATACTCCTATCATGGCATATCATGGCTAAATGGATTGTAGTAAGACTACATATATTGTTTATGGATTAATCCACTTGAAGTTGGATTATAGCCATATTGTTGACTAGACCTCATATTGCGGGTGAGGCAGACCTTGGGACCTTGATACTCAGAGGTTACACTATCTATTGAGATACGCCAGTACTGGGGTAGCTCAGATGATTGTCATTTGTCCTCCAATGTTCGTTATGCCATGTTATACTTGTAATGTTATTTCACTTTGATTAGCGATCATCAAAGTACTTGTGCATTCATACTATTGTCCACTACGGGACCATTGAGATACCACATACCGAGTTTATTCGTCTATAGCTTTTAAAGTTGCGTTTAAAGTATAACAGTCGATTGGCTTACAACCTTGTAGTAATTGAATAGTATCATGCACAGTACAGTGAGTTCGCATATCAATGTATCATGTATTCCTGTGTGTTCCCCATGTAATATAGTGTACATTATAAGTGATTAAGTGACTACGTGTACTTATCTACTCTGGCCTATCCCTTACACTTCAACTGCGTTGTTACCACTTTTTCGTTCGTCAGATCAAGCTATATTGGCCATAACGTCATAACAATTGAAGTATACTTGGTTCATATGATAATTGGGGGAGACAATTTTTCTCGATCATTCCCTGACCTTGGTAATGACCTTGACAATGGTGTCAGAAGTGGGGTTTGTTTCCTCTTTTTATAATCAGTTTCTTCAAAGCATTTGAAGTAAGGAGGCTAGAATAGCTGTACCCCTAGTGTCGTCAAAATTCAATCTGTATTTTGTTTGCCAATTGGGAGTTAATGTAAGATGCCCCTCCAACATTTAGGCACTAATACCATCACCACATACATGATTTGACTAACCTAGGTACAGAAGTGTAGAGTTGAGACGATCTAGTGAGAATAGTCGATGTAAGGATCATTGTATATATTTTTTGATTTGTCAACAGTACCTCCCTGTGATGATGGCACAGCGGGTGTTCTAGGTTAGCACTAGACACTTCTGTATCTGAGGCGAGATTACTATCACTATTATATTGTGTATGAACAATACTATATCCTGCCAGGTGTCTATAACCAGTCCCCAATATTTGTGTCCAGTACCATAGAGAGGGAATTGTGAATATACCATTACATTAGACTATACATATACCGGATTGACTTACCCGAATTGAGAAACTTATACCGTCGTTAGGAGTAGATACCGGATTGATTTACTTTAACCTTATAGACGTGAAGCAAGAGACTCGCATAAATCGCTAAGTGATTTGAGTGCTAGAGACCTTGTGTACCGTCGGGTAAAGCGTGTAAATCGATAATTCGGAGTTGAGTTGAGAGTGAGAATGTCGTCCATTAAGGAGCTAATGGACATAGGCAAAAGCTTAGGGCTAGCAGATTCAGAGTTAAGGACCTTTGTAAAGGAAGAGCAGGAGAGAGAAAGACAGGAAAGACTAGAGGCTAGACAGGCTGAGAAAGATAGGTTAGATGCTGAGCGGTTGGCTAAAGAGTCTGAGCGGTTGACTAAAGAGGTTGAACGACAGACGGAGAAAGATAGGTTAGAGTGCGCAGTTAGTAAGGAGGTTGAGACAGGTGAACGGATGGTTAGATGTGCGTTAGCTAAAGAGGTTGAGCGACAGATGGGGAAAGATAGATTAGATGCCAATGAAGCACAGTTAGCTCTAGAATTCAAATTGCGAGAACTAGACACTAAGCATCAGGTAGAAATGGCGTAGTAAAGGGGGAGATAAGTAGTAGATGAAGATAGACATGAATATGGACTATGGCAGAGCATTCGGTCCGAAGCTGCCACATTTTGATCAGATAATGACAACATGGATAGCTACTTAGCTAGATTTGAGAGGTACGCAGCAATTCAAAGGTGGGGGAGAGATAAGTGGTCACTACACTTGAGTGCGTTATTGAAGGGCAAGGCATTAGATGTATATTCTAGACTACCTATTGATGATGCTCTTGACTATGATAAGTTGAAATCCGCATTGTTGAAATGTTTTGATCTAACGGAAGATGGGTTCAGACGCATGTTCAAAAACACCAAACCTGATCACAGTGAATCATTTGTGCAATATGTCAGTCGGTCAAAGAACTATTTAGATAGATGATTTGAGTTAGGTAAGGTGAATAGAACATATGAAGGAGTACTAGACTACATGATCAGAGATCAGATGTTAAGTATATGCAGTCGTGAGCTCTACTTATTTCTCAAAGAGAAAACATTTGACTCGATAGATCAGATGGCGGTTCAGGCAGATTACTTTGCAGAAGCTAGAGGAGGTAGCAAGTATGTAGTTCAGAGGAACAGTACTAGCAACAGAACTGAGTACATGTCAGTAGATAACCAGAGGCGCAAGGTAAGTAGTGCAGATAATCGATCCAGAGATAGGAGTCGAGATAGGGACGGGTACCAAAATAGAAGCCCAAGTAGGGGTGGTTATGATAGAAGCCCGAGTAGAGGTAGTTACGACAGAAGTACCAGCAGGAACGGCTATGATAGGCATCGCGGGACATGTTACCATTGTGGCAAAGAAGGTCACATGTCCTACGATTGTCCTAAGCGTGACCGGTCCTTAGCGTACAAAGCAGCAGCAGTCGAGGAAGAGAAACATGTAAGTTTTGCAGATAAAGAACAGAGAGGTCGGTACAGAGGTAGAAATAGAGGTAGAAGTGGAAGGCACACTAGAGGCAGAGGTAGAGGTAGATGGCAAAACACGGAACAACCAGGGGAAAAACCAAGGATTTCTTTGTGGTTGATACCGACACCACTATTGTATGTTCAGGTAGCGAGATACAGCCGGAGTTGATTAACGGATGTACATTTTTGGTTATGGATAGGCTACCCGTAGCAGAGGGCACATTAAAGAAATGGGAAAAAGGTCACAGTAATGCGAGATACTGGGTGTACCGGGGTGGTCGTCAGGGAAAGCTTAGTACAACCAGATCAGTTTTTAAGCAAAGTTTCAACATGCATGCTGGTAAATAGGAGCAAAATGAGTGGAATTCCTACCGCAGGGTAGATCTAGATACACCTTTTTTCAAAGGTCCGGTAGAAGCCCTTTGCATGACAGATACAATATATGATGTTACCATAGGTAATGTAGACGGGTCAGAGTTACCGGTGATATCCGATTTTAGAGGCGCAAAATCGTGCGCAGTTGAAACTAAGTCACAAACGACAGCCCGAGACGAATCATATAAGACCCTCAAAGTCCCTACCATAATCGCTAACGTATCACGCGATGAATTCAAAGAGGCGCAGGCGCATGACGTCACATTGACGTCAGTTCGAAATAATGCAAAAGACGGAACGGTACGGTCAAGTAAGAACGGAAACAAATCGAAATTCGCATACCGAAAAGACTTGTTGTATCGTAATTTCGAATCGATAGGGTCAGGTAGGATGTACCATCAGCTGGTAGTCCCAAAAACACTTAGGACTACCGTGATGAAAGTGGCACATGAATCAATCATGGCGGGCCATTTTAGGGGTTTAAGAAGACAAACTATCGAGTGTTATCAGAATTGTATTGGCCAGGCGTGGGCAGTGACATTACACGGTTTTGTAGGTCTTGTGACATATGTCAAAAGACTGTGTCAAAGGGACACATCACCAAGGTTCCGTTAGGAACTATGCCGTTGATAGACACTCCGTTCAAACGAGTCGCAGTTGACATTGTAGGGCCAATTTTTCCAGCTACCGATCGGAAAGAATCGTTACATACTAACGTTAGTTGATTATGCAACTAGGTACCCAGAGGCGGTACCACTACCAGGCATCGAGGCCGAACGAGTCGCGGAAGCTCTCGAGGTATGTTCAGTAGACTGGGTATCCCCGAGGAGATGCTCACCGATCGGGGTAGTCAATTTACGTCGGCAGTCATGGAGGAAGTTAGTAGATTGTTATCGCTGAGATAATTAACCACGACACCGTACCACCCACAGTGTAACGGTAACGGTCGTGGAACGGTTCAATGGTACGTTAAAGCAAATGCTTCGTAGAATGGCAAGCGAACGTCCCAAAGATTGGGACAAATACATTAACGCGCTCTTATTCGCGTATCGCGAAGTCCCTCAAGAAAGTTTGGCTTTCTCACAGTTTGAACTATTGTACGGAAGGACCGTTCGAGGTCCGATGAGCATACTAAGAGATCTGTGGTCCGAGAAGGACATAGAGGACAACGTCAAAACGACGTATCAGTACGTCCTCGACTTGCGCGAACGGCTCGAGAAAACATGCGAAATCGCGCATGAGAACTTGAAGAGTGCGTCCAAAAAGTACGCAAAGTACTACAACCGTAAGACTCGTAGTAGGCAGTATGCAGTGGCAGATCAGGTACTTGTACTACTACCGACAGACAACAACAAATTGCTTCTTAGGTGGAAGGGACCATACCCCATAACAGAGGTAGTTAATGAGTGGGACTATAGAGTTGACATGGGAGGGAAGTTGAAAACCTTTCATGCAAACATGTTAAAGAGGTACGAGACTAGGCCTGAGCACCCGGGGAAGGGAATACTCACTGTAATAAATGCGGCCGTGATAGAAGACACAGTAGAGGGGGATCCTAGTCCAAGTGGGTGGAGTGCCGAAGAAAACATGTTATGTCCCAGGGGATTAGAGTCCGATACGGAGAGCAAAGTTGACCTGTCGCCTGATTTAGGCAAGAAACAAAAGACCCAAGTCAGAAAGATCTTACGGGAATTCACCCATGTCCTGAAGGACGCACCGGGACACACCCATATAGGGAAACATGAGATAAAGTGGGCAGGCTACCTGAGCAGGATATCGGGGTAGATTCAGCTGTGCCAACGTGTCTCGCGATTATGCACGAAAGTGTAAACACTTTTTGTTTAGGGGGGAGATATGTCGCGTGACACGTGCATTCTTGTACATTCTGGAATCCGTATAATTGTGTATTTGTGATGTGTGGTACTGTGTTGTATTGTTGTGCGTATTATTGATTTCACATCCCTGTGATTCCACATACCTGTGGTTTCACACACCTGTGATTTTTACACACCTGTGATTTAGCATGTACATTTGCCATGTACAATGTGCGTGTAATAAGGGGGCTTATGTTGTATTGGTGGAGATACGTTTATGCGTGTCCTATTTGCGGATTTAAATATACGTCTATTTTATGAGCAATGTTTTACTGATGTCACGCCATATTTGCCACAGACTATGCATGTGTGTGGTAGAGAAACTCGTTGACTGCGTGTGCTGGTTTCGCTAGGGAAAAGATACCTTTTAGTATTACGGATGTCCACTGTCCGTGCCAGCCGAGTTTGTCCGCGTGTCAGTGTTTCACCATATAAGGGACCTTCTGTAGGTGAAGCCAGTATATAGCGCAGACCATACCATGGTCTGCCCTGTTATGTATGCTACGGGTTAGTGTTTCATCATAGCATGGTACTGGCCAACACGGATATATCAGATCCCATAATGGTGATGTTTTGTGTCGTGATATTTCCGTAAATGACCACGATATTTGAGTTTAGTATGTGCTACACTCTCATTTGAGTGTATAGCCGTAGTACCGTTATGGAGGGGTTTGGCGGGGCCAAGAAGCGACCTTCGCATTGTCGAGACCAGTCGAGTAGATTTCGGATTATGAGATCTGGGTCTATAGTGTGCAGATTTATGGTAGTGTGGGGGTATACCATGTTGGATGGTATTTATTCCACGAGGGCTGTACACTGGTTTGGTTGAATTTAAGGCGTGGGAACATATATTTATGCCAAATATAACCCACGGGTGACATGGCAAAAGCCATGGTTTTGTAGTATTTATGTGAGATGTCGTACGAGGGGTAGGCATATTCATTATTCCGTGCATGGTTTCACTGGTGCGTATATAAGCGATGTCTCGCTATGTGTTGGGGGGACACATATTTTCTGGTTACAGAAGACTAGTACTGTATTCACCAGTGACACGGAGGATTTTGCCTCTTGAGAACGCTCCAGCGAGCCACATTGGACGTTTTGGTCCACTCGTTTGAGGGCAGACCCCAGTCAGTGCAGAGTATCGGGTCGTCCGAGTGTCCGTACGTCTGTCTGGCGCAGTGTGTGTAGCAGCTCCGGGTACAGGCCTATAGAGCAGTGTGTGATAGCTACCTCGCGTTCAGCAGACAGTCACAGCCATAGTTTAGTGAAGTGAAACGCCATACACACATATCATATCATTATACTACCACCGAGTTGAATGTCACCTAAGTGAAACTTTTCCCGGCGTCTTAGCCAACGTGATAATCGCCATTTTGTATTATATCGGAACTTTACATCCGGTCTACCACTTCCGGTATTACAACCCATTGATTCACCATGGATACTTTACATCCGGTCTACCACATCCGGGTTGCTACAGTCGAGTGATACCATAGGAACTTTACATCTGGTCCAACCATTTCCGGAGATAATACTACCTGTGGAACTTTACTTCCGGGAACCAGCTTCCGGAACATTATCGTTATTGACTATCATGTGATGTAACCACATCCGGCTTTGACTTTGACATTCATACTTTGGAAATATATTGCATAGGCAATACATATGTTATACTTTGATAGTGTATGGTAATACTCCTATCATGGCATATCATGGCTAATGGATTGTAGTAAGACTACATATATTGTTTATGGATTAATCCACTTGAAGTTGGATTATAGCCATATTGTTGACTAGACCTCATATTGCGGGTGAGGCAGACCTTGGGACCTTGATACTCAGAGGTTACACTATCTATTGAGATACGCCAGCACTGGGGTAGCTCAGATGATTGTCATTTGTCCTCCAATGTTCGTTATGCCATGTTATACTTGTATGTTATTTCACTTTGATTAGCGATCATCAAAGTACTTGTGCATTCATACTATTGTCCACTACGGGATCATTGAGATACCACATACCGAGTTTATTCGTCTATAGCTTTTAATTGTTGCGTTTTAAGTATAACAGTCGATTGGCTTACAACCTTGTAGTAATTGAATAGTATCATGCACAGTACAGTGATGTTCGCATATCAATGTATCATGTATTCCTGTGTGTTCCCCATGTAATATAGTGTACATTATAAGTGATTAAGTGACTACGTGTACTTATCTACTCTGGCCTATCCCTTACACTTCAACTGCATTGTTACCACTTTTCGTTCGTCAGATCAAGCTATATTGGCCATAACGTCATAACAATTGAAGTATACTTGGTTCATATGATAATTGGGGGAGACAATTTGTCTCGATCATTCCTGACCTTGGTAATGACCTTGACACTGTGACACTCGTGTACCGCCGTAGTTACCCCCATGTATGCTTTTACGTTCCCATACCGCAATAGTTACCTCCTGTATACTATGACACTCTTATATCGATGTAGTTACCTCCTGTATACTGTGACGTTACCATACCGCCGTAAGTACCTCCTGTATACTGTGACGTTCCAATACCGCCGTAGTTACCTCATGTATACTGTGACATTCCCCTACCGCCGTAGTTACCTCTGGTATACTGTTATATTTCCATACCGCCGTAGTTACCTCCTGTATATTGTGACTTTCCCATACCGCCGTGGTGACCTCCTGCCTGCTGTGACGTTCCCATACCGACGTACTTACCTTATGTATACTGTGACGTTCCCATAACGCCGTAGTTTCCTCCTGCCTACTGTGACGTTCCTATACCGACGTAGTTACCTCATGTCTACTGTGACGTTCCTATACCGCCGTAGTTACCTCCTGTGACGATCCCGTACCGACGTAGTTACCTCGTGTCTACAGTGATGTTTCCATACCGCCGTAATTACCTCCTGCATACTGTGACGTTCCCGTACCGCCGTAGTTACCTCATGTCCTGTGACGTTCCCTACCGCCGTAGTTACCTCCTGTATACTGTGATGTTCCCATACCGCCGTAGTTACCTCCTGTCTACTGTGACGTTCCCAGTGTGCATAAGTTACCTCATGTCTACTGTGACGTTCCCAGTGTGCATAAGTTACCTCATGTCTACTGTAACGTTCCCATACCGCCGTAGTGACCTCCTGTCTGCTGTGACGTTCCCATACCGACGTACTTACCATATGTATACTGTGACGTTCCCATAACGCCGTAGTTTCATCCTGTCTACTGTGACGTTCCTATACCGACGTAGTTACATCCTGTCTACTGTGACGTTGCCATACCGCCTTAGTTACCTCATGTCTACTGTGACGTTCATATACCGCTGTAGTTACCTCCTGTGACGATCCCTTACCGACGTAGTTACCTCGTGTCTACAGTGATGTTTCCATACCGCCGTAATTACCTCCTGCATACTGTGACGTTCCCGTACCGCCGTAGTTACCTCATGTCCTGTGACGTTCCCTACCGCCGTAGTTACCTGCTGTATACTGTGATGTTCCCATACCGCCGTAGTTACCTCCTGTCTACTGTGACGTTCTCATTGCGCATAAGTTACCTCATGTCTACTGTAACGTTCCCATACCGACGTAGTTACCTCCTGTCTACTGTGACGTTCCCATATCGCCGTAGTTACCTGATGTCTACTGTGACGTTCCCATACGCCGTAGTTACCTCCTGTATACTGTTATGTTTCCATACCGCCGTAGTTAACTCATGTCTACTGTGACGTCCCATACCGCTGTAGTTACCTCCCGTATACTGTGATGTTCCCATACCGCCGTAGTTACCTCCTGTCTGCTGTTACGTTCCCGTAGCGCCGTAGTTACCTCATGTCTACTGTTAAATTCCCATACCGCCGTAGTTACTTCCTGTCTACTGTGACGTTCCCCTACCACTGTAGTTACCTCCGGTATAGTGCGATGTTCCCATACCGCCGTAGTTACCTCCTGTCTACTGTGACGTTCCCATACCGACGTAGTTACATCATGTCTACTGTGACGTTCCCATACCGACGTAGTTACCTCCTGTATACTGTGACGTTCCCATACCGCCGTGTTACCTCCTGTCTACTGTGACATTCCCGTA